>JBBPCW010000027.1:5861509-5874435 GCA_037974425.1 Phenacogrammus interruptus | reverse complement strand
TATGACCAGATTTTCACTTTTCAAAAATTTTCTTTCTAAACTACAAAGCTTTAAAATAACTTTTAAATAAAGCACTTCACTTAAGAGGAGCGGGGAGTTTTCCAAGAAGGTTGTATTGGATTCATCCAGTATTTTTGGCTTTTATCATCCCGCTACCTTCTATTACATTTCTGTGCCCTATGTAATTTCTAATAATTAAATATAACATCAAAGAGACACATCCCCTGAAGCTCAGCTAATGAAAATACCACCTTTGACTTTTCCTTTTTTTCGAGCAAACTGAATTCTCATAAGACACTGTGACAATCACCACTATTTTGATCCGGGATTAGGGAAAACTGCGTTTCCTTTTTGTTCCTGTTAGGTATTTTCAACCGCTGCAATGAGAGGAGCGGAGACAAATGGGAAGGAATATTTGTTAGTAGTAGCTAGAAGAAGTTGGAGCTGGGGAGGTTTTAGTTACTGGTAAAAATAATTCACCGCAAGCCAAGCAAATGCGATTTTCCCTTTTTACTATATCCCTAGAGTGCTGTTCAAAAAAACCAAAAAATCTTTCTTTCATGCTTTCCCTCTTTTAACTGCAAGAGGTAATTGGGGATTCAGTGGTGCATAGTTCATGCATATGTGTGTGCATTTGAGCAAGAGAGAATAAGGAATGCACAACACATGAGAGAGAGAGAAGATATCCATGGAGTTTTATTGATTTTCAGGAGCAGAGCTATAAATTGGGACTGCGTTTAAATATACTCAGAACTGTGAGTTTGGAGGATAGCAGGAGAAAGATGTAAAATGTGAGATGCAGGAAACTGGCAAAAAGGGAAAAAACACGATAGACAGAGGGTAAACCAAAAAAAATGGTTAGTCATCATTATTGCTTAGGTGTATAAATTCTTTTCGCAGTCGAATTTTAGTATGGGTGTTAATCAGTATTCCTCTTCGGGCACAAAGCATTTGTCCAGGTAAAAACACGAGACCAGACACTGAGCACGTTCTCACACATCTGTACGAAAAACATGGCATAACCTATGATTAAATATTTATGTGGATGCGTGCATAACAGAAAAGCTTTTTGGGCTCAGCATGTTTTAATGCATTCACACGCTCACACAAAACCTCAGAGGAGCTTCCCAAACACAGAAACGAATATTGTAAACTCTTCTCTGGTCTCTGACTGGATTTAGGCACCGCATTGATTTCAAGCTGTGCAGTTTTTGGCATGCTAACCTTTTAGAGCCAGTGCTTTTGAGACTCAATTGGCTGGTCATTCTGCAGTAGGTGTTCACCATTTTCATTTTTCTCCCTTGACCCGAATACCAGGGATTAGTATTCAGTGTCATGTGCTCTGACTCAAACCACTGGGTAATTCTGAGGCTGAAAGCAGGCCAACCAGCTCACCTGAAAAAGCTGTGTCTTGGCCCTTTTTCCACAGTCGTGATATCAGAAACAGTGCACGCAGTCATCTTTTTAAAGCGTTTAATATGCTTTCAGTTACTTGTCATCTAGTAAACCTGTTCCAGAACTGTCAGAATTTAAACTTGGTTACATCAGAATCTCCATGACAGGATTAGTTTCATATCTGTTAATGTCCTTGAATCAGAATTTGTTTATTTTAGTATGAATGCATCATGTTGATCCCCATGTCATGTTAATATTGTTTTGCTATTCTATTTATAGGTAAAAGTATATTATTTATATATACATGCAAACAGTCCCAAAACTGCAATGTCTAAGCCTTAACGTTTACCATGGCAAGACGAAAATCATCCATTGGCTTTTTAATCTTGTTAAATAACATGATTTCTTAGCGCTGCTGTCACATTTATTTTCGTATGTAAAAAACTATTATTATTAAACTGTTTTTTAAGTATGAAAACACATGAATAGGAAATTACTTCAAACTTTAGTAATGCTGTTTGGTTAAGGCTGTTACAAACTCAACATGGCACAATAAGCATTCAAAAACCTTTTGCTCCTCACAAAACAGGGACACTGAAAAGGCTACATTTCATTTTGGAAAAGCAAAAGGCCCAGGAACATTTTCTGTCACATTCAGGAGCTGACATATGAAGAGTTTTTTCCTGAACTCAGATGTCTGTGCACTTGCTTGACCAACTTCTGAGCTAGCACCAACTGTCACAAAGCAGAAGGCAAAGGGATCCTTTTGACGATCGTTTTGTAATCAAATTCTAGCTGCTGGAACACCACAGACTAGTGGTAATTGAGTTCAGTTTGCCTGCGAATATGCACAAAAAATGTTGGATTTTTGCCATCTAACAATTGCTCTCCAATTAATTTATTGAAGGCTTTTAAATCAATAATATGCTGTTAAAAAAAACAGATTCTGAATGTGAGCACATGCCTGTTCACAACGCACACATATGCCTCAGAACACCCAACAATACAGTGCTTAGTTTATATAGAAAAACAGAACACAGAATTCTTCAGTTCCACATGCTGATCTGTTTTACTACGTCTAACATGGACATGCACACTGTCTGGGTGCACTGACAGTCAATTTTAAAGTGTTAGAGAAAATCTCTGTATGCATTACCATAAAAATGTTATGCAAGATAGGGTTCAATAAGTGCACTCTGGGACAGTCACGAAGTATAAATGACACCAGACACTTATGCACACCACTATTACTGACATAGAAACACACAAAACAACACACAATAGCCATTTGTACTTAACCTAGAAACTGCAACACCCACCTGGGCCCAAGTTGCATTCAACATTGTGTGGTATTGAAATGAAGATAAAAAAAAGCTGAAGCCATTCTATTGAAAAGTGGAGGAGGCATTGTTGGCTTAAGTGCGTTTGCAGGGGGTACAAAAACGGCTGTGAAGGCACTGCAAGTCATTTTCCATAAAATGTTTGCATTAAAAAAGTAAATTTGTTATGGTAAAGGAGTAATAAAACAAAGGCATGACATTTAAATTGTTATTCATTAAGTGGACCTTTTTTAGATCTGGAATGTATCTCTTTTGTCTCATCATTGGCAGCTAACTGTATTTGACAGAATGATTGTATGTTGATAAGAGTTATGATTTAGGCCTCGTCCACATGACGTCTGAATCAGGCTTTTTGCAGATGTTAGTGGCGCCAGGTGAGCAAGGACTGAGCGCCGACCGTTTTTGCAAACTTAAAAACTTAAAAATACTTTTAAACAGGTGTTCTTGGCATCAATTTCTGCTGATATCCAGATAAATCAAAAGAAAACTCCGCTATTGTGTTTACATGCCGTTCAGCTGATGTTCTGGAAGTCCCATGTTTCAAGTGTTCTGGGAACTGCGTATAAGCAGACAATCAAAAGTAGATACTGACATGCGAGTGTAGATAAAGGAGAAGTTTGGTGTGAAATGAACCTGGGGTGTATGAACATTTTCTGAGTAGCCCACCACAGCGCTTTTAGCCGATGCCAACCTCAAAGCTGTACTAGGCTGACTGGGGCATCACATAGCCAGTGCAGATAAATTGCTATTTTAACGCCATTAACAAGGCTCAAAGTAGCTCCAAACTCCATTTCTAGAATTCTGAGGGCCCTGACATTTAAAATGAGACATTGAGAATTTGAAAGTGCACAGGTAGTTTATTAAAAAGGACACAATTTATTAAGTGGTTTATTAAGGCACGATAAATCAACTGACGAGCACGAGCGAAACTGAGTAGTAAGTCTTTTTGAGCTAAGTTTATTCCATTTGTTGTATGATTCTCTTCATTCTCATGTAGACTGCCATCAGATATTCTAGCTGGAATCCACACATTTCCTCTGAATTCATTTTATTCATTCGTGCTCGCCAGTCGACTTATCATGCCTTAATATTGTGCCGGAAAATTCAGTAAAAGGTATTTATGCAACGAGTACAAAGAGTACAAAGAGTAAAACACAAATCAAGTGGTCGAAAAGTAAAAAACATGTAGTATAATTGCGTGTTGATACACCCAGACATTCAGTCTAGTTATAATACTAAATTCACAAGGCACAGTTTCAGACAAAGCACACTAATCTTCTGCTTTTCTCTTTATCCTCTCCTCTCTCTGTATATTACAGGAGTATTCGGTGCTTGAGGAATATCATTCACTGGAATTTGATAACAGCCTTCATCCTCCGCAATGCCACCTGGTTTGTAGTGCAGCTAACGATGAACCCAGAGGTGCATGAGAGCAATGTGGTGAGTGACAAAAGCTGTACCATTCAGTTCACTCCAAAACAATGATGGCAGCTTAAAAGCTTCATTAAGAGATGCCATAATATGGTCTATAAATAACCATGTTTGTAAATGAGATGCGTGAGTGTGAAGATCCTTTAAATGTTCTAAGAATCTCTGCATAATAATAAAGTTTGTTTACCAAGTTTGAGATTCTTAGTAGAACTTTTTTCTATAGTAATTCTTAAAATATGCCAAGCTTCACAATAGGCTGTGTTCAAGTCCAATTTTGTTGAGTCCACCTGCTAGTTTTTCGTCTCACACAATGCTACTAGGTAAGGAGAGTGAAGTACGTCCTCCAAGCACTCTCATCATACTTGAAGGACAGAGTAACCCCTAGCCCCTGTAACACAAAATTGTGGGTCTGTATACTCTAATATGCAAATATGCAGTCAGTCAAATGAATTCCCCACACAGAGCTTCACAGATATACATATTAAAAGCACATGCATACTCTCACGCCCCCCAATATACACCTTCCCATCATTCTTATCTTAAGCCCACTGCTCAGTAACCTAATGCTCTTTGTCCCTGGGTCCCACTAATGCAATCTTACACACACTGTCTCTGTACTAATTGGATTGCAGGCATGCCTTTGCAACTGTGCACTGTATCTCTGGTGTCTCCCTGAGTCTCTGAGCAGAGGTGTAATACCAACTGGCTTAGGAGCCTACCTTCCTACACCAGAGTCAGCATGGAAAGCTAAAGTGTGTGTATTCACTTCTGAGTAAACAACAAGCTCTGAGGAGCCATCCAGTTTGCCTCCCAGCTAGTCAATTACCCCCTGCTTCTGTGTGCTTCAACTAATGAAACTCATCAGAAGTGAGAAATTAATTAACATATCACCCTGTCAATAACAGGCCCCCAGGATCCTCTCAAGCATGCATCAACATAAGTCTGCTCAGACAGCCGTATGGTCCCATGTTGTGAAATGCTGTATTTATAAATAAAATAATGTCAATGTCACATCTTATGGTCTTCAGTAACAGTAACAGTTTTCTTGCATCTTCTCCTAATTATTTTTAACACAATACCTTGGACAACAAAACTGGTTACATGCATTATTACCGTTCTCGCCATGTGATTGGCTGAGAGGCATTCCATGAATGCCAACATCTCTCAGTAATGGCACTCTGACTGAATCTCTTTAGGTATCACTGCGCCTTACTTGCCTGTAACCAAGCAACAAAAGCCAGCTATAAAAAATAACAGCCACAACAAAGTTTATAACAAGTAAGAAGTCTGCCAAACAGAACGATAATGAATACCATCTTGTCCTAACAGCATGACACACAAGCCAGCAACAACAAAACCAGAATGCCTCCACTATAATCATTAAAGCCGTCTATACCAAGTAGTTTCTATTTTTGACATGCCAATGTTTCTCCTTAAAGTATGCAGACACTTCAGTAAAAACACACTGAAAATTAGCAAAAAAGTGATGAGAAACTGATCCAAGATATGGAGAACATTGGGCTATGGCCCTTCTTCCAGTTTTTATAAGGACATTATCGCAAATGAGAAAGTTTATGGGAAAATTGCTAGACTGCTGGAAGTTGTTTAGTGTTTCAGTTTCAGATAGTGTTTGTCATGAGCTTCTGATGTTGTATTTAAATGTGATACACAAATATGTAGCTAGTTCTCTCAAGCTATTAGCTTATAAATCCATGGTTTGTTTACATCTTCCTAAGCACACTAATAATAAAAATCATAAATTGCAGTATAATTACAGTAATACACTTGAGCTTGCAACAATACTCCATCTTGTGTATAACTAGATTAACATAATTAAAATTAAGTGTGGTTCTATTTCTCCTATTAAAGTTATTATTTAGGAGGGGCTTTTTTATTAACACACTTTATTCCCTAAATAAATCATGCCTGATTCTACCCACAAGCTGGATCACACAGTGCTACCAAGCTAGAAGGGTGAGGGCTGGGATATATGAAGCGCATCTTTTCTAACAGCTGCTTACATAGCATAATTGGAAACCTCAGCTCACTCCTAAGAGAATACTAATTACCAGCGTGTGGTACACAGTATTGTTACGTGTATACAAGGTAGGAATACAGTCTTTTACAAGGTAGGAATACAGATTGTTAGGTTAAATGTGTATGCTGTCACTTCATCCTTTCACTTCTTCTCAAACAAGGCAGCTTTACTGATTGTGTCTGGTAGACTGCGGATGGTGGTCAAACTTTTCTAAGCAACATTCCTGCAAGAAAAGGCATTATTTAAAATGGAAACCTGAGCTAAACATACCTGTGAGTACAGTGTTGCCTGGACCCATTCTTTGCCTTCACTGTCAACCTTAACCCAAAGGGACATGACCCAATGGCGACTGTGAAGGTCTTGACTTTACTGGTAAAAAAAGCTCCAAGGCAAATGTTGTATCAGCAAAGAGAAGAGTGCACAAGGTCACCCAAAGAAATGAAAAGAATATCACAGGGATCAGGTAGCAACCGAAGCGAGTAAAGAGTCCTCAAACTCATTAATAAATCCGACACTGTACTGCTTAAAGCTTTTAAGTGAGACAGTCCCGTTATGTGTGTGTAATAAAAGATTTACTTTAATGTGGAGCCATTAGAGACGAGAAAGCAGAAGTAATTTCAGTTTAAGCATTCTGCTCAAAAGGATCTGTGGGACTTCAAAAACCCAGCTCATTCATTCTCTTTGCTTCATCTCTCTGTACAGTCGCAGAATGATCTGTAGAGTACTTATCAATTGATTAATGCTTCAGCTAGATTCAGAGTTCAGTCACATCTTCAAATCAAACGAACAGTGAGCTCACATCTCCTTTCAGAGAGTCACAATAATATCAATATTTAAAGGTTTCACATCTCCTTTCAACTGCAAAAACCTAATCTCAGGTTTAAAGAATGTGGTGCTAAAACTTGTACCGAGGAATTTAGTCAGGATTCAGTCCTCCTACATCACATACAGGACGTCTTTCATTTATTCATGCAAGGTCTATGCAGACAGTGTATCAATTTAAGGCATACACTTTGTTTCCTCCAAGTGTCCCATGCATATTGCATGTTGTGTCTTTTCAGGAACTTTTGAGAACAAGATAAATGAAAGGATGTGATAAATAAAATAGGAGAAAAGCAGTCAACATCCCTGAAACTCCTTCCCGCTGTGCCTTTCTAAAACTGAACCTCTTCCAGCTATTGCACTTAAATTCTCTGCATTTTTACAGAGAAAAATATAAACACAAGAGAGGCGTGAACAAGAAAGCAAACACCTTCAGGTAGAACGAACAGGAAAGAATGAGTTAAATTCATTAAATAAGAAAGGGAAACTAAAACACAAAGCACAGTGTGAGACATTATACCAGGTGTGAAAGAGAGGTGCTTTTGAAGCTGACAAGACTTCCAGATTGAAGGAGTGTAAATTGTTCAATATACAATTCAGTTATCATAAAGAAATCAGCATGGACGATTTTAGGGGATCTTGTAAGGTAGTTATATACTGAAAAAATGTAACTGACAAAGTGGTTAATTCCATACAATCTTGATTATGTGATGGTTTTGAAAGCTTATCAAATAAATCAAATAAAGTGTTTCTGAAAAATGTGTAAACAGCTGACATTATCTTTGTGAGCACTGGACCAGAAAGATATTTGATAAACTGATAAAGATATTTGATAAACAGGTTGTGAGAGTGAATGTCAAAGAATGTTATAAACAAAATCTTCAACAGCAAAAAAGCTTTGACGTGCCTGTTCATAAAATTTCTAGGAGGGCACTTTGTAAAAAGGATTCTTCTCTGACCTGCTGTTTGATGGAGGTAGAGGTCACTGGAGTTTATAAAAATGCCTTTGAAAACAGTTTCTTTGTGCTAATTTGCTCCTGAGTGTTGCTGTGTCATCCAGGAACTGGTAAAAGCCTCTATGTCTACGTAATTAAAGTAATTACAGTTACATTTAAGCTTTAATTTTATGCTAGAGCTCAGACTTGGAGTGAAGAACATATTTTTGATAAAGGGGCTAGCCACCCCACCCTTACCACCTTGCAGTTATGTGAAGTGACCATTTGTCATACTTGAACATACCACAGCACACAGTGTAAACAGCACAAAATTCTTTCTCTGTATTGAACCCATTCATCAAGTGAAGCAGCGGGCAGCCAGGAACACAGTGCCCGGGGGGCAGTATCTTGCTCAAGGGTACCTCTGTGGTGCCACTGGCAGTCCTGGGATTCGAACTCACAATTTTCTGCTCACCAGCTGTCCCGATAAATATCAGTCACTTAATGAACAAATTAAGCATTAAAAAGAAGAGGTGAAATGAACTTATTTTTATTGCAATTATTACAATACAGGAAGAACTATTAGGCCTATATATTCTCAAAAAGCCTCTATTTTCATAAAAGGTGAGTGAAGGCTCTTTCACAGTGGTGCGAATCTAAAATACAACATTTGCTCTGACTTATTCAGATTAGGATGAATCTAATGTTTTATTACAGAATGTTGTCTGTTCCTTCTTAAAAACAGAGGATTAAGTCAAGATGAGCTAGGAATTTAGTGCCTTGGTCATGCTTCAAGCATAATTTCTTTCCTTTGAACTGAACAACCATACACAAAAACCGCTAATACATTTCAGTAGATGAAGTCAGACCTTTTTTTTTTTTTAGATTTAAATCTTTTCTCTTTCTTATTAAGCAACCATGGTGTTTCTAGTTAAGTAGAATGCAGACATACTTTCATGAAGAATCACTTTAAACAAAGGCCCCAAGGCAACATCTCTTAATACATACTAATGAAACTCCATAGGACACTTAATTCCATTAGCCAGGCTGGGCCCCACTTTTCCTTTTAGCTATTTATCTCTATTTTACTCCATGCGTCACTTTACACATTAAACAGCACTTTAACGTCCACACTTTTCCCTCTCACCAGAAGACAAAAATGCATCAATAAGGCTCACTTCAATTAGTTGTTTTGCCAAAAACAATGCAGAACACAGCTAAAACATTTACTTGCTAATCAACATCTATAATAATACTACACCTTATAACACCATATAATACTAAGCAATGCATTACATTTCATACAGTGCAAAAGTGTGCATACATATATACACATGTGCACACCATATACGCGTGTGTTATAATAAATGAATATATTATCTCTTAAAAAGCACTTGAGTCTATAAGAAAACTTTGGTTCATATATACATAGCTTATATATTTTCAAATTATAAACTACGTTTTTTTCTATAGCACCAACGTTAGTATGTGGGACCGTTAACCAACCTAGAAAAATTGTAAAAAGAAAGCCACAAGATTGATTGTTTTCCCTTTTCTTTTTCTGACAGATCTGGTGTAGGCTGGTTACCGCAGCATATAATTACTTCCATGTGACCACCTTTTTCTGGATGTTTGGTGAAGGTTGCTATCTGCACACAGCCATCGTGCTGACCTACTCCACTGATAAGCTGAGAAAATGGATGTTCATTTGCATTGGCTGGTGTGAGTGTTGCTTTTGACCTTCTTTGCTGACTAATTAATTCAATATGTGAAAATGAGTTTTTCAAGTCCAGCAATAGATGCGCAATTCTTTGTTATGAATAGGTATTTACCCATTTTTATTTTACAGTTCCACCAGTTATACAAGTTGAAAATGGTTTTAGCGTTTTACTTAAACTGAAGACAAAGAATAATCCTTATAGACTCACTGCAAATTCAACACATTGCTGACTAATGACAGGCGATTATCTATTTAACCTTGTGCAACTAGATACGATAATTCAAGATGGTTTAAAAGAGTGCAGTTACTTAGGCACTAGAGTGGTGTTTTCATTACATCAGTGGCATTGTTTATTGTTAAACATCGAAAGTAATGACAATGGGAGGCATTTAGTTTTGCTTTTCTACTCTCAGGTATTCCATTTCCCATTATTGTTGCATGGGCCATTGGAAAGCTGAACTACGACAATGAAAAGTAAGTACCTTTCATGCATGAGTTCTCATCTTTACACCACACACACACACACACACTCACAGTAAAAGCAGTGCCATGCATTATTAGTGGTTTATCAATAATTACACTCAGAACACTCTCCCTGGGAATCCAAATTATTGACTACTGCCATTCTGAAGTCTTGTTAACGCTCGTATGGTGTTTGGGTCTGTGGGATCCGTTTTCATTTTTTATCAAAAGCAAAACAAGTAGCATATTAATTTATGAATGTGATTTAACAAAGGTAAAGGGCAAATATTACCTATATATGCTGTTCACCTGGCTTGTAAATTGGATGAAGTAAACATCTGTTGAGTAAAATTGTTTGATTATGTTGATTAGAAATCTGGAGAAAAGTGGAGCAAAATATGAACACCATGCAAGGGTTAAGATCTTCAGCATTGTTGAGAGGGCAATCTCTATGCACTATACTAGTCATCCTGGGTTAACAGTCAGCTGTTATTCTTCCAATAAATAAAACGTACATTCATGCATTTAATTATAATTCCACCAGTGTTTCTGGTCATTTCTGCATTCAAGCTGGTTTGGTGAGAAATGCACCATTCTAGAGAAAGCTGATAACCAAGTAGGAATTGTTCATTCAAGGGGTGATTGAAACCAGACACATGTAATGCCAGTCTCAGAATGTTATTATGCAAAACTCTCATGAATCTGTCACCTGGTATCTGTCTTAATACTTTATTATAAAGTATTTTCTACTTATTTATAAAGTTATTATCACTTTCTTCTTGCAATACTATTTCAAAATAATGATGTACTTACATGTTTAAAATGAGTTACAGAATCAAAGTGAGTGACATTTTTAGAAAAGAAATGAAAAACATAACAAAATGGAGGCTTTTTATTAGCTGTTGTTAAATCTAAATGTTGTGTCAAACTTAAATATTTTCCATATCATCCTAATCCCATTGCAAAGGGGAAAGCTCCGTCTTCATGCTGACACTGCAGCATCGATGTTCATCGTTCTTATGTAATTTTGTACTGGACCAAAGATGTGGATGCCAGGACAATCTCTTGCAAATGACGTGTCAAAGTAGCAGCTTCCGTTGAAGTTATTGTTGGAGAACTCAGCCAGGCCTCATTAAAACAGGCACATAGATTAATTTCCCACACAGGCCCCATCAGCAAAACTCCGTTAGCTGTTCTCTAATTCAAGTCGACAGTCAGCATGCGAAGCCCTTCAAAGTTTTTATTTCCCAGAGTCTTCACTGCCAGGCAATCATTTCATCCATTCCACACTGGGGACTCGGTTTACAAGCACACACTTACACATGCTCACAATACACACACACAGAGGGCCAAAATGCATGTGAATGAGCCTTGTATAGTTCAATTCTACATGAACCTGCGGATATTCCATGGTCTATTCCAAGACTAAAAACCCCCCAGACCAACACTGCACCGCATGAACATCTTCTGCTCTCTGTCTCTCACACATACATACACACACACACACACACACACAGATAGAGGCTTGATTATGCAGCCCACTGAACAGAAACTGTAGGATTAACGATTGCAGCCATATCTTTGCCCAAGGGACAGCTTCCTCTTTTTGTTCCATCTCTTTGTTCTTCAAAAGTGCTTGTTTTTGTTTCCAAGTTTTTTTTTCCTTCCCACATTCTAATGTATTCAAGTATTTTTGAAGCTCATCATCTTTAATATCACTATCTTACTTGGATTTGGTTTAGTTAATTCCCACCCTCCCTCTCTTACTCTCTGTTTCCAGCCAGTGTTAAGTTGATCCACTTTGAGTGCCTGGAGAAATGGGCCAGGCTTGTCTGTAAGCTATTGGAGAATGAAAAAAGTTAATTGAGAGTTGAGGGTTGGGTTTTTTTTCCTGCAAAAGTCTCTGTGATGACTCAAATTATTTTGGCTTTCATATTATTGAAGAACTGTATTCTGTTATGTGCAACTGCAGGTGCTGGTTTGGAAAGATAGCTGGGGTTTATACTGACTACATCTACCAAGGCCCGATGATACTTGTCCTTCTGGTGAGCTGGAGCCTATATTCCAACCAGAAATTTGTCTTTACTGCACCCAAAACCTGTCCACAGTGATAGGCCTGAGCTTCCACGCTTTCTCTTACTCCACAGATCAACTTTATTTTCCTTTTCAACATTGTGAGAATCCTGATGACGAAGCTGAGGGCCTCGACTACTTCAGAGACCATTCAGTACAGGTGAGCCATTCAGCACAGAGAGGCACAAAGAGGCAGAAGCTAGCTGACTGAGAGCAGGTTGAACTCTAGACTACACAGCACTATATATAAAGCTGAACTGAACTGAAATAAATATTGCTGAAATGATTGATGATATAGTCTGAAGCCAGTCTAATACGGTAGATACCTGTATCCATCCTTAAGGGCAGCAAATCATTGATCCTAATGCTAATCTTTGAAAAATATAGTACTGCATGAGGGGAAAAAATTTGTATCTGTCAGCTGTTCTGCCACAGTGTTCCACAGTTGAGATTAATGTTTTTGACAGGCACATTCAGTAGCCCATGAGAATGGAATACATGCTGTTCAGAGAAAATTTATCTCAGTGTCATTGTGTTTGACAGCCAATGTGGTGTTCAGCTTAATATCACTGGTCAAGAATATTATATTAAACATCTTCATCTCTGACTCGCTGATGATCATTCTGGGTAATTTGTTCAAATCATTTGACAACTACAGCTTGTGGCACTGTCATGTTGCAGTAATTACATCATCAGGCAACATCATTTGT
>JBBPCW010000027.1:5825877-5840919 GCA_037974425.1 Phenacogrammus interruptus | reverse complement strand
CTCTGCTATTTCTCTTCTCCGTGTCTTTCTCTTTCTCTCTCTCTGGATGTGGTCTGTTCCTTCTCTCTCTCTCTCTCTCTCTCTCTCTCTCTCTCTCTCTCTCAGTCTGTCTGTATGTTCTGGGCTCCGTCTCTCTCTCTCTCTCTCTCTCTCTCTGTCTGTATGTTCTGGGCTCCGTCTCTCTCTCTCTCTGTACGTTCTGTGCTCCGTCTCTCTCTCTCTCTCTCTCTCTCTCTCTGTGCGTGCTGCTTGCTCGCATTCCCCTGGCGCTCTTAAGTCACATGACAGTACAACATCAAAACACAGGAGGGGGAGGAAGAGCAGAGAGGTCTCGGTGCTGTGACTGGAGTGGCACTTGAAAGTACTGGCACAAAAGTATCGATCTTATGACACTGGTATCGATCAATATCAATACCCGCTTTGATATCGATAGTATCTACTATCGATCTACTACCACCACTACTACCAATCCCACATTTGGAGTTAAATTTAGATTGTGTGAACACCCCATTTTGAATGAACCAATAGATAAGGTGCAAAGGGACTGACATTAAGTGTTTTTTTCAAGGTTCAGGGTTACTTCATTGTCATCAGCAGCTGTGTACACATACATAGTTTTATGAGACAACATTACAATAGAAACAACAGATAATAGATAACACAGGAGTGTATGTGAACCTTACAGAATTATTATTGTGTCATTCATATGATTATTATTTTCTATCTCTAATTAGTAAAGAGAAACCAGGTTCTGTTAGAGTATAGAGGTTTTTATAATGCTAATATGACCCCCTGTGATAACTACGATAGCTGTTCAAACTGTAATTCATTCTGTATAAGAGCGTCTGCCAAATGCATGTAAAATGTGTTGATCACATATTGCGAAGTTAAATAAGACAAATGGAGGAGTTACAAGTTTATTAGTGACTACAAATGTGACAATATCTATGAAAAGAATAATGAATGCTGCATAACGTAGCTACAAAACGTATATATGGTCTGTTTCGGAAACACTGGTGGACAACAACTTGGCTGGCCCCGGAGAGGCCGAGAGCAATGGCAGAAAGAGAAGTTGCATGCTATTTAGAGGGGCGTCTCCTGCCACTAGCACATTGCCTTAATGAGCAACAAGGTGTCAAAACAACTCAGACTCACCGGTGTGCTTTCCTCTTGTTTATCTCTCACAACTCTAACCACAGACACAACAAACCTATCTCTCGCTTCCCTCCCTGAGACAGAGCCAGGCAATGAGTCCTGCTAGGTCAAAGTCACACTGGACCATTTTCAATAGAACACCCTGTTAATGAATTAACAGCGCTCGTTTACTCCCCTCTCTTTAATTCGGAGAAGAACAGGGTGGCAACCCGGCTGCCTGATTAAATTAAAAGTTCACGGAGGAGGCTGGAAGTAAATTTAAAGGAAGAACAGTCCAGCTCTGTGAAATGCATCTTAAGGGGACAAACTGCTTGTTAATTCTTGCATTGTTTGCCTACCAATGATTGCCTTAAAATTGAGTCATTAAAAGTATTTTGCTTGTTTGTTTTTGTTTGGACAAAGGTCAGGGTACACCATGAAACTTTCAGTACTCAGTTCAGTTTACTCTGTATCTACCAGGCTAATTGTGTTTTGATGTTAGTTAACCATTTTGCCATAATTTATCCTGTTTCTCCTGTTTTGAGGACAGATAGGTTTGAAAGAAAACTTCATCACAGTATTTCCTGTCCTTTTTCCTCTTTCTTTTGGTGGCCGTGGGCGAGGTTCACAGCTGAGGGTCCTTAGCTAGGTAGTTTAGCTGGTTTGCTCTCAATCCTGAGTCATGAACAGGAGAGAGTGGTAGTATATATACTTTATCATTTTTGAGACTGCACTACCTTTCACAGGATTTCACTTACTGCACGATACTGTGAAGTATAATCTACATTTTACCAATCCTTCCTCTAAACGCAGAATGTCCAGTCCTAGCTTAGCAACTGCAAATGGGTACAGGTATGGCAAATATTCAGAAGTCTATCTGAGTAATATTTTACCAGCAGTATTGCTACTGAACCTGTTTACTTTGTTCACCAAAAGAGCTCGCAATTCATAGGCTTTTATGTATGCTCTGCAAAGTCTCCACGCTTATTGCCAAGAGTGAAGAAACTGAAAGGCTTTATCTTTTATTGTTTACGGTGGTGACCTTGTCAAAGAAGAGTACTTCAATGCACTAAACATCTAGAGGATTGAAATGTGTCAATGGCTGTCAAAGTCAGCCTTCTCTCTAGTACATTCATGTTACTCCTTAGGTTTAATGTGTTTTTGTAAATCTGTGCAAAACATTTATATAATGTGCTTATTTAAAATGCGTCCATGTGTTAATAATCTTCCTAGGACTGAAAGCCATCTTGTGATAGATAAGAACCTGCATTTCAAGGAACATTCTGTGTCCTTTAGAAGCAAAAATTATTATATGAAATTTGTACATTTTCATAATCTAATGGTTTAAGGTAAAATAGAAAGCCTGCTATCAGAACAGAGAGTATGGGATCAGTGCATCTTAACCCTTATAAGATCTTCAGGTCTGTGGGACCTGTTTTCAGTTTTTAGCTTAAGAAAAATTATACAAATAAATATTTTTTCAAACTGAGATTCATTGGCCTTGGCTTATTTTCTGTGAGGAATATAAATATAAAAAAGAGTGGCATTTCTATTTATAAATGTGATTTAACAAAGATAAAGGGAACAAATTTAACATGTTTTTGCAAATGGGATGAAGTAACATCTGATGAGAACAAAAAAGGTTTGAATATGTTAAATTAAAAGCCCCAAAATGCAATGGGTCCACCAGACCCAGCAGGACTCATTGTGTAACCAAAAACGAAGACCCTAGAAGGGATAAAGGGTCTTGAAAGCATACCATTTAGGATATCGACCCTGAGACGCTACTCTAAAGGGTTGATACCGCCCCAGAGACAGTACTCTAAAACCACTTGTTTATTTTCCTTTAACGTTAAAGATCATCTCATGGACATATTGCTTGAGGAAGGATCAGAAGCTAGTCAGTCACTCAATGCAGCATGTTTTGAGGTGCTGATTCTTTCTTTAGTCAATAAATTTGTTTGGAACACACTTTCATAATGGCTCATGAGGGAACGTTTCTCTGAGCTCCTGAGGCAAGGAACTGTGTTCAAGAGTATGTGTTTATAGGCACTAAATCTGAAAAGTGCCTTTAAAAGTCCATCATGGCATAATGTAATGAGTTAGGGCAAGTAAACGGAATACAAATCAAGGGCATCTGAGCAGTGGGTGATGATATTTGATTGCTGCCTGCATCTCTCTTTAACCAACGGATCAGGCTTCACTACAAAACTGAAAGCCTTTAAAACTGTGAAGACGTTTGTGTTTTGCTTTCTTTAAGACCTTCAAGCAACCGCCTTGTCTCAATGCCCTTTAGCTTTCTGGAGCTGGCCTGAGCAATAAATCATCTATTTGAGGTTAGTATACAAGCAAAAAACATTTTAACACATGAAAGTCAAAGAGAAATACACCACTTGACCAATTGGTTGGTACAAATAGTATGGTTCTAAATGTGTAAGAAGATATCTTCTATAATATTGTGTTGCATTATTCTCAAATCATGTTAGAGATGTCAAAATAAAATTCCCTTTTTCCAATAATCATCATATTCCATCTAAATTCTGCATATTCAAATGTTTTTCAAGGTACTTTCGCTAGTTGGTTAGGAACTTTTTCACAAACAATGGTCGCTAAGCAGAGGGAGGAGAAGGTTTTGAAGACTCAGTTCCTATTTATTATAAAGTCAAGTAAGCCTCCAAGTTATATTAGCTGCCCAGCTAAGTGACTACAAGTTTACACTTTCAGGGCAACTGTCATTCAGCTTAAAACAACAGTGAGATACAAACATTACAATTATCTCACAAGTAACAGACTCCAGTTTCACTGGTTTAAACATTGTGTACCCTTTGTAGGCATGCTGGATAATTTATGATGAGTCATCCTCGTGAATTCAGGAGATTAAACTATTAAAATTATTTTTTATTTCTTTTTTGGGGGCTGTGGGATAAGCAAGATTGTTAAATGTATTGAATGTATATTTTAAATATAATCAAATGTTTAACAGTTTTTTACATTTACATCTGACCCTAGAAGCCTGTTTACCATTGTCTATGAATAATAATTTAGTCGTGTTTGACACTGGGTTTCTTAGCAGATACAGCAGTTGGTGTGTTATGATGACCAAATCAGTGCTCCTGTAGCAAAGGAAATTACTTGGTTTCAATGTGAGTAAGAGCACAGTTTGAACCTGCCATCACGTACAATAGAAATAAATGACTGAGTGCATTTAGAGTGAGCAGCTGCAAATTCAAGCAGCGTTTTGAAGTGCTACCAGTGGACTAACACATATTTACCTAGCGAACAGAATTTCCCTGTGCAACTGCCTCAGCGGCCCAGTGGACTGGTCAGTGCCTGTGTGTGTGCTGTGTTATTGCATTACCTCAAGCTGATGGTCAGGCTAAAGCATGACTAATCTGTCCTGGGCCTTGGAATTGCCCACATCGTGGGAAGAAGTGGAACTGGTTTATTGCTCTCTGAAATAGAACACACTCTCAGCATATGGATTTGAGATTAAAAGCGTTTTCCCACATTACACTGCCGAAACTGTTCACACACCACAAACTGACAAAAATAAATCAAGACCAGTACCAAGCACACAAGACAAAAACAAAATAAACCAAAAAAACTCAGTGCTTTGGTATAAGTATGAGGCCCCTGGAGTCTGTTATCATTTGGGGGATATAATCAGATAGTTAGTGCATGTGGTTTTCCTCAGCATCGCCTTCTTATTTATATTCAGTGCTCTCTATGACCACCAAAATATAGGAATTGAATTAGTTAGCTAATGAGTTGGCTTTTTGAAGTGTTCTGGAGCAGCATAAACACAGACCATTGGGAGCAGCACTAAGCCAATATCCCCTGCGTTTCTCTTTAGCGATGTCCAATAGAAACGAAAAAAAAAGACTGCAAAACAGAACAATATGTTGTGGGTTTGTCATGCTGATCAGAAACTGATCAGAGACCACCATCAGTTATTTACCTTTAGATCAATCACACAGTCTGGTCAATATAATAAATACCTGTAAAGCATGAAGGTGAACAGTTATAGTTCTACTAATATGATGCCAGACATAAAACACCATTCAGTTGTAAGTCTTGTACAATTATTTTCTTTTACTCTACAAACAGTTCCTAGTTTCACACAAAAAGTAAATTATTGAGCACAATTTTAAATGTAATATAAATTTAGTTAACTCAGTTCAATTAATAAAATTCAATAGTGGTTTTAACGGTGGATGAAACATGTAAATATGCTGAATAACAGTCTATTGTTGTGTTCAGAACAAAAGCTTTTATCTGAAATCTCAGGAAATATTAACACACCTGGGAAAATCATGGACCCATTCATCGTGAAATGTTCTCATACATAATTAGTGCTTTGGTTGCATTTATTGCATTTACCCATTTCTGATGCTCTCCTCACTACAGCCTAACCAGTATTTCTTTATTTCATTAAATTAAATAAATGCATGAAAAGGCTATAGGCATTAGGGAAAAGGATAACCAAACATTCTTCTTCTGACTAGCTTGATCACTTTATAAATAAAAAAAATGAATAAGAATAAGAATCAACTAACTCCTGGGAATATCTCAAGCATGAGAGGCATCTTCCACATTCCATTCTTTTCATCAAACCCTGTCTTTTTGACCCTGAGGTTCTCTACAATAAATTGGTATAGTACTGCAAAAAAATTTTTAAACCACTCTTTTAATTATTTCTCTGTCTGCGTACACAAGTCCCGCACTGGGCCGACTTGAACCAGCCATTTGATCTGTTGGTGCTGCCACTCACTGATCTGCTTTGATGTGCTTTGCTCCGAGAACAATCTGGCCCAAAATAAAGAAAAAAACATCTCTGCAAATTTTACATCTAACTCTCACACTCATGTATCTCACGACCACGCTCCAATCTTAACCCTCAAACAAAATTAGCCAGGCTCCGAGCCAGAAATGTATTCTGAGGAGGATGCAATCACAGAGATGTGCAAAAAACTCATACCAGCTGCTGTGAAATATTGAGGGCCTTCACAATGAGTGATCAGTCGTGCTTCTGCAGTGCCATCTAATGCACTCTGTCTGAAATGAACACGTCCTTGACTGCTGGGACAACTGTTAAATTGCTTATTGACCCAGGGCTTTGTTCACCTATAGGGGTAGCTGCCATCCTGACTGCTTTACCTATAGATCACAGTGCCTTTTTTTTTTCATATTGGGGTCCATCCCCCGCTGTTAGTCAGTGAAGATGATGACATTAACAATCTTAGAAATCCTGTAGAATACCGGAGACTAAACCTACACAAGATGAGTAGAGACCACTGAAGATGTTCCCTGTCCAAAGCAAGAGACTGCACTGTGCCAGTCTTCATTAAAAATGTTGAAAAGCTAAGGATTGGCACAAGTACATAAAAACAGAATCAAAGCTTTTAGTAGATTTAGATCCTATCTTGACCTTCAGCTGTTTAATGTATGTCTCTCTCTCTCTCTCTCTCTCTCTCTCTCTCTCTCTCTCTCTCTCTCTCTCTCTCTCTATCTCTATATATATACACACACACGTACACCTACACTTGTTATCCCTTATAGCAGTCCCACTGGCCGTTCAGGTGCCCTTTCTTGTGAACAGTCACAAACTAGTTCATCTTTTTCTCTTCATCATTTGTTAGCCCTTTTCCTGTTCATCTACGGTCAGAGCCCCCAGTGAGCAGGTGTTTTTGAGGCGGTGAATCACTCTTAGCACAGCAGCAACTCCAGGCACCTCGGTGGCTATTATTTCTGTGGATTATATTTAGTAACAGATTGAGAAACCTCAGGAGAAAGAATGGCAAACCCAAAAAGCACTGCTCCCATCTAGTGGCAGTAATGAATAAGGCAACTAATTTATAGTGAAAATTTAGAAAGTTAGTCAAACTGTCTAACGAAAAATCCTTTGTTGAATTTGGCCCTAGTCTGTAGTTGTAAGTAATAATAACAGATAGAAAGACAAAACTTCAGTAGAAGTAAAGTGGCCACTTATAGCCATGCGTAAACACATCACAGCACAGCACACAGAAAAATTCTTTCTCTACATTTAACCTATTCACCGAGTGAAGCAGTGGGCTGCTACCAACAGGGGGCACCGGGGAGCAATGTGTGGGGACAGTACCTTGCTCAAGTTTACCTCAGTGGTGCCACTAGCTGTCCTGGGATTTGAACCTATGACCTTCAGATCATAAGGACAACTGCTGCCATGTATTTGTATCCATGGCCAGGGCTGGACTGGCCATCAGGCATACCAAGAACGGCCTCGAGAACGCCAGTCTGGTTGGCCGTTCTGGACTCAAAATGCCTGGGCCGATTTTTTGTCTCAGTCCAGCCCTGTCCGTGGCTTAAATGTTGAGCTTTTAAAAGTTACTATAAGTTGCTATCATTTATAAAGCTGTATTTTTAAATTAAATGGAGTGAAACATCGACACTGTTGTCCAGATTCAGTTGGCCTTATCTCTCTCAATAACTCCAGTTTTCCTCTGGATTAGGAGTGACTCATCCTCCCGGATGTTTTCCCAGAGAGTTAAAATGGTGTGGAGCAGGAGGATTAGAGGAGATAAGCTTTGCCGCAGTGGAGAAGTTACACCCTTATATTTTTCTTGCAGGAGGACAGAGCTGGTTCATGATATCCAATTCAAACATTAGACTAAGAAAAGAGGAACAGTTTTAAATATTATTTTTCTGTGGGTGAAGTGTTGACCACTCGAGAAAGCTGATGAAAAATAACTGTCTGAAGAGTCTAAACATGCCTCATATGGCCCATTTACATTTACGGCATTTAGTGGAGGCTTTTATGCAAAACGACTTCCATTCCATAACTACGGGGGACTCCCTGGAGCAACTTGGGATCAGGAACCCAGTGGTGGTATGCTGAAAGTAGGATTCAAGCCAATGACCTCTTGGTTCTGAGGCAATTATCCTACCCACTAGGCCACCACTAGGTTATACTGAGATATACAAATACTGTTTAGAGAAACATTAATATTAACTGCTTCTTGAGTCTATTTCAGCTCTAGATTCCTCACAAGATTTTTTATAACCCTTTATAATACACTGAATGATTCACAGAAAAATTGAACCAGACATTGCATGAAAAAGACCAGAATACACAACTGTATGATCTCCTTTATGTACAGTGCTTTATCTCATTATTATCTCATTATTATACAAGTAAAAATAATAATAATCAATCGTATTATAAGTGTAATGAAAGAAACAATGTGTAGTAAAGTTCATGGTGTGATTTGGGGTTTGCAAATGTGAGTAAATATTATATGATTTGTTTCTATTTAACAACAGCTTGTTATAAAACAGTACAATAATGTATCCTTCAGCAAAGCTGAAAATATTAAAATACTAAAAAACTAGTCTGCAGTTTTGACTTCATGTCTGTATTCTCATCACTGATGGTAACCTTAACATCTGTGATTCTGCTCAGAAGCAGGTTAGAATGAGATGTTTATGATACTTACGTATAACCCTTAATAAGAATGTGAACCTGGGGTTCACATTAGATGCCTAAAGAAACATTTTTTTCAGTTCATAGCCCATATAGGTCCAGGGGAACTCTTCCTATCAGACTGCTCTCAAGTCAAGCCAGAGCAAGTACACAACATTTCCAAAACATCCAGACACCCCCTAATAATTCTGATGAGCAAATTCATTTAGTAGAATAAATCACCACTCTGGAGCAACCACATATGAGCCTGTGGTAAAACCCACTAGCACCACCCAGTGTCTTTGGGATGAGTCAAAATGGTAAAAACATTTCTGGTGCTATATAGATCCTTTAAATGGTTAATTAAATATCATATATCATATCCATTATCATGAAGGACCACTTACCTGTATGTATAACCATTAAACATTCAAATCCATAGAACTGAATATAATAAACAAAGGTCTTATTTGAGACAAAGTGCACACAAACTCATGGGAATGTAGTTCAGATCCATTAAAAAAAAACATAACTTAGATGTTTAAATTACACATTATAACATTACTTGAGTTAAATGCCCATTGTGTTTGTGATGCTTATCACAGCCAATGCAAATGTTTATAATTATAATACTCCATCTACAAACATGAATTCTTAAAACTCCTACTGGAAATCCACAAACATCATTATTTTGCATCCTTGACTCCTAGCTGGAGGACAAGGCGTATGGACTGTTTAGCACTTAAAATATAATTTACTTAAGTACTGAGCTACTTGCTGTATATAGGACTTTAAATTGGCATTGCAAGACTATTTTGGACTTTGCCAGCCTGTCTATATAACTTTACATTGTAATGATCGGACTTTGATTTTCTACATTATGTATGAAATCGTTTCATTTTCAAACAATTCAGATATTTAGTGACTAGCCTGTTAGCAAGTTTGCATCAACTGTTATACACTTAGCAAAACCTAAAATATTAAAACACAACAGTGAAGAGATCTGAGCTATTCGATCTATATAACTCAAACAATTAATGATTAAACATTGCACTGTTGCTATCCGATCTATTTGCTCTTATCTACATTATATGTAGATTGGAATGATGCATTGGAAACTACATTACCCATAAGCTGTGTCAGACTTGAGCCAATGAAATCTCTGCACACTCTTCTAGTACCACAACAGACTGTCCAATCAGAGACCTTGTAGTTAATCAGCACGCGCATGTTCATAAGGCCCTTCTGTTCATGTGGCTGGTACGTGGGTTTCTCTGGAGGTCACAGTGAACAGCAGACCGGGTGAGTTAGAGAAATGTAACATAGAACACGTGGTTAATTGTATGTTATGTACGAGAGTAGACATTAACCTACATGTCTGTGTTAGAGTGTGAGTATTTTTGTTTTAACTGATGTGGAGATTACTAGAGTGTGGCTTTGCAACACTTAGCTATTTGTGTAACGTTAGCTAGCAAGTTGTAGTTGCAGCTGAATATAAACATTTTACAGTGTTTTTTGAAAAACGTAACCTCCCTTTCAGGTTGTCTTCGTTATAATTCAGCCCTAATTTATTATCCATATAAAGACGAGGAATTCTCCGTGTTTCACCTCACACACAAGGCCTCCTCACAGTGCTGGCCTTTCTCCCACCTCTCCTTGACCAGTGAGCGGGTTTTTTGCAGATAAAAGTATCCGAACGCTCCTGCGCTTTATGGACAAAAGTACTGGGACACACCTGTTTTCCACAGTTTGGGTTGGGCCCTTTACTTCCGGACAAGGGCAATCTTCAGGATACCAACAACTTTGGGATGAATTGGAAAGGAGATAGCAAGTCCGGTTCTCTCGTACAACATCAATGCCTGACCTCATAAATTCTGTTTAGATTGAAATGCCTCCAGAAGCACTCAAATATTGCGGAAAGCCTTCCAAGAAATGTGGCAGCTGTTATAGCTGCAAATGAGGGACCGACTCCATATTCAAATCTATGTATTTGAATACAAAGTCCTTGTTGGTGTAATGGACATGAGTCCCAATGCGTTTGTTCATGTAGTTTAGTGCTCATTGGATTGTGGTTTGCCTGAAAGCTCTTATTTCACTCAATGTTGATTTCCCGAGATAACGTGTAAAATTCCTAAGGGAGGGGCGCTGCACCAATTTCCACTGTGGCCTCTGCACGTTGCGGTCCTCTCTTTTTATTTCACACTTTACAAAAACACTATGTGAAAAATTAACTCTCCATTTTAGAGCCGTAATTCTGTTGCCATGGCAAAGCTGTTCGAGACGATTGGAAAGTTGGGATTGGCCTTGGCCATCGGAGGGGGTGTGGTCAACTCTGCCCTCTTTAATGGTAAGTGGATTTTATTTGAATCACTGGCTTTTTGCCCTCTCTACTCGGGCCCTAATTCAGACGTGTGGTGTTTAACTTGTGTGTGGACTGATTAAGAGCCTTTGGTTCAGCCGTATGACTGTTTTCGCCCTGCTGTGCTGAGGCAATAGATCCTGTCCCTTCACCATATGAACACAGGCTTTCTGACAGAAGCATTGTTTGAACGTGGCTGCAAGAGCAATATCATGCCCTCAATATGTTCCTACTGTTAATGATTTTTTACTGAGTAATGAGCCATAAGATGTAACCAAGCTGAGAATTGAAGGGGTTATCACACAGACAGACCTCAGCCATTCTGTGTCACAAATAAGTGCGTAATTATCGGAGTAGTAGATAAACACAGTGCTTGTTATGGGAGTGTGTAAAATAACAGTTGCTGCTGATGCAAATGCTTGTATTTGGTCTGAAAATGTACTTTTTATTATTCACTGTACCTTCTGGTTTTGGTTTCAGGTGTCTGTTTTGTTTGATTTTGATTCTATATGTGTGCTCTGTGTCTTGTGCAGTTGATGCAGGCCACAGGGCAGTTATCTTTGACCGGTTTAGAGGTGTTCAGGAAGCAGTGGTTGGGGAAGGAACACATTTCCTGATTCCCTGGGTACAGAAACCAATTATTTTCGACTGCAGGTCCCGTCCACGTAATGTACCCGTCATAACTGGAAGCAAAGGTAACTGCTGTCAGAAAAAGCTAATTTTTTTTAATGGCCTTGAACAAGAAGTGCAGCCACGATCTTGTGGGTTCATTTAGTTAAAGAAAGTACGTTCTCTCTCCGTTTTGTCCAGTAATGTGGTAATAAATAAATGTTATTCTAATCTTAATTTTTGTAGTATTCTTAAATAGTTTTTATAAAGTATATGAAGAGAAAGCAGGATATAGGTAGATGTAATAAGGGTTTCACTTAAGTGTAAGGTTTTACGGACTCTAATATATTAAAATATTAATAACAATTCTCCTTCCTTTTGTCTTACTTCAGATTTACAGAATGTGAACATTACACTGAGAATTCTGTTCAGGCCAGTAGCAGGTCAGCTGCCAAGGATTTTCACCAGCATTGGTGAAGACTATGATGAAAGAGTTCTTCCCTCCATCACCACTGAAGTGCTGAAGGCCGTTGTGGTGAGTAGCAGTGATGAAAGATTTTAGTTAAATGAAAGTCTAGTTGGACAATGAGGTTCAAATTTGTTTCCTGCATATATAATGGCATTAGTTCACCAAGTCTGATGTGCTTATGATTACAGTAAATGTTAGTGTGGAATCTAGTGAGTTTCATTAGGTTAGGTTTTCAAGGACTGTTATTAGACTTTAATGAGAAGTCCTTACCCCATCTTTGTACATCTTTATAAAGATATGTGGAGCAGAACATTTACATTTGGATTTGTGAATAAGTTTGACAGGGTAATCCAACCTTAAAATTTCAGAAGTTTTTTTAATAGCCCAAATCATTCATGAACATTGTTGGACCCTTTCTATAACTGTGGAAAAGAGCTATTATTATTAAGTATTTGAACCTGTGTGTGTGTGTCCATCCATCCAGGCCAGGTTTGATGCAGGAGAGCTGATCACACAGAGAGAGTTGGTGTCCAGGCAGGTCAGTGAAGATTTGACCGAGAGAGCCTCTACCTTTGGCCTTATCCTCGACGACGTCTCTCTGGTAAGAGTTCCTCTTCCTTGTCTCGTTCATTTTTCCACTCGAGCCACTATAAGCCATTTCAGTAAAACATCAGAGTAACTTTTTTTTCCTCCTCTCTTTTCTTCAGACACACCTGACGTTTGGTAAGGAGTTCACAGAAGCTGTTGAAATGAAACAGGTGGCCCAACAAGAAGCTGAAAGAGCAAGATTTGTTGTAGAGAAGGTAAGAGAGAACTTAACACAATCAAACGTTGTACTACTTAAGGTCTATGTTAAGTCCACAGTAAAAGTAGTTACAATCTCCTCTGGATTAAAGTTTGTGCTTTTCTGACACTGTAATTTAGTTACTAGTCATTGTATGAATAGCAGGTGGTCTCTTATTCACAGCCCTTTTTTGTTCTTGTTCCAAAAATGTGTTGGCAGTGTTGGTTTGTCTTTTCTGTTGTAGAGGTGTAAATAGACCAGAGGAGAAAAATTATAATTTCAGAATTTGAATACACCTTCATTTCAATATGCTTTTATTGCATCAACTACAGCTTGTTTACATTGTATTTGGAAAGTTCTTACACAAGCTAGATCATTCGTGTGTGTTTCGCAGGCGGAACAGCAGAAGCAGGCAGCCATCATCTCTGCAGCAGGTGACTCCCAAGCTGCTCTCCTGATCGCTAACTCTCTAGCTGAGGCAGGTGATGGTTTAGTAGAGCTGAGGAAGCTGGAGGCGGCCGAGGACATCGCCTTCCAGCTCAGCCGCTCGCGCAATGTCACCTACCTGCCCTCTGGCCAGGGCACACTGCTGCAGCTGCCTCAGTGAAACACATCCACATAAACACAGGCACACACTTGCAAGCATGGCTCTCTTGCCATAACTATGGGTGCCTAAAGAAAGCTTGGAGAAACTGGCCCACTGAAGAGGTTCCATGCAAGTTGTTGAGAAACAAGTTGTTTTTGTTTATTTTTTGCATCTCTGCTTGTCTCTAGGGCTGAAATTATGGACTCAGTGTTATCACCAGTGAGACAAAGACAGAGTGTGAAGGAGTATCTAATAGCACTTGCAGTGTGTTTTTGTGTCTGATGGTAAACATTTTATATGAATACATTTAATGGCTAAAGCAGTAGAGTCTGCTTAAAACAATCCACCCCAAAATTTGATTGTGATTGCACTGTGGGCTTAAGTGGAAAATCAGACAAAAGTGAAGTCCAAGTAAAGGTGGGCACAACCAAGCTCTGTCCTGATTGTTTAAACCTCTGCAAATTAGAGGTTCTTGGTCATCGTTGTATTGATCTCATATACTGCCCCTAATAACCTGGCCATGTTTGTTCCATTTATATTGGTTTTCTTATTATATTACAGACAGACATTCTGTATCGCTGTTCATTAAAATTATGAATAAATGATTTATGTTCAAACAGATTACAACCATGTATAATTCATTACAGTAATGTGACGTGTAGCTGCTTCAAAAGGTGAAAAAAAAACTTATCAAATCTTAGCACAATGTGATATGAAAATGAATTCTCAATATAGCTTTCATAATGTTCTGATTTCGCCCCAGCCATAATCACTTATTCTGTCATTCATTTTTTAAGATGGCACAAAAGTAGAAATAGCCTTTTTACTGGGATCTTAAATTATACATGCAACTTTCAAACTGTCTTTAAAAGTCAGTAATAATGCAAACTGGAGGGTAAGTTTGCTGCAGCAAACATGTCCGTTTTTCTGCAGCCTCTTGTTCAAAAATGCCTTTTACTGTCCATTATTTCTGCTGTCACACTGGTTTGAGATTCTGCAGTTAAATGGCTAGACAAAGTGTTTGCTGTAAAATGAAACTAGTAAAGTGAGGAACTTCACTACATAACTACTTTTTAAAAATACAACTACAGGGCTATTAACAGCAGTGTTCCTAAGCAAAGACACCACACCAAATGTCTATGCTGTCCTGGTTTAGAGCATCCAAACTAGATCAACAGAAGCTAAACAATTTTTGTAGAGGTATTTTATTAAAACTCTACAGGCAGAGGTATGTAAGATCCAGATATGCAGAGGATGCAACAAGGTAAGCTAATTAGCTACAGGAGATTAAAGGAGGAAATGAGAGACAACAGAATGCTTGGCTGCGAAAGTCTTCATCAACCATGTGCAGCACCAGTGGATCTCTAACCAGCACTCAGGTTCCCTTTAGGGCAAAGGGCACAAATTTAATATGCATTTTCATCTTGTCTGTAGTGATTGTTTTTCTGTTTAATTGTACGGTGAACTCAGTTATAATAGGTCTATGGGCATGTTTTAGGACAAAAGAATTCCCTATGTATAAAGTTCTTTCTTATCTTGCCTTATCTTATACAAAACATGTTCATGAAGTTCTTTTAATTAAACATAAAGTGAAAGTGATCATTCGGTCATACGTGAACACACCACTGCACACAGTGTGAACAGCATGAAATTCACCCTCTGC
>JBBPCW010000027.1:5813090-5824423 GCA_037974425.1 Phenacogrammus interruptus | reverse complement strand
CTTTTCAATGGAAAATCTCTATTCCCAGCACTACATAATCTAGGACTAGGCTTAATCCCTGTCTGGGAAACCAGCCCTGTATGTTTTACCTGAACTCATGTCCCTTTTTCCCATGCACAACCCGTCCATCACTGTTAAAGCTGAAATATTAGTAAACTGTAGCGTAACAACATTCCTGCGATGCTTGCAGGTGAACTCACTTCTACACTACATGAACAAAAGTATTGGGACTCCTGACCAATATACAGACAGTAACCTTAATGATATTTAATTCAAATACATGGCATTTTTAATATGGAGTTGATCGTCCAGACAAGTTCTTCTACACTGAGCTCATCCAAACCTTTTCTTTATGGACTTTGCTACTAGAATAGAAAACGGCCTTCCCCAAGTTGTTTCCACAAAGTTGGATGGTATGCTGAAGCACTGTAAGCAAGGGGCCTAGGCCAAACACTGGGAAACAGGTGTGTCCCAATACTTTTGTCTATATAATGTATCTCCAGCAGCAGCAGCCACGTCGCGAGGAGACGTCCGACAGCCAAAAACAATTGTGTCTCTAACGCAATACATGGCTGCAGACTGTGTCTGTGGCTACTGAGAGCAAAAATATATTTTAGTAGCTTAATTATCCACGTTTGTGCATGTTGCATTCTCGTGCAAGTTGAGAGAGTGCACGCGATGAAGGAGAGGGCGCTCGCGCCACGGCCGAGTCGTGCGGGGACGAGAGGAGATGAGCAGCTCGCCACAAGTTAAATTTCTGCCTTTTTCTGTATTTGTATCTCATTCTTTTTAAGGAGATGGCACCTGGTCCTGTCCTAGACACTCTCCTCGCCCGAGTGGCTGTGCAGGTAGGACACTGTCACGAATGTATTATGTTATTTTTGGTGCTAAAAGACAAAAAAAATACGACTCGGTTTGCATTCAGTTGGGGTTGTTTCTCGTCTTGTGCAAAGAGGAGGAGAAGGAGGATATTACGAATTCGTATCCCAAAAAATATGTTGGTTTGCACGTTTGTTTGCGTGCAAAGGAGTGAAGGAAGAGAAGAGAAGAAAAAATCTCGGTGGCAACGTGTTGGAAATTAAATCTGGGCGGTTTTTGGAGAGAGGGGGGGCTTGAAAGAGTGAAACAGAGTGAAAGTCTATGGCAAACGTGGAGAAGCTCCATAACGGAATGCAAAGGGCAGTGGAGAGGGTCGTGACAGAGCAGTGCCGATACGAAAGAAAGTAGGTAGAAGCAGCCGGGCTCTTGTTTTTGTTTGGTAATTTTTTGATTAGTTAGCCGATCGCTAACGAGCCCTGCAGCTGTATTCCTATTCCTGCAGCCCCTGTAGCTCTCCTGCTAAGTGGCTAGGCTAAGCCGAGCCTCCTTTGGTGGCTGAACCAGGAGAACAGACGGCCTGCTCGTCTCTCTACCCCTATGACCAGCCAAGCTTTCTCCCTCAGCTTTAACCCTTTATTTACATCGTCTTGCATTAAGTTATTCTTAATCGGCGAGCTGCTGTCAGCTTAGTCAATCCTTGACCTCTTCGTCTAACCCAGACTGAGGTCATCTTGACTGAGGGGTCTTTAAAAAACTTTCATTAAAGCCCTCCTTTTGGTGGAGAGATAGAGGCCCTTTATGAAAAACTGTTTGCTAGCATGGCTAACTTAACTTAGCCTCTCCTTTTGGCCGGGGCAGAGGAATTTCCACTCCCCCACCCTCCTCCTCTGCTGGTCTGGAAGTTTCAGGCCTCTGTCAACTGTCAACACATAAAAACGACACCAATTCGGGGAGTAAAACAGAAAAACGAGGCAGATTTTGAGTCACTTAGCTTAGCTAGCTAACTAATTGTGTAGCGGGTTCTTCGTTGCCTCGTAACGCTTTGAGATTCTTTGCAGCCTTCCTTTTCACACAGCACGCAAAATCATGTTTAAACCAGTGAAAGGCCTGTTTAATGTGCACAGGACTCACGTTTAAGTATGAGCTATTATTACCATTGCATCATATTTTCTTCATTTTGTCCCCTAGAAAAACTAGAGGTTTCGGTGGCCGTTAGTGATTTAAGGAGCTGTCGCGGTTCGAAGTGTGTTTAAAAACAAAAGTCTGGACAGTTTAGCTCTGTTAGGATGCGACGAACGACAAATTTGACCAGATGGACAAAACGAGGGGGAATAAACCATAAATGTTGTTTTCTGTAACCTGGCTCAACTCCCGGATCTGTGAAATTGACTTCCAGATTGAGATTAGTTTAATACGTGGCATGTACTATATAGAAGGATGGAGGATCATTCTTTATGCAAGCTAGATCTGTTTATTTCCTTATCATATACTGGTCATTTATATGGGAAATGTTTTGTTTTTGTTTTGTTTTTTTTGCCTCAGTGACCTTTGGAAATCAAACAGCAATGAAAGAAGATGGATAACCTATAGATTTACTTTAATCCCTTTTCCTGTTTAAGTCTAACATCCAGTTGGTAAATGCAAATGATTTAACCATGAACAATTTGTGCATAATCTATACATTGATTGCCATGCACAATCCTGTGCCAGATTAAATACAGAAGATGCAAAGCAGGTGTAGCAGGTGTAAATGTAGTTACACATCAAATTGAAGCTGACATTCAGACACAACTGCAGTTTTAATTTTAACTATAAATGCCAATGAACACAGACAGACTAAAGTATGGCTGAAATTAATTTAGCTGTCTTTTAAAAATTTGCCTAATCTTATTTACACCCTTCTGGTTCCAAGCCTAGGCCATGCTGTGTGTTTCAAATAGTGTTAGAAATGTTACAAGCACAAAACAAAACCGTCCAAACATAAAGGGTTATGTGAACTTTTAAGACATTCTTTTGGGACAGTGTACCAGTACTCAGGAAGCATCAGTCCATTAATCTAGTTCCTGCTAATTTAAAAATAATTTGCTGCCATTATACATTTGGAAAATACTGTCATGCTAAATTATGTCTGTATCCAGAACTAAGTACAACCTTTAGTTCATTTACAGCAGTGGTCCCCAAACTTTATTTCGTCAAGGTCCTGTTTAATGTCAGAGTGGCAGATAAATATACGTATTTATACAAAGAAATGATATGCATAAAAACGGGGATATTTTAAAAATATAATACTGGGGTATCTTTAAAATATAAATGTAAATCCAATGTGTACAGCTTTATTAACAGCATTTTCATGCAAGTTTTTTTTTTCTGTGCAGCCCGTGGACCGGTACCACATGACCCACGGCCCGGTACTGGTCCGCGGCCCGAGGGTTGGTGGCCACTGATTTACAGTGTCCTGCTTTATAAATTTCTCTCCCAGCATTGCTTCCTTTCATAAAGTGATGTATGTTTTTATTTTTAACTATTTTTCATGATTTGGTTCTGTTCATCACTGGCATCATGCCTCTGTTTTGTCACAATATTGTGTGTAAAATTTTAACATTACGACTAATTCTGTTGCTAGTTAGTAATAATGCTAGAGCTGCGAGGTGGGAGTGAGTTGTTAATTGTTTGAAAAAAAAATTCTCAAAGTGGAGCTGCATTAGATTATGTAAATAGTAGTATTAATTATTCACAATGCATCATTACTTTTCTATTATTGCAGTATTGTCATGTCTTGATTCATTGTTACTAAAGCTATAAAATCGTTATATCGTTATAAAATATTTCTGTATGTAGCAATAAGTGTTTTGAGCATAATATTGTCAGTTCTTAAAGAATCCACTGCATGTTTCATTACTGAAAGAGCATAATTGTTTAATTGGATTTAATACAGTGCAGTGAGATGATGAATACAAATTAATTGTACTGTTTTCCATAGTACAATTACATAATACAATTAATACTGATATATTGTGTGATGAAAAATAGGAAAAAACAATACAGATGGTTTTGATATATTTTGTGATGAAATGGGCGGCGCAGGGGTTAGCGCTGTTGCCTCAAAGCAAGAAGGTCCTGGGTTCGGGATGGGCGCAGGGTCTTTCTGTGTGGAGTTTGCATGTTTTCCCCGTGACCGCGTGGCTTTCTTCCGGGGACTCCGGTTTCCTCCCACCACCAAAAACATGCGTGCATTGGGGAATAGGTGAATTGAACACTCTAAATTGCCCCTAGGTGTGAATGTGAGCGTGAATGGTTGCTTGTCTCAGTATGTGGCCCTGCGACGTGCTGGCGACTGTTCAGGGTGTACCCCACCTTCGCCCATTGCGGCTGCGATAGGCTGCAGTACCCAACCGCCCCCGACCCCAAGTGCGGGAAAAAGGAGTAGATAATGGATGGATGGATGAATGTGTGATGAAATTACTTGGAGTATTGCGACACTGTAGTTTTGATATCGCCTGCCCCTGCTTATACATTTTAACAAAAAAGCAGTCTGAATTGAATTACTTCTTGTCCAGTAGCCTCTCTCTCTTTACTCTCTGTCTCTCTCATTCTTCCTTTTTGTCTCACACCTTTGATTTGTAAGTGGTTGGCTCATCGTGAATTCTTGGTATGGTGTCGAGGCCATCTGTTGGTTCCAGTCTGAATTAGTATGGTGAGATTACTTGCAGTTGCATGAGTTCAGCACAAGGCCAACGGCATGCAGATCTTGGGAAAGACAGAAAAAAATTGAGTGCCACTTCAAGTCTTGACCTTGAGTAGAAAATCACTGATTCGTTCTCAGATTTTTTTTCAGTCAAGCCGACAATAGCGGTGGTGCTGCAGTTTTGTGACTTACTAAAATCAATACGGCACTTTCTTCTTGCTCCTTAGAAGGATTAGAAATATGTAATAACCACACGATGAGTGAGCAAGTACGATAGTTACAGAGATTTCGATGCTTTGGCGGTTGCCCACATCAAAGTGACTAGTAGTGTGTGAAACAGATCTGCATGAGTCATCATCTTCATCTCATTCGTGAGGAAGAGGATTAGCCTAGCACTGTGAAAGAGATCAAAACCAAAAAATAGGAAAAAAAACAATACAGATGTTTTTTTATTTTTAATAAGAATTTAGTCTCTTATCCCCATAGTATGTGGCCCCATTCTACAACTGTTTTGTAGAAACACTGCACTAAATTTTGCACCTTCTCCTCCCAGTGTTATTGGTATTGTGTGAGAGGGGGAGTCCTAGCTGGTGGAATTGGCAAATACTAAAATGGGCATTAAAAATAAAGAAAAATCTGCATTAAGCAAACCCATGCAAGTGAATGTATGTTTGTATCTTTCTGACATGAAATTGCTTTTACCCATTTTTTGTCATGCATAATTAGTGTAATAGGAAGATGCTGCACTAGACTGCAGCATGAAATATGTCAGCGCTGTGCTTAATACCACAACTGCAGATCAGTTTGTGCACTCTTCACTGAGCTGTTCAGCTAGGTATCTGGGTAACTCCAGCAAACCAGAGCCTTAAAAATGTGCTTCTGTCCCACAGTATATCCTCAATAAAACTATGACTTAATTTTCTCTACCTTCATGCATCCTTAATCTCTCACCTTCATTTGTTTTATGTTTGTGAGGTCAAGCGTTCAAGCTTGTTTCAGAACATTCTAGTAAACGTATTTAAAACGTATCTTTAAAGAATACAGGACTAGATGCTAAGTAAAACTTAATATTAGAGCTGCAAAATATATTGTCATTATTGCAATATTGCTTTTTCCCTAACTGATGCCCTTACCAATATGATTTCTCTCCTTCCCTCTCAGCTCATGGTGAGCATTAAGGGAAGTACTTGCGGCTGATTTGGGATCACGCCAAGAAGTCTGCTGTTAATGTCTCTCTTGGCATCGGCACCAGCAAAACTTCAGTTTCTTGCTGATGAAACCATCTGCCACAACACAGGTTTTCATGTATGTGCACTCACACGATAATACACTCTGCCTCTGCTAGAGGTGGGTACTCAAGGGATGGAAGCACCCACGCACTTCCACCTCATGGAACACACACCTGTGTCTGTTCATGTATTGCTCTTGTTAGAGTTGGCTATAGCAGAGGGGTGCAGTCGATGGTTTACATACAATTATAGTAAAACGCCCCCTGCCTGATGGACTAGAGCTGTACAATGTTCTATATAGACAATCTCGAAATGTTAGTTTTTGCAGTAATGATCTTGCACAAGGCTGCAATATGCAAATGAGCTCTCTTACTAAATACAGTTTTACATTTTTGGTGAATGTTTGGATGAGGTTATGAATATCTAGGTCCCAGCAAACAGATACACTGCATAGCAGATTAAACCCAGTCTGGTATTTTGTCCACATTGTGCAACCTTTTATAATAGACCACCCTTGTTGTGAATTGCATTAAATCTAAAAGCTCTTGCTACGGTGCAGGAGTCTTTACTGCCACCACGGAGATAAACACATAGCTGTGACCCCTTATGCACCCATTGTGTGGTCACACACTTGGTGCGCTTGCTGATTCTCAGAAAGCTGCAGAGACACAGGAAGGTAGCGGAGTGTGTTCATAGGTGTGGGTGTGTGTGGGAGTGTGTAGAGTTCTATATATATGTGTGTGTGTAGGTTTGTGTATTTTGTTTTGATTGTATTGATCATGGGTAACTATTTTTCAGGCTTTTGTAGTATTTTAAGGTTAATGAAATTTAGCAGTAAGCATGGATGCATACTTTGCTTGCACATACTTGCAGCCAGGCATGCAGTGTGCTCACACACACACACAGAGTGAAGACGAGTCCCTGAGATGCAGGAAGTAAAGGCTGAGACGGTTATGGGTAGAATGTGGTTAAACTGCGCTATTTTTCTTTTGTTTGTTTCTATCATTTAGTCGTTATTTGACTGTCAATTAACATTTGTTCTCTCTCCATGGTCATGGGCTTTGACCTTCAGGGGTCATTGGAGTTACCCAGGCGCTGCTAACTGGAGTTACCTAGTTAGCAGCGTCTCCACTCCCCTTAAGAGAGAGAAATTGAAATCTAGGTGTTTTTTGTTTAAAACCGTTCCTTGAAAACACAGTTGTAGACCACTAAACACAAAACCCCACAAAACTCACTCATAGTGAAAACTGTGGTTTCGTTACGCCTCTGAAGTTTATAACTGCCAGCGCTGTCAGTTGAATGAATGCTCACTATACAATCAGAAGTCTTCCAAAGAAAAATTGAGGTTTGTAAACCGTACAGTTGAATAGTGGCAGTTGAAGATGTTTGCTAAGGAGTATAATACCACTTGTACCCTTAATGTTTATTGTGTAAGAATGATTGGCTCATGTTGTAATTGTTATGCATTTTACTTTGAAATCATTGAACCAAAGACCCCTTCAAAAAAAAAATCATATAAAATCGTGTTGAGTTCTGTAAATTTAAAATTCCAGAATTGTGAGTTGTGGCATTCACCATTAAGGAAGGACAAAAATTGACTTTTGAAATGATCTCCAACATCTCATATTACCATTGGTTTTCATGATTTCTCTTTCTGCCCCAAGCTGCAAAGGACTTTGGTGGTTTGTTGTATGTAACCAGTGGCAATGCTTGAAAATAGATCATAAAGTATTTATCTTAGATTTGCAGATAAAATTGTTTCTAATAATAGTGTTTTTAGAAGTGATTTTGGTAATTGGGTTTGTTGAAGTTTAAAAAGAGGTAGTGGTTTTGCCCCGCAGGCCTACAGTTAATTTCTTTGAGATATTAAACATTCAGGTGTTTGTGTGTGTGTAAAAGAGGTGTGTGTTGTTAAGGGTTTAGTTTTCTCTACTCAGCTCCTTTGTGGTTTTAATTTAAGCTGCTCACACACGCTCCCACACAGAAGTGAAACGTTTGTGGTCAGGAGCGTGTATGTGTGTGCGCGCCCCTATATTTATGTGATTGGTAGTGAGATTTTTAGATCTCTGCACCTTAACCAGACACCAGTTTCATTTCTCTCCTACACACACACACAGCCACACATGTATTTGATGATGAAAGTTTGACTTGTTGAGGACAAAAATGGTGTAACTAGATGACAATCTCTGCAGTACAAGGTCAGCCAAATTATTTAAGATGATTCATTATCTCTTATACCATCTCTGAAGATCTTATTGGTTAAATAATAATGGTTCATTTTCATGTGCTTTGTATTTAATATATTGCCTTCATTAAGTATTTTTTAGAAAGCTAAATTAAACTCTCTTCTTTCTCTTGTTCTTTCAGGCAGTGTATAACAGGAGGTTTCTTAAGCAGAGCTGGCAGGCTTCTATGACCACAAGAGGCTAATCTCAGCACAGAGGCTCGGGCATCCTTAACTGATTCAGCTAGTGCTATCACAAAGCGGCAGAGGGGCAAAAACCTCTGAGACAGCAGCCAAGTGATTTTGCCCAGCCAAATGTTTGTTTTGTGGAAATAATTCACAGATCTGCCGAATCTTTCTCTCTGTCCACCTTCTGATGCGGAGGTCATGGAGACTCAATTTGGTTCGGGTTGAACTATCGCTGGGGTCCCACCCCTTCTTTTCTTCTCCTGTCTCCTCCCCTCCTCTTTCTCTCTGTGGGAGGAGTAGGGGTAGCTTTCTTAGCTGCCTGGAGGAAACAGCCACAAGTGTTGCATACTGAGAGAATAGTACAGTCAACAGAAAAATTTATACACATATATACATACACATACTGATGAAGTCGTGCCAGACCCTGAAGGAAGAGGTATCTGACCTAGAAGCCATGTCACAGGATGAGGGGCAGAGGGCTCGTCCCACACAGGCCTACTACCACCACGCCCCACCACCAGACGGCGACATGTCTGCGAAGGTCTACAGACAGGAGGCTGGGTCAAAGCCGTACTCGGTGCTGGTTGACAGCAAGTTGGCCGCCAAACCAGAACTGCAGATGGCCTCTGACCCAGAGCCAAGTACCATTCCCCTACAGCAGTACTACAAAGACGGTTCTGGAGTGCCTGGGAGCGAGGGTGCCACGCGAGGGACGAATGAAGGAACATCTGAAGATACAGAGGATGAGGATGGAGGCCAGGAGGAGGAAGAGGAGGAGTTTAAACGAGCACAAATCATTGTGGAGGTGAACCTGAACAATCAGACCTTGCATGTCTCGAAAGGAGAAAAGAGTAGCCTGGCAAACCCTACAGGAGAGGGAAAAAGCAACAGTGAAGAGGAGGGACAGGAAGAAGAGGAGGATGAGGAAGAAGAAGAAGAGGAGGAGGAGGAATATGACAGCATAGAAGAAGAGAGCTCAGAAGAAGAGGATGAAGACGAAGAGGAAGAGAACGGAAGCCGGACCCTGAGACCCAAGAGGCCGCGGAGGGGCCGGGTCAGTGCCAGGCCATGTAGAAAGACCCGCCGTGTAACCGCAGCAACCGTCACTCTAGCAACAGCTGCAAGCGCCGGCATGATGACCAGGGGGCAGAGAAAGAGCGCAGAACTCCCGCCTCAAAAGCGCAGGTCCGGCCGTGATGGCAAGGGCTCCACTCAGTCGTCCGCCTCAGGTGGTGGGACCAAGGGAGAGGGCGAAGAGCGTGAGACACTGACCTGTGAGAAATGTCCACGAGTGTTCAACACCCGCTGGTACCTGGAGAAGCACATGAACGTCACGCACAGACGCATGCAGATCTGCGACAAGTGTGGGAAAAAGTTTGTGCTGGAAAGCGAGCTGGCGCTGCACCAGCAGACAGACTGTGAGAAAAATATTCAGGTAAATGGAGCAGTTGATATACTGTATTGACAATTAATTATTATTCTATGCATTTCTTTAAAAAAATGTATTTTCTTACATTCTTTTTTTTTTTTTAATGCAAATTTGCAGCCTTATCATTCCATAACTTCATAGTCAAACAGACTAATATTGTCAATGGCAAGATGACTTTGGGTGAACCCTAAAAAGCACACTTTACCCCTTAGTGTGAGTCAGCATTTGTTAAAGCTCAAGCTTTTGCTGCCTGTACTAGAGCATCAAGGGGATGCAATCTTGACAAATGTTGGATTTTAATGTCATATTATTGCCATTGCCACTTTTTGATTATACTTAATAGAAGTATGGTAAACATTTTATTTTAGTTTTAGTTTTACTTTGCTCTAAAACATTTTTTTTAGCCTTTTGCTCTAAAGCATTTTAGCCAGTTTATATTGTCTTAGTAATAATAAAGTGCACCAGTAATGAAAAATCAGGTTTGAAACTCTTCTCCCAGTAGAGGGAGACAGAGTCAGCAGTGGTAAGCTGACTATACAGCAATCAGTAGACATTCAATAACTTTCATGCCAGGGCTTGAGACTCCTAGCATTGCTTAGGATGGACAAATATATATTGAAAATTACACAGAATAGTTCTAAATTGCATTTCTAAAATGTTTCTTGTGTCTGTTCTGTTTTGTTATGTTCCCCAGTGTGTGTCATGTAACAAATCCTTTAAGAAGCTATGGTCACTTCATGAGCACATTAAGATTGTGCATGGCTTTGCAGAGAAGAAATTTGCCTGTGAGATCTGTGAGAAGAAGTTTTACACAATGGCCCATGTCCGCAAGCACATGGTTGGTGAGTAACTGCACACAATTTTTCCAGAAAAAAAAAAACTTTCCCTTGTTCAGTACTGTGCAAAAGTATACATTTACTGTTTAGAGGAGCTGTGTTTTTTTTCACAATAATATTACTGTTAATATTACAATAATTTTAATAAAACGTCAGAAAACAAAGGAGAAAACCCATTGCTTAAATAGATAAAGAAGCCAAAACTCTGATGCTCAAGATTCAAGACACTGGCACAGGTGCTGCAAGAGCTTATGCTCCATTAAAAATAAATAACAGCAGTTTTGGAGTCAGCATTTTCTTGCTATTAACAGAGGAATGGCAATGGGGAGCTGCTCTAAATGGTGCAAAAATATGAAAATGGCAGGTGTGTGCTTTTGTGTGGTATCTCAACTAGGGACTTGGGGGATAACGGACAACACAGTGTTGACAATTTGATGCATGGCCGAGGTGGAATGGGATTTTTTAACATTAATGCGCCTAGCCTGCCCATGGTCATTAAAAGAGTTCTTTGATCATCCTGCTCCGTCGTAGAGAAATCTGGAATTTGGCCCTGTATTACATCATGCGGAGAAAGGTTACCTCCCCTTTCCCATGCTTTGCCCACCCCACCTGTCAATGCTATGTGTAAGAGGCCACTTTTTCCTGTAGAGACAACATGGGTTGCAAACGAGTGAAGCATGGCAGTTGCTCGGTGCTTAGATATACAAATGAGCACAAAAGTATTTTTTTTAGTTCCTTCATGCGAGTCTCTGAAGAATCAGTGGTTTCATTTTATTTTCTCTGGAAATGCGCCGACACAATAAAGAGCTGGTCTCAACTGCTTGGGTATCAAGTAGGGATGCACCGATTGCAATTTTCTTGGCCGATTCCAATTACCGATTTTTGTGTAAGGTGATCGGCCGATACCGATTTTTCCGATACT
>JBBPCW010000027.1:5799491-5811319 GCA_037974425.1 Phenacogrammus interruptus | reverse complement strand
TGTGTGTGTGTGTGTGTGTGTGTGTGTGTGTGTGTGTGTGTGTGTGTGTGTGTGTGTGTGTGTGTGTGTGTGTAGAACTGTGATGAGCGGTTCCAGTATAAGTATCAGCTGAGGTCTCATATGAGCATCCACATTGGACACAAGCAGTTCATGTGCCAGTGGTGTGGCAAAGATTTCAACATGAAGCAGTATTTTGATGAGCATATGAAGACACATACAGGTAAGGTACACAGACCCTTTGAGAAAAATATATGGTGAAAAGACTTTGCACAAAGTATTTCCCAAGTAGTGAAATAACAAATGCACAGATACACACAGAGTGCTCAAGTCACAGCCCTGGTTAAAAATTGCAGTTCTCTGCTGCCTTAAATACCTAATTTCAGTCTTTTCTACATTTTTTTCTCTCTCCAGACTTTTGTGGTTTAAAGTTCTGTGGTGGAACACACCCAGAGCTCTCCAGATGTGCCCGTAGACTGGGTGACACAGGGCTAGGCTTAAGCCTCAGATCTATTTTTTTCACCTTTAGTTCATTTGAAATGTTTTGGGGAATGACCAAAACATTTTACTGGCTCGATCAGTAAATTTAGTATTACGTAATATTCAGCAGATGATAGATGAACTGCTTTCATTGATTGTCTGATATTACTATATAGGGCTAATTAGCAAATTGATCTGCTTTAATACAAGAAGGTAAAATCAAGAAAGGTTAGCATGAATTTCCATGCTGGTTGTACTACTCACATATGGATGAATGAAGAGTTATTAGTAAACTGACACAAATGTCTTTAACTATATTTGTGTGCATATGGTAAATAGGTCTGTTGAAAGATGGGTATTGGATGTAGTATATTTAACACTACGTTGGTGGTTAATGGTACTGGCAATGATGACAAGGCTCCCCATTTCTAACTAACTAGCTAATGCATACGTCAACCTGACTGAGTGAAGTATGTGGTTCGTTTATTTTCTTTGAACAACTGAACTGTAGATGCATAAAAACTGTGCAAACCGCCATCATGGACTAATTAAAACATTATCCTAACTTTAATGCATAGATATTACATGTTTAATGTGTGCTAGATCATTATGGAAGAATTACACAGCCCTATAGAAAATGAATCTACACTGGCAGCACCAGGGGTGGACCCAGTGTCCACTGACTGTAGCAAAACTCTGTACTGCTTTTAAACATTGTGTTTGTTGCTTTCTCTTTGTCTTTAGGCGAGAAACCGTTTATATGTGAGATCTGCGGGAAGAGTTTCACCAGTCGGCCAAACATGAAGCGGCACCGCAGAACACACACCGGAGAGAAGCCTTATCCATGTGAGGTGTGCGGCCAGCGCTTCCGGTTCTCTAACATGCTGAAAGCGCACCGTGAGAAGTGCTTCCGGGTCACCAGCCCCATGACCCTGCAGCCCTCCACCATGCCCCTGCCCATCCATCTACCAGGCCACACCCCTTCTTCGTCTGGCCACACCCCTAGCACACCCCAGCCCTCCCAGGCTACGTCCTCGGTCGCAGCAGTTGGCCCAGGAATGATTGGCCCCACCTCTGGCCTCAGTCAGAGAGGTGGGATAGGACATGGTTTTTCTCATTTGCATATGCCAACCACACCCACTCAGCATCACCAAACGCACACCCATACCCCTATCCATCACTCTGGACATACTCCCATGTCGAGTCAGCACCTCTCCGTCCCGTCCTCTCTCCTGCCCCCTCCACCTGCCCTGTTTAAAAGTGAGCCTGTCAACCACTGCGCACATGAGGAGACGTACCTGAGACAAGGGTCAACACACCACCACTGAAAACCGTACATAATCATGCAGTTAACACAAACCACATAAACAAAACCAAAACACACAATGTCCGCCATATCCTGAGCCAGGCGAGCTTGGGAAGGCTATAGAAACAACTAAAGACACTTGCATATATACTGACAGTTCATTTATGTAAGGATGTAACTCAGCAGAAATGCTGAGTGTGTGTGTGTGTGTATGTTTGAGAGGGACACATTCAACTGCTGACAGTGTATTTCCTCATCAGAAGCTTAAATGTGATCACAAAGGACTTTTCAGATTGGTGACCTCAATGAACTCTCTCTCAAAAAAAAAACAACAAACAGACAACCTTGTAAAGCATTATTTTACACCTCATATACCGTTCTGGAAAAATTCCACTTGCATCATAATGATGACAACCCTGCCACTGTATTGAGTTGGCACAATCTCAAGCTCTCTCTCTACTTCATTTTCTCTCGTTTTCTCTCTCTTGCTCTCTTTCTCTCTCACCCCCTCTTTCTACGTACACAGCTGCTGCTGCCAAGGTTCTACGGGTTTCAAACATTTACTTGTGGAAGCTCTACGTTTCAGAGAAATTCACTTTTACAAAAAATGCAGTTCAACCTCCTGTACACAGAAAAAAACAACTTTGTCTTATATAAACACTTGTTTGTGCGTGTATTCAAACCCACACATTCAGACTCTTGGGCACTTAAACTCAAAAGGTAAAATAACATTTACTTTTGTTGTTTCATGGTTGTTGTAAACTTGTGTTCCACTAAAAAATGTTTTTGATTAAGAATGTGTGTGTTCTGGAAAAGGATTCGTGTGTGTTGTGGAAGATCTTTTCAGTGCGTTTGGTTGGAGGAGTGAGACTGTTAAGAATGACCAATGCTGTGACGTGTCACTAGGAACTGATTGGGGGGGGGAAAAAGAATAATTCATTAATTATGTTCTATATGATCTAACCCACTTACCTGACATTTTTTATTTGTAAACTTTGTTACTGTTTTTAAAAGGAAATTTCTAAGTGTGTGTGTTCTGGGCTAAAAAAAAAGATAAGAGGTTTATTTGTACTTGTTTATTGAATAGAATGTGCAGGAAGGGCGCTGCAATGTGCAGCTGTGTGTTTTCATGATTGTCGTTAAACCCCTGTTGGTGCTGGTGTTGAAAGCTGCTTGTTAAGTTCTCTGTCTTGTACAAGACTATCCATCATGTAGATTATTTTGTGGTGTGCACATGTGCACAAAGGGGGTTTGGAAAAGGGAGGGGGGTTGTATGCGTGCAAATCAAAAGGTTCTCTCACTGAGCTTTTCTTTTGGTTAGTAGAATGTTGGTTGTCTGATCGTGTGTGTGTGTGTATATGCGTGTGTGTAAAAGCCCTATTTTGTTTGTCTATTCTCTGCACTTTACTGCTGCATTACAGGTTTGAACTAAAACTGACAAACATTGTTGATCACATCCAGCGGCTGCGTCTGCGTGAGCTGGTTGGCTTTTGGAAAAGGAGGAGAATCAACACAAAGAGATGAGCCTACGTGTTACCGATTGAGGACCTTCATTTTGGTTGAATCTTTACAACTGTCCAGCAAATAACCTTCCCTTTTCTTTACTTATCTTTTCCTGGAAAATCATGTTGGTGTATTTTGATGTCTGTGTTCCTTTGTTTTTCTGATTCTCCTCCTTTTCTCTTGGTTTATAGAATGCACTTTCTACTAAAACCTTTCTAGTTGAGGCATATAAGCAGACCATTTTAATGTAATACTCTGGAAAGACCTGTTAACCCAGAGTCCCTTTTCTCTGTTTCTACCACTCAACTGTAGCAGTGTGTGTGTGATTGCATCACTGTGTCTGGTACTCAGATGTGCGGCTTTGCCAACTTCCAACTTTGAGTTTCATTTCAATGTTTTGCTTTTTGTTTATCTCTTTTCATCATTTATAAAAAATGATGGACATGTATTACTGATGGGCCTTTTTTATAAAGTTCATTTAACATACCTTCTGCTAACTTTAGGAAGTAAAATATTAAGTAGCCATATTTCAAACTTCGTTGTCATGATTTGTGTGTGATTTCTCATGTTCCTCTAATGGGTCAGGTGTGTGTGGTCATGACTGGAACTCCTGTTTTTCACTCTGCTGACCCTTTGACCCTTTTCTGTCTAGTCCACAGAAACTCAGCTGTTTGGCACTTTGGAGAAGTAAAACAGTGATTAGATAAGCAAAGGTCACAGATTCATTACCAACATATGGGTTACTGCAGGCTGTCCACATGTTAACTGTTGCCACAGTACACAGTATTCTGACTGTGATGTGATAATGTATTTGACCCATTGCTGACCCGTTTTAGGGTCCATTCACTCAACAGCCCATGCGACAGTCATATGCAAAGTTTGGGTGTCCAGGTCAAATTAAATGTTCTGCCGAATTTATGGGTGAAAATAAGTACAATGTGTTACTCAGTACATAAATAGAAATCATGCCCTCCAGAAGAAATGGCATAGTTAAGTGTATTCACAGTAGAGAATGTACTTCCTTTAATTTAGGAAAAATCAATGCAATGTAATTCGACTGGTGCTCTTAAAACTTTTGCATTAAGTGTAAACTGGAATGGGTAACATTGCTTCTTTCTTTTTCCTGATGACTACTTATAACCCAAAACCCCACAATCTGGTTTTGGCAAAAGGTGTTTAAATGTTTGAGAAAGTTGCTTAGTTTGGAACTGTCTGGCTTCTATTTAAATTGTAAAGGTAAAGGCCAGTATTAGACTGTTACAGAGACGAAGAAAAACAGGACCTAGAACATGTAATAAGCTGACCAACCAAATCCTGTATGGGATGAAACAGGTCAAAGGACAGCGCACATGTGTCTGCATTCAGAAGTTATCACCGTATACATGTGGGGAATTAAGGATATTGATATATATAACAGCTTGGCCTGTCCCACTGAGGTTTACGTTTCCTTACATATACACATTTACCATGAATTTCTCAACATGGTGGTTCTCTCGTATTCTACTTCTGAGAAGGCCCTGATGAGGATGTGAGCGTTTGAAAAGTGGATCTGAGTCAGGCATTTGCATTTTGAATTAGTAATAGCTATATACACACTGACTTAAGCGCACACACAAAGTCTGCACTCCTACACCAGTGCCCAAAAATAGCATGCCAAGCAGCCTGTTATTAGAGGGTACAAATGTACAATGACGGGAGGGAAGTGTACGGAGTTTTTTTTTTTTTTAATCTATAAATCCTTATGTTTTTTTCTGAAAGCAGAAAGAAACCATGCACGCCTGTGCCTGCCTGCACCTGACTCACACATTCATTGTGTGTTTGTTCACACTGACCATCTTACATTGTATTCTTGTTAAATGGTACAGTAAAACTCCACACCCTGCCTGTAGGTCTGTGCTGTACATCAGTATTCAGGATGTTCCCACTGCTCTGCACACCCTTAGGCTCATTATTCAGTTAGTCACATCAAAACGTATTGTTGAGTAACGTCTGCTTAATATTTAGCAACTACAGTGAAATTACAATGTGAAGTAAGGAATTGAAGCACAGGAATAAGCGTTCCAGAGGATGTAAAAGGTTCATGTCTGTTATGTGATGAACAGACCAAGAGGGACCCTTTTTCATCAGGTAGCACCTCATTATTAATGGATTTTTCCATTGCCTACATTTTCTCACCTTGTTCCCAAGTTAAATGCTTTAAGGTAAGTTTAGTTCAAAGCTTCAAGTAGAAGTAAATTGGCCTACAAAAAGCTAAGTATAAAAAGTAAAACAACTCGGTCATAGGAAGTGATGTTTGTCGGGCTCTATTCTTCTCTTTTTGGGATTCCTTTGGTCTAAAACAAAATGCTCCCAAGGGAAAGGTGAAGATAACAACAGGGCAGCCGCTGAACCAACATAATAGAATGGAATTTACCACAAAAAAAATAACTGAATGTGAATGGCCAGATTGTACCTGTGTGTATGAGTAGACTGAGTAGTTAATGCATATAGTATTATTTGAGCACATCCCCCTTACATTTGTTCACAGTACTGTGCAAAAGTACCCTTCAGCCACCCTTCATTTCTTTATATTTTGCTTTAAATCCCCTTGGTGCAAATATTTTATGCCTGTCGTTTGGTTTATCAAGTAAATTAAAATAAAATAAAGATATGGGAACAAATGTTTTACAGCGACAGACTGCAAAGCGCCTAGAAATACATGGTGCCTAGATAAAGGAGTTCCAACCAGTCCGCTTTCAGCACCACCAGTATACTGATCACCACCTGATCATCTGGAATCATGTGCATCAGATTAGACAAGTTATGTTACACTTGCAGGATTCATATGAAAGTCATTGGGTGGCTTAACAAGTAAATACTAATTAACTGACTGGACTGAAAACGAGAGATTTGAACGTCCTTCAGGAAGCCTGAAAAACTGTTCCTCAAGAATGCACTAAAAAAGAAAGCTGTCTCTTTGGGAACAAATTATGAAGAAATTAGGGGTGGCTGAAGACTTGCACAGCTCTGTAGCTGTGTTAATGTAGGCTCCTCCTCACAGACACTCTATGGACAAAAGTACTGGGATGCCTGACAATTACACAAGTCTGACATTGCATTCAAATTCATAGAGTTTAATAGTTAGTCCTTCCTTCAGCCACCATGACAGCTTCCACTCTTCTAGGAAAGCTTTCCACAAGGTTTTAGGAGTGCTTCTGTGACAATTTGTGTCCAGTCATTCTGTAGAGCATTTATGAGGTCAGGGACCCAAAGGGATTGAATGGGGTTGAGGGCTCTGTGCGGGCCAGTCAAATTCTTCCACACCGAACTCATCCAACCATGTCTTTATGGGCCTTGCATTGTGCAAAGTTGGGAGCATAGCGCTGTCCAAAATGTCTTGGTACCCTGAAGCATTCCTATTAAGCCCTTCCCTAGAAGTAAGGGGGCACCCCAACCCTGAAAATTAGGTGTGTCCCAATACATTTGTCCATCCAGTTTATCTGCGCCCCCTGTTGTTTGTGTGGGTTCCTCCGAGTAGGTGGAGCTCAGACTCCGCTCCGTTATAAACTGAAAGCAGCAGCACAGCTGGTCTGAGAGCTCCGGGACCAGAAGAGAACCAAGACGAACCGAGCCGAACCGAGCCGGATCGAGCGACGAGAGATTCTGCTGTATGTGCGGTTTCTGGTAAGCAACCTCTTTTTGAATTTATTATCAGTTTTGAGAAATCGACTGCAGAAAAGTCACTTAAACTTTTTATGTTGGTTTATTTTAGTGTCAGAACAGGATTATAATTGAACATTTAAACCACTTGCCCTTTGCAGCAGTTTGAATGGCACCTTCATCCAGTGAGGGTTAAAAAAGAAAAATCAATATACGAAATGCATCTGCACTGTACATAGTAAAAACAATATACGACGGGGTAGATAAAATTAATGTTTACATTTTTTAAGTGTTAGCTTGACCATATCGTACCAGTAGTAGTTGTAATAGTAGTCATAATGATTAGTTGTATTATAATAATTATATGATTATATAGCAAATAGGGCTATACTACATTTCAAAGCATCTGTGCTCATACATAGTTAATATATTAATCTTGCAAAGATGCTTCAGTGTTCTTCACAAATCCAGTTAAAATAACAAACAAAAATGACATAAGTGTTTAAAAAAAAAAAGAAGAAATTTGTTTTTTAAGAATCAGCACAGGGCCTGAAAGATCGTACTCTGATGTAGTAGCCTATTGAGGCATCATATCACAATGTTGACTGAAGTGAACAGACTGTGTGTTAGAGATTTTGCTGACAGGACCTGTCTCATCTCCTCACAGGTTTTCTTTCTTCTGTTCTTCTCCTTTGATACAGCATTCAAACTCCAGTACACAGACCTGAGGACAGTCTAAAGGTGAAATGTTCATACACTCTCTTCGATCTTAGATTTTTGTTTGCAAGAGCTGAATATCTAAGAGGAAACCTCTTTGGGTTAAGCCAATCATTGTCCAGCTCACTCTGTCTCACAGTTCAACTGTAGTGAATCCAGGCTGCTCTGCAGATCTCAGCACAGCTGGAATCGAAACTGCTATTTCCTGTTCGCTCTCCTGTTTTTCAGATGAAACAATATGAGACTAAAGTGATTTGACAAAAGAGTGAGAATTAACAATAGAGTTTCCATTGGAGAAACAGGGACTAAGCCTAGTCCTAAACTGTTTTGTACTTTAAATGCAGAATCTCCATCCAGAATGGAGCTTGATTGGATTAATCCTTATCTTAACCAGAGGAACACTCTGACTGGTCGAGAAGTGTTTTACACAAACTGCTTTTTTACAATAAATATATCAATCTGCCGAGCACCGGTTGCTTAGCATAACAACTCACTGTACATTTTAGTTTTCTACTCACTGTAGATTTCTACTTTAGCTTGTACTAAAACAATTCACATTGCAGCCCATTTGCCCCACTCCTGAAGAGGAGTATGAAGAGAAGGCCGCATCAAATTCCAAACCACTCTAAATAAACTGTTCAGTGGTAAGCTGCAACAGTGGAACAACTAGCTAACTTAATGTTAAACATGCTGGACTTCACCAGACACTAGTACTATAGAACAGACAATACTACAAACTAGGGGCAGCTGGTAGCCTAGTGATTAGGGCATTTGCCCTGTGATCAGAAAGTCTGGGTTCGATTCCCAAGACCGCTAGTCACCTCTAAGGTACCGTCCCCACACACTGCTCCCTGGGTGCTGTGTTCGTAGCTGCCCCCTGCTTCACTTGGCGAATGGGTTAAATGCAGAGGAAGTATTTCGTGCTGTGGTGTGTTCACGTATGACCAGATTGTCACTTTCACTTTAGTACAAACTAGACAATAGTTCACCAACAGGCTGTTCAGACTGGATAAACTGAACCACATTCAAGTTCATTATAGTAACTACAGAAATACTGAGCTGAACTTGGTTTTGCTACAGTATTAAGGTTCTATCCATGAAAACCGTCCAAATTATTTTGTCATTTTTTATGTTAAAGCACATTTGATACAAAATTAAGGCTTTTTTGCGTTTCTTTATTTTGTAGCAGTGCTGTATAAAAGCAACAGATCTCTCAATGTGTTATCACCAATAAGATTGCCATTGTGATCACCTACCCATCACAGCCATGATACTATTTGTGAGAACACTTTTTACTGCTCAAAAACCATTTGTGAAGCAGTCTAGTCATATACTTGCGAAGTCTAGTCATATAACAGTTATATTACAATACCTATACAATAATAAAACAAAATAGATTTTTTATGTCATCCCTATTTCTTAGGAGTGCTTCCTTAACATTCTTTCTTATGTTCTTCTTAAAAGAGAGAAAAAGAAGAACAGAAATTGCCTGAATAGTTCCCATCCCTGCTAACGATGCGGGACTCTGTCTTCAACTGCTGCTTTGCCCCGCCCCATCCACCTCCTGGCCGAGGGGAGGAGCCACATTCACATGGCAGTAGAGCTGAGGGCCCGCCCCCTAATGACCGCCGCTTCCTGATCTTTTTTGACTTTGATGAGACTCTGGTGGATGAGTGCAGTGATGATGCGGTGGTCAATGCTGCACCTGGCGGCTCTCTGCCTGCCTGGCTAAAGGACACTTATCGACCCGGCAGGTATAATGAGTACATGCAACGAGTGCTTGCCTACCTGGCTGAGCAGGGAGTCACTCCGGGGACCATCATCAACACGATAGAGCAGCTTCCGCCATGTCCGGGAATTCCGGCACTGTTTCGCTTCCTGATGTCCCGCCCACCACGGGATTTTGAAATTGTATGTGTGTCTGATGCCAACACAGTCTTCATCGAGGTGTGGCTGCAGAAGCTGGGCTTTCGTAATCTCTTCCATCGTATATTTGCAAACCCTGCCCACTTTGATGATAATGGCCAGTTGCAACTGCACCCATTCCATTCCCACAGCTGCCTGCGGTGCCCAGTAAACATGTGCAAGGCAGAAATAGTGCGCCAATATACAGCTCAGCGGGTGCGTGAAAGAGGTGGTAGACGCTACCAGAGGGTTCTGTATGTTGGAGACGGAGCCAACGACTTCTGTCCGTCGCTGACTCTGTCGCCGCAGGATACCGCCTTTCCTCGTCGCGACTTTCCCATGCACCGGTTGATCCAGGAGATGGGGGAGGCTAAGCCTGGGGAGTACAAGGCCAGTGTGGTACCCTGGAGCAGTGGTGAGGACATCATCAACAGGCTCAGGAAGATTGTGGAAGAAAGGCCTTAACATAGCGGTTACCTGTTCTGATCCAGGAGACCAGTTTGTCTGTGTGGTCATTGGGTACTTCTCAATGTCCAGAGTGAATAATAACCTATACATACTGGAATGGACTAGTGCTAACTTCCTATAATGTTTGTGTCATATTGGAAAATATTAGAGATAACCCAAGGAAGTTCCAGTTGAATTTGCAAAAAGTTGCAAATTAAGTCATAAAGTTCCATGTGACCATTAACAAGTTGTAACATCCCATCACCCAGTATGTTCTCTGATACATGAACAAAATACATCAAACCTGCTAATGCTGCTGGTTAATGGTATGTAATATATATGTGACACCTCATTTTTTGTTTCACATTGTGCATAAATCATTAACCTTTTATGTACTTGTAGAGATTAGGAAGGCACAATTAGTTGTAAACAAACATGAAATAATTTTTTAGCATTGAGTGATTTTATTGGTCCATTCTAATATCCAGTCGCTGATAACCACCCAAACAACTGGAAACTGTGATTTAATGACTTGACATTTTTCTACCTTTCCTAATAGATGATGATTATTTTCGTGCACCACATGTACAAAATCATCAACTAAGGTAACAGGTTTATGGGAACATGTCTGAGTTTACTACTTGCAACTCCCCAAGGTCAACACATAAACAGTTCAGCTGTTTAAACACCATGTGTAATAAGCCCTCATCAAGTTGGTCATTTACCTCTGAGGGCATTTTAAGGGCCTTTCCATTACTATATTTTCAACCCAGGTTATTAGACAAGATGACAAAGGGGTGAAGAATAGAGTGAACTCAAGTGCTGCCTTTAACAAGAGAACCTCCCTCGAAATCACTGTACCCTGCCGCATTTACCATTTCAAACCTGAAGCAAGTGGCAGACTAACCATTTATAAGCATCAACAATAAAATACTTAATATGTCAAGGGCATAACATTCAGTTTACAATGTTTAAACTGCTCCCATTGATTGGTTGGTACAACAACACTGCTTTTCTCTACTAGCTTACTAGTTAACAGGCAATGCAGCTAGTGACAAGAAAATCAAAGACAAGAAACTGTGACCCTAAACAAAGGCTTAGAATCAGAGAAGATGTTAAAAAGCATATGTATGTTATATTCATATTTCTCAGAAAAAGTCTGAGAATTTATGACGTTTGCTTGGCTAGCTAATTAGCCCACTGGCTACTCTACTGCCCTTCCCTGGTTTTGAAGTGGGAGTGTTAAAGGCTGAAAATTACATACCCAAATATACACACAACCACACTTCAATTCTGAACAGGCCTGAATATGAATCATAATCTTCAGTTGCTTTAAATAGCAACCTATATATTAAGGCACACTTATACTTTCGTTGAGCTATGTATATGTGATTCATGACATTGCCCATGTGTTCTGAGTTTTAGCTGGGAATGCTAGTCGTGCAAAACCTCTGAAATGAACACTATACCTTTACAGCATGAACACCAGTATGAATGATGGGGGCAATAAACCAGAAAGGGATGTGACATCAGAAGCAGACTGAAAAAACTGTGACAACCACAATAATGACTGAAAGAACAGAACCTGACCCCTGTTTGTTTGAAATCTCCATGCCACTCCACAGCAACAAAACAGCAACACTCGATGCTAAATGGAATAGAATGTGCTGTGCTCAGAATGGTTCACACATTAACTCATTCACTGTATAGTGTTTTCTACATAGTGAACTAAACATAGTGAACTAAATATATATATATATGTACACTCACCTAAAGGATTATTAGGAACACCTGTTCAATTTCTCATTAATGCAATTATCTAATCAACCAATCA
>JBBPCW010000027.1:5779432-5792113 GCA_037974425.1 Phenacogrammus interruptus | reverse complement strand
ATTCAAAATTAAGTTTTGTTTTTATCTCACAGCTTTTAAAAGTGTGACAGAGTTGGGAAAAAACAAATAAACAAAGCTCTTTGTAAAATTGATGACTTAGTGTGTCCATTATATATTATATATCAGATTGACATAGAATCGCGATTAATCGCGATTAATTTTTTTCCAGATTTGCGATTAACTAGTTAATTTTAATTAATCGCTTTACAGCCCGGCTATTATTCTTTTTTTTAACCTTCATTCTTCAAAGGTTCAATGATTGTGAAGCATTTAATGTGTATCTTAGCAGAAGCTGATTGGTCAGTTTAAGTACAGCCACCACCTAACACTCCATATACACTCACAGGTCACTGTGTGCAGTGGGCCGCTCGTTTTCACTGAGAGTAATGCTATTGTGGAAACACAAGTTTATTATTAGCCTTTTACCCTCGCCTTGTGGACAAGGTCTACCCTGACCTGTATTCGCGCTTCACACACAGCATCAGTCTCTAGTGACACAGTGGTAAAGTAAACCATCAAGGCCTCATCATACAACACCAATATCATTTGACAGAAAAAACCTGACGAAAGTAAATATAAAAGCTATTGATAAGTGTTTCCCCTTTGGCCCATTTGGCACTTTCCTCTTCACACACATCGGGTTATTCTGAAGCATGTAGACCACACTGTGTGGACAAAAGTTTTGGGACACCTGACCATTACACCAACGGGGACTTAATGTCTAATGACACTACATTCATATACATAGACATTATATGGAGTTGGTCCACAGGATTTTGGAATTTTTGAGAGTGCTGTGAGAATTTGGGCCCATTCATTCTGTAGAGCATTTATGAGGTGAGGCACAGAACTCCAGTTCATTCCAACGTGTCGGATGGTGTTGAGGACAAGACTTTGTGAGGGCCAGACATATTCTTCCACATCAAACTCATCCAACCATGCTTTACGGACATAAGGCCTAGTCATGCAGGAATAGAAAAGGGCTTTTCCCCAAATTGTGTCCACGACGTTGGAAGCATGGCGTTGTCCAAAATGTATTGGTATGCTGAGGCAAGATTGTCCTTGACTGGAAGTAATGGCCCTAGCCCAAACCCTGGAAAACAGGTGTGTCCATGCAGTGTATGTTAAATGAGGTGTTGGTGCTCCAATGTTATACAATCTGTAGTGAACTGAGGGGGGCAGACATCCAGAGACATCGTGCACGTGTTTCCGTGCAGGCGTGCACAGCAGCTCGGGGACACGGAGCTCAGTGCCGAAGTGTGGGAAGAGCACAGCATGGGTAAGAACGACCCAACTCAGTATCTCCTACCCTTCCTCGTTCATGGTGCACCGAAAATTGGGTGCCTTTTAAATGCGCCTTTGTGTTTTTTGGTCAATGCACCTCTTTTGTGCAACGTTTGCATAATTTTAAGAAATGGTTTGTCCTGCTGCAAGTTTGTTGTCCTTGCATTCGATTGGCTGGTATGGAAACGTAAACATAGACGTTTGTTTCTGAAATCTTCAAAAAAAAATTGAGAGAGAGAGATGCCCTGTCTTTTGTATTTTTTGTGCACAAAAATAATCATCACTGACCTCTAAAACGGACACGAATAGGATATTAATATCTTTGAACGGACTGAAAAAGTGGTAGGCGCCTGAAGCGAATCGGTGTGTGGGAACTGTAGTTTGGGAAAGTGTGGTTCCTCTCGCCCGTTCTATTGCCTTGATTGGGTTAGAAAACTATATTACCCATGTAGCACCGCGCGGGATTCTTTAACGTCAACATCAACGCACTCGTTCTCCAAGATGGCGTCGTTGGGAAGGAGGCGCGGTGTCCCAGTGAACAGGGAGAGGTCAGTTCCACCAAAACACTCGTTTAGACCCGATTTTATGTGTTTATACGCTCGTGTTTACGATGAACGACAAGACAGCATGTTCTCCTTGAAATGCCGAGTACCACATGGTTTAAAAGAGCCGTGAAATTGGACGAATACAGAGTTTAGTGTGGTGTGTTTTGATTCGCGCTCTTCTCTCCCACAGTTTTCTGAAAAATCAACGAGTGAAAAAAGACTCAAATAACCACAATTTCTCTCCACATTCCCTCTTAAGAGCAACCAAAGAGTCCCCTAGTGGATGGCGTTTTTCTAAAGTCTTTAAAAACAACATTTAAAGACGAACTTAAAGCTTTATTGGACCGGTTTAACGGACTATCACCATGTCCCTCCCCAGCGAGCACACATTTCAGGCTCTACAGTCTGGATGTGGATAAAGCCCCAAGCTCTACTTTTCAGCCAGGATCCTGGGCTTAAGTTAGAGGTCTCTAAACGGTTTACCACCGAACTTAGAATAGTAGTTTGTAAAAGTTTCCTGTTCCCGCAGCGCAAAAATGTCCAGGGTCGACTTTGTCACAGCAAGGTGAACTCCTGAAATAACCCCTCACTTAGTTGGTGGAGTTAGTGGATTACGACGTTATAGCGTTAAGGCTCTTGCTTTTATTACAACTTCACTGTGCGTTTATTAGTTGTTTCTGTCTTCGGCCAACCAAATAGGATTGCATAGACACTAAAAGTTATATTTTTCTTGAGTTGTGTTTGTACCACACATAATGGGATTTCACATTTCTGTGCCCCACACTAATCACAATTAAAATCGCACATATCAGCAACCTGATAGTCAAGGCCTTTCGGGGCTTCCTTCTTCACCTCATGGACTGTGGCTGGTCAGTTCACTCTCTCACATGTGATGCTTCTTTTGTGAATTCAACCCATGTCAAATCTTGAATTTTTTTTGTTGTCTGTAGTTCTGTGGAAAGGTCAGAACATGCTGAATAAATTAACACCAACAAACAAATGTTGGGTTGTGTTATACCTGTGTTTGTTGTTTAAAAGCTAGATTATCTTTCCCACTTTACTGTAGTTTATTTTGTTAATCAAGATATTTAAGATCAAAATAGTTCTCTTTAAGAACATTGTCACAGAAGTAATGAATGTTTATTTTTCCCCCTCTTTAGGGCAGTGATGGCGGCAACGGAGTGTTACATTGTTCATGAGATCTACAATGGCGAGAACGCACAGGAGCAGTTTGAGTATGAGCTGGAGCAGGCCCTGGAGGCGCAGTATCGCTACATCGTGATTGAGCCGACGCGTATCGGGGATGAGACGGCCCGCTGGGTGGCCGTGGGGAACTGCCTGCACAAGACGGCCGTGCTGGCTGGGGCCGCCTGTCTCCTGACGCCCCTGGCCCTCCCTGCTGAGTACTCTCGCTACGTGGCACTGCCGGCAGGTGCACTGAGCCTGGCCTGCGCCACCCTCTACGGCATCTCCTGGCAGTTCGACCCGTGCTGCAAGTACCAGGTGGAGTACGACAGCCAGAAGCTTTCGCGGCTGCCGCTGCACACGCTCACTTCCTCCACGCCCGTGGTGCTGGTGCGGCGGGACGACGTGCACAGAAAGAGACTGCACAACACGATAGCACTGGCTGCCCTGGCTTACTGCGCCAAGAAGATTTACGAACTGTACTCTGTATGAGGTGCCGCAAATACGTGCACACACAGACACATATACAGATACTGATACGACATCTCACACACAGCTGTACACTCTGGCAGGGAGGTCAGACGCACTACTAAATACGAACACCTGCAGACACACACACACACACACACACACCAACGCAACAGAAACAGGCAGACAGTTGCACGGGTGGAGAGAGTGAGCGTAAGGAGCCTAAAAGAAAAAATAAAACAAAAACAATGAATGGAACGAAACAAGCAGTGCTCTCCCCGTCACTCTCTCCCCTCTGTGTTCTCAAGCGGTGGAAGAGCGAACGGTCAGGCAGGACGGGAGGAAGAAAGGACGAGAAGAATGCTCAGGGGGTTTATGGTAAAACTAGAAGCAAGATTTATTTCCCCCTTTTTCTGTACTCATGTGACATCACCAATGCACTCTCCCCCCTTCCGATCCCTCTGTGTCCTCCAGGCCTCGCCCCCCGCCATGCCCTGCCGCACACACTGAGCTCCCCGCAGCTGGGCAGTGACCCGTCGGACCGCAAGCGTGTGCTGGACAGGCCAACAGACAGACGTGTTTTAAAGTATGACCTTTGAACCCTGTCTCCCCTTTCCCCTGTGTAGTTTTACTGTACCCTGCCATGGCGCATCACCTTTTCATTAAACAGTAGGAGATTTAACCTCAACGCCATCTCTGCTGACATTTTTTATCTTTAATGCTTCTTGCCATTTTCCCCATGATTTAAACATGTGCAAACGACCCCCCCCCCACTGAAATTGTTTTGTTAATTTTCTTAGTAAAATGAATTAGCAAATAATCTACAGGGGACAGATGTAAAGATGACATTTTCTGCAAATTGTACTGCATGGTTTCTGTTTGCTGAGTTTAATATATTGAAGATGAGAAAGGTGCCATTGCTTTTGCACAAGCCACATTTTTTTTATTTACACAATGTGTTAAATTCAACAAACAAGTAAATTGTACGTTAAAAGTGCAGAAGTGTCAGCCACAACATTAAAAGCCCTGACGGCTGAATTGAATAACTTTGATTATACTGTTACAATGCTACCTGTCCTCAGGAATATATTGGGTACATGGCAGGTCCTTTGATTTGCTGTTCTCAGTATGCACTCACTATGTACCAAAAGTGGTCCAAGGTCAACTGTTGAACCCCAAATCTAACTGATGCAAGACTTGCCTATGTGGTATCAGAAATGAGCTTATATGGCACATATTGCTGAAAAAGTTAATGCTGGCTATGACAAAAAGGTGTTAATGCATGGTGCAATGAGTGCAAACTGGTCAGACTGTCCATGCTGTCCTGTGTCCACTGTGGAAAGTGTCTTCAGTGGGCACCGGAGCATCCGGGGGTCATTCTCTTACTTGAAGAAAATATGGGCTCAGGATATGCACCATGGGTTCCAATTGGAAACCTTGGGTTGTTCCTGTATAAACCAAGTACATGCCTAATTGCATTGGCCTCTTTCAACAGGATAATGTGCCCAGCCATTCTGCAAAGATGGTTCAGGAGCACACCTTCAGCAGTCTTGTGGAGTCCATCCCATGACAGGTCAGGGCTATTTTGGGGACACAAGTGAACCTACTCAATGTTAGTCAGGTGTTTAATGTTGTGGCAATACTCATAAAAGAAGCATACTCGCAGGTGTCATAGTGTTTCCGGATGTAACAGACGAGGTCTTTGTGGAATTAGTTACACAGCTCACTTGCCAGATAATGCTCAGTAAGCCAGAGACTTGCTAAATACCTTCATGGAATCAGGGTCAGTAAATGGCACTTCAGTGTACATGGCTGAGGAAAGCTAGTGTCTAATCTGTGTATTATAATAAACACCTCAAAGTATGGATTGTGATAAAGCCTTTTGAGATCCTACCCATTGTGGTCAAGTCCCATGTTTTTTGTACCAGGTTTGTCATTACACATGCACGGTAATGTGCAGATTGTGAATTAAGATGGATCTGTACTTTTACATCCCGTACTAGAAGGTTGAAGACTAATCTCAGATTGACCCACACACACTTCAGATGGTGAGCTTGAGTTTGCACATCATTTACGCTTCTGCTGAGCACATATGGGTGTGTGTCGCTTCAAAAGAGTAAAAAGCACTTGTACCACATTATTTGGGGGAAAAAGACTGACTTTGTAAACTGTCAATTCTACCTTGTAGACCTGTTTGCATTCAAAATGTGACAATATGTGCTGAAACAAAGCTAACAACCCATTTGTAGGTGAAGTAATGTTTACACCATATGGCCAGCTTTTTTTTTTTAGAGTTAGAATGAACTTGTCATCTTGTGTAGGACATTAGCCGTTATTTTTATCCTTCACAGAGATGTTCAGTTATTTTAAAGTTCAGGGCGAGCATTAGGCCTAGACTAAATCACAATCTCAGCAACAGCAACTTCCCTGAAATTCCTTTTTAGGACTAGCGCAATACTCCAGCTGCCCTCAGTCTAAACAGCATGGGTTGATGGGGGCTGAAGACGACTAGGTGACGATACATTCCTTCTGAAATGCCGAATTACTGTCACAATAAATTACAAATTGGTATCCTGGCTGTTTACAAAGGTTTTCAAGAGAACTTTTAAGGGGTGTTTTATAGCACTGAATGTTTATTCAAATGTTCTAAAGCAGTGGTCACCAACCCTCCTCTTGGAGATCTTCTCTCCTGCAGTACATCTAACAAACTGCCCCCTCCCCCTTACTCAACCCTCCGGTCAATCAGACAATTCTCTGAATCAGATCATTTTATTGATCCTGCAGGAAACTGCTGAAGAAGTTAATTACACAGAGCAAGTATTGTAGAGAGTGTCTGGACTTCTCCGGAATGTAGATCTTTAGGAGCAGTGTTGGTGACCACATCCACCGAGTATAGGAGAAAGAACAGCTGTGTTAGAGGACAGTAGGCTACTACTAGCTTTAAACACACTTAACAGCAAACCTAATGGAAATCCAAACTTAATGTCCACACTTTAACAATGTGCTGTTATTGTTCGATACTTTGATAAACTTTTTATGAAATGTTATAGAGAGGGGAGCAGAGCTTGTTTAGGCCTAGTATTGGACTAAAGTACTTTATTTGAGGTTCCTTCACTGTAAGCCCTTCCATCTAGGATTCATCTTTAGATAGGTTCCGACTATACATGGATACCAACCTCTTTGTAAGATTTTCTTTGTAAGGTTTCTTAAAGGTTTGAGTGTCTCTCTAAAGAAGTGCAAAATGTGCTTAATATCCTCTGAAGTCTTGCATCAGAGCTTGGTAGTAGCATCTGTTTCTTTTGTTCTCTTCCCACTCTAATCTCAAGGGGGAGATAATTAGGTTAGTAAACTGCTGGTAGGTGGTATAAACCAGAATTAGACCACAGGCTGAAGCGGCAGACCTCCTGAAGTAAAAATGCAGCACAGTGCTGCCTACTGCCAAAGCTAAAAGACAATGGGAGACATTGCAGAGGTCACTTGTTAAGGTTGAGGGTGACTAAAATAGCTGGACCATTACCAAAGTTAAGTACAGTGAGACAAATGTGAAGAGGCATGTTGCAAGTCAGTTCCATGGCACTTTGTTCTGACTAATGACCTTCCAAAAGTTTTATGTACATCATATTAAAGCAGTGATCTGGACAAAAATCATATTTACGCAATTGTCCTCATCTCAAATCTCATTGGTCAGCCATGACAAAGCTGGTGCCTAAAGTGTCCCAGTGTTGAGCTGGACAGTAGCATGAGTTGCTTTGAGTCTACTTGTTTTTAAAAACTTTTTTTAAAAGTTGAAAATCGGCTATAAGCATCTGTTACTTATCAGCTACAGTTCCATTGTCCTGGCTGATCTATATCAAACTGTCAATTTGGGTAGACACTGTGTTTCATCAAGTGTTGCTTTGTCTGAGACAGAACAGAATGAAGGGACAAATGACCAACAACAGATGAGGCCACTAAGGTGGAAATGTGAGTTTAGGCAGTGAGGTAGACAACAGTATAACCTCTTACCTTAAATTCATTTTATTCATTATTCCGCAGCTTTCTTTACATAAGTACATTCTCCCCTATTGGACTTCCATCACTCTCTACCTTCTGTATTTCTCAAAGTCTTTGGACCACATGACAACATAATATAATAAAAACAGTCTTTATCAAACACATTAAAATCATCCAATACACACAATGTAATGTGTTAAACTTCACTGATGGAATCACTTTCTCTTTCTGGCCTAAATAGCTGTGGCTGTTTTTACTGTTCTTTTATTCTTTGTTCTTTCTTGGCACGAGAGGCCATCACTCTGAAGAAGGCAGCGGGCCAGAGAGTGCGGAGGTAGACAGCAAGAGTGGGTAGAGGTTCAGCCAACAGAACGTCTTTCTGTCTGTAACGGACAGCCTTCAGGATGGCATGGGCCACCTCTGCTGGGTCCCGTCCTGATGCCGTGGTCTTGTCCATCACTAACAAAGCACAAAAGAAAGCACAAAAAATCAAGTATCTTACAAAGCGACATCTGGCATATAATAAAACAATCCCTTCATTCATGCCATTTTTATTGTTGTCATGAAGCAAAGATAAACCCTAAAACACCCTCTGAGACAAGAACTGTTTAATCCAAAGAAAATATAATTGGTTTGGAAAACACTGAGCAGGTTTGACATGATAAAAAAACAGAGAAGATCTGAGGCATTCGGCAAATATAGTAACTAATGCTGATTACACCATATTAATCAGTATAAAAATTAAACCTTTTATTAACAACCTTGGTACAATTTTACAATAAGATTGCCATGTTTATGAATTGGTTATATATGCATAAAAATAACAAGCATTTATAAAACAAATAAAATGGTTAACAGTGACCTGTTCAAGTAAAATTCAACAGGACACTTCCGTCCTTAGTTACGTTACAATTGTTGAATCTGTAAGGTGTTTAAGTTACAAACACAGATAAATAAAAAAATATTTAGGATAAGTTGCCCTAATGTGGGACATTTTTGGTATTTTGGACTTCTGTAGTGTATTACAATGTTAAGCTATATTAAAAAAGTACAAAAAATGTCCCACATTACGGCAACTCACCCTATCGATTTATTGTAAAGTGGTAGCCTGTGTAAGCGCTGCCTGAGTGGAATTGTAAGGTGGCAAGAAGGGTTGGATTTTTTTTTTTTTTTTTAAATATCTAATTAACATACTAATTTAAAAAGACGAGTATTGGCTCACCTCCGTATTTGGATCCGTCTCCAGTGACAGCGTTGATTGACAAGTTGGTTTTAATGTATCCAGGACTGATGATTGACACCTGTATACCGAACCTCTCCACCTCTGCTCGAAGGCAATCAAAATAGGCTTGCATTGCATGCTTGGATGCTGAATCTAAACAACATAACACACATTTCCACACATTATTCACAATCTTTAGCAAATGGCCAACACTTCAATAGCTCATAAGCTGTCCTTACTGACAGCTCATACAACCAGTAATTCATTTTTCTCAACAACTGATTCAAAAACTCAACAAGTGTCAGAATTAGTGCAGTATACAAGTAAAGCTGGACTATCTGGTAGACAGATAAGATGATGCCTGCACTGTATCTGCGTATGACCTCACACCATCATTGCTGCAGTACTTAAACACCACCAAAGCAGGAAAAATTACTTCCCACAGATCAAGTCCAGGAGACTCGGTGTCCAGTACAGTTTCGGAGTTCCCTTTCTCAATCACACTCACTAAACCTGGTAATTAACTGAGTTGAAGCAGCTGTGTTTGAGCAAGTGAATCATCAAACTCTTCTGGAAATCGACCCTTGAGGGGGAGTTGAGCACCTGGAATAGTCAATAAAGCCTGATTGGTTGAGAAGTGTTCTATCACGCACAATAACTACCATGCAACTGAGCATTGGCTGCTCAATAATGACTCGCCTTGCACTGCAGATAACTGTTAACTTTGTAATTTTCTTAAAATGCAAATAAAGATACATTAGCTAACTTTTACAGCATAACATTTCAGCTATGGATCTTCTGGTCAAATCCAGAGTGTGACAGAACTGCTAAACATACCGCTAGCTAGAGTTGAACAGAACATAATTCCGCAATTCCACAAAACAGGCAGGGAAATACTTTCCACATTCACTTAAAAGAAGCTGAATTCAAGTTAATCTGGCAATTATTGAAAAACAAAATATTATGTATGGCTTCTCTATTTTACTTTTTTATTTATTTTGCAGTTCATCATGGCTGTAATGACACAAATCATTTAATTTATTACCGGCAGGTAAACACAAGCTGTGCAAACCTGTCTCAGGAGAAGCTCATCAGTTCCTGACTATGGTTGTCTTCACCCCTTAACTAATTAACAACATAAATAACAGTCAATAACACATCAACACAATACATAAAGCAGTCTGCTTAGTGCTGTTTAGAACAGGGTCCTGCACAGCTTGGGTTTACCTGCAGATCCTGCATGACCAGTAAAATCAATTGTGTGCAAATTATTAGAAAATGTGGTCAAAGGACAAAAACAGCCAATATACTGTGGGCTCATGCCGTTGAGTATTATGACTTGCTGGGTGGGGCAGCTCATAGAAGCAAACGGAAGCAAATAGGTAGGAACAAATAAGTTGCAAATATGAAAGATTAACTGAAGTCTAATTACAATTTTTCTGAATTACAAAAACTGAACACAGGAGGGTGCAGGCAGCAACCATAGAGGTGTAGGAGGACTTGATGTGTGGTGGTGTGGGCAAGAATGACACTTAATTTTGCAGGCACTGGTGAATTATGTTGAATGGAAGGCAGTGGACATTCACAATCAAGAATACTGTTATTACAGATTATTTAGAATCAGGCCTTGTCTGTGTAGGGTCAGTTATATTAGTCTCTGTATCTACAGTAATCCCTCGCTTTTCAGCAGTCACAGATTCAGTCTCACAGATTTTTTCTGAGAACCAAAGTAATAATTTTTTGCGGAATCCCCCCCACATATGCACAGAAAAGGCAGATATCCTCGGATTTTTTTTGCTTTTGTGACATCCGGGCCTCGTCCGCCACAACCCTTCGTACTTTCGTGCTGGGTTGCTAAGCACCACGCCCTAACATAACCCCTGCAAAGTACGAGGGTGCACAGCAGGACTGGCCTTTGCGGCACATTTGGCCCAGTTATATGTGTTTTTGTGAGTGTTAGAGGGGTAGTAGGTGTTCATCAAGTAGAGTTAGTGAACCAATGTGTGTTTTTGTGTGTAATTTGTGTGGTTGAGCACGTCTTGCTAGTCACCCTCCTCCAGAGTTTTAGCTGCTGGGGTATCGTGAGGGCAACTCAAGAGCTTTGTGTGAGATTTGGATGCAGTACTGTACAGTATAAACAGTATCCAGTATAAACTATACAATATGGATGTGTGTATATGGCTACATTTTCTTCAAGGTTTATACATTTATAATGTTTCATTTTAATTTCATTATAAACAGTAGGCATTTTTTGAACAATAACACAACAACACGTTTATTCACTTTACGTGCGTTACTGTACTCACAAGCAGATCTATAAGGGATGGCAATCTTTCCCTGCACACTGCTGATGGCCACGATGTGTCCACTTCGTCTTTCCACCATAGAGGGAAGAATGGCTAGAGAGAATGAAAGGAGAAAAAACACAAGTGTTTCCATTTCTATGAACTAGTTTTATTCATTCAAATGGAAAAAATGCAGTTAACAGCTCTGCGTGTCACTATTAGTGTACTGGAGTAAGATACAAAACGGACTGAAAAACAGTTTACAGGACTTTTTTTGCTTTTACAGACTTTTACAAACTATCTACCCCATCACATCTCTCACACAAAAACAATGTTCTGTGGTTAGTACAGGTACAGGTATCATCATGTCATGATCATAAGTGGTAATGTTTAGAATAAAGAAATCATACCACCCAACTTCCTGTTAACAAATATGAACACACAACCCTCCCCACAGCACCAGTGTAGCCATTTTATGTACATTCAGACATTCCCAATTGACCTACATGTGTCTTGTGTGTCTTTATATTTAATGATGATGGTAAAAAAGTGGTACATTTCAAAAAGGACCATTTACCTCACAATGTCCTGCATGTACCTCTCTACCATTTAAAAAAGCAATAACAGACCAAAACCTTCTCAAAATATAAAAGAATTTCAGATATCAAGCAGCTCATTTGTTATGTGAGGTAGCTTTGAGGTATTACAATTGTGACTTGGTACGTTTGTCTGGCACTGTGAATTTAACCTCAAACCAAAAACTGACTAAAGGTAATTATGCCAAAATATTTCAATTTTAAACAATGAGTAACTCTTAAAGGTTGCCTTCTGCTTTTTTTCTTTTTTCACAATGCTTCCTTCCGCATGTATGTTATATATATTTGAATATATGCTCATGTTGATGTTTTATGTTGCTCTTTCATCGCAGGACTATACTGTATATCTCTTCACAGAATAGCCCGTTGCACCTCACTTTACACTACATTACTACAAACTTGTTGTCCACCTATAAATCAGACACCAACCTGCATGGCTGGCAAAGCTACAATGATTAATGATTTCCCAGCCATCCAAATGTAAAAAAATCTCCCTGTAATACACCTGTTACCTTGAGTCAGGGCAACAGGTCCAAAGTAGTTGGTCTCCATGACGTCCCTCTGCACGGAGACATGGGTGTCTAGGATGGTGCCACGGTAACTGATGCCTGCGTTGTTAATGAGGACGTCCACATGACCATGGCACTTCAGAATCTCCACTGCTGCCCTGGCAACTTTGTCTGTGTCTGAGAGGTCAAAGGTGACTGTGCAGGGTGTGTAAATCTGACCAAAAATACAGAGATTCACTTGGTTACGGGCAACACCATTTAGAAGAACATCCTTTTAATTTAAAAGGCAGAACATCATAAAACATACAAGGCAGCTCTTACATGCATTCAGATGCAGTAACTATAACATATTGCAAAAAACCTAAAAAACTAAAAAAAGAAAAAAGGGAGAGGGCTGTTTTAGTACTCTGTGTGTGTGTCTGAGAGGTCAAAGGTGACTGTGCAGGGTGTGTAAATTTGACCAAAAATACAGAGATCCACTTGGTTACAGGCAACACCATTTAGTTAAACGTCTGTTTTTTTTAAAGGACATTTTACAACATAAAAGGGAGGGGGCTTTTTAGTGCATTTGTGTGTGTGTGTGTGTGTGTGTGT
>JBBPCW010000027.1:5680256-5695141 GCA_037974425.1 Phenacogrammus interruptus | reverse complement strand
CCCCAGATGTGCTCTCAGAACACTTTCATTTCATTTTAAACAGTTTAATACATCACCCTTAAAGAACATGTAAAGATAAACCCAATGTTTAAATACGGAGAAGTCACGAGAGAGAGAGAGAGAGAGAGAGAGAGAGAGACAGAGAGATACAGAGAAAGAGAGAGAGATGCAGAGAGATACAGAGAAAGAGAGAGAGAGACGCACGCTCCGGAAAAGACACGAATGTGTGTGTGAGAGAGAAAAAGAGAGAGAGAGATACAGAGAGATACGGAGAAAGAGAGAGAGACGCACGCTCCGGAAAAGTCACGAATGTATGTGTGTGTGTGAGAGAGAGAGAGAGATGGGATCCATGCGAGAGAGATACAGAACAAGATAGAGAATGAAGGAGAGAGAGAGACAAACGCTCCAGATCCGTGCACTCCAGAACAAGAGAGAAAGAGATACAGAGAAAGATAGAGAGACCCGCGCTCCGGAAAAGTCACGAGAGAGAGCACGCGAGCGAGAGAGAGAGAGATACAGAGAGAGAGAGGGTTATTTGCCCTTTCATGCGAACTGAATTTCTTTCCGTTTTCTTCACAGGCGCAGCTTTTAGTAACAAAAGGATATCATCACGTTCTCGCGAGACCAGACGCATCTCTCGAGACAAATCTGATCTCACGAGACCTCGTACCACGAGCTCTTGTCACACCCCTACTCACAGTAGATGAGGGACAGTACAGGGGGAAGGCATATCTATCAAGAACACAAAAACATTGTCAAAGATCGACAGGTATGTCAGTGTGGGCCTGACTTTGCAATCTAATCGTGTTTTTCTACATTCACAAAAGCACTTTATAGCACCTGCACCCTACTGAATGGGCCTGTTACTATCCTACCTTTCAAGATTAGTACAACGTGAGAAATGAAAAATAACTGATAAAAAGTTTTATTGGATTTCTGGAGATTTCTTAGTTCTATTGTAGTTTTTTCAGCAATTACTTTTTAAAACACTTCAGTCTATCATTCACTCAATTATTTCACTGATGTAACTATCCTTGAGCAAGTTTTTATTCACCACATGTTTACACATTTTCAAGATTAGAAATGCGTTGCTGGTAGTGTTCTCTAACATTAGAAATGTCTGCGACATGCCAAGCAGGTCTTACCAATGCATTTGCGGTTTTTGAAGAAAGTAAGAGTTCCGTGCCAGGTGTCTAGGTGAACCCCTATGATGGATCCCTGGCCAAATCGTGATGAGAAGCTCACCTTGTCACCATTATGATGAAGCAACCCTAAAAATACAACAACACATACGTTACAAGGTGCATAATGTACTACAGTGTACAGTATGAATCTGATGTAGATTTACCTGTATATGACAGGCCCCAGCTGTCTTCATCTTTACCCAGTAAGCTGCAGAACGTGTGTCTGTATTTGTCCAGATTCACATCTGAAGTGCCAATGCCTACCATCTACAAAACACACACAGGTGTGTACTACAAGCTACATTTCAGAAACCTGCTTGTATAATATTATCATATTAATTTGCTGATGATATGTTAGTCCACCACGGCACCATTTTCCAAATCCAATAAGACCCACATCATTATTTCGCTACTTACACACACACCATTTTAGCGATCAATTTGATTTGTCCAAAAATCCAGTTTACACACATTTCCTGTTACCACAAATGAAGCTGATCAGTCAAGATTCCTTAGTATGGACTGGTGGTAGGAGTGTAACTAACAAGAGATGAAAGCTTACGCCCCAAAAGTTTAGCATCATGCAAGCTGCATGCCTAAACTACCACAAACTTGCCAAAGTTACTTCAAATAGTGAAAGAGACACTCCAGCCACAATGGAACATTGCACAATGACTGCATATGTCTGGGAGCCAAATATCACATCTATACAATAGGAGATTTTTATCCCCAGGGAGGGATTCTCAAGATGTATAAAATTCTTTATTATTCTATACTAGCCTGATTAGTTACACGAAAGCAATCCTTTACTACAAAATATAACAAATTACAATCAACGTCTGTTATAAGCTGGAATGTCCTTTTTGTTTCTCATACAGACTTGGTTATGTGGTTTCTTGTGTGGTTTCATGTCCAGTTACCAATAAGATTGCACAAAGGTACAGACAAAGTTCAGGCACCCCTTGTTTTAACATGTCATGTCAAAACAAATGTTGGAGTCAGAAACCACATAAAGGAGTCTACGTCAGATTACATTTAGGATATGTCAAAAAGTAGATATGCCGGATCTATGTTAATCAACTAGGAGTCGTTAAACCAAAGAAACCTTACCATGTCTGTGCCATAGACGGGAGAGGTCATTTTGATCTCCCAGAAGTGCTGTCCCTCTGAGAGCTCCTTGGAGCCGCGGATGGCAGCCGTGCCACAGCTGTACTCCGAGTGGAAGCTCACCTTTCTGTTCTCGCAGCTCAGCAGCGTGGCCGCTGACCGACTGCCCTCGTCCCACACCCAGTCAAATTCTGGCACATGCACACAAACACACATCACAGCCAACCAGAGACTCAGCTGATCAGAGTTAAATAAATTAAGAGCTACGCTAAGCACGCTAAGAAACTGTGCCAGAAGGCAGCCGGTTGGCACACACTTACCCTGGTCATCCTCTCCACAATGGCAGTCCCGCAGACGTGTATAGCTGCGCAGACGGGGGTTGCAGCTGGGTTCCATCTGTGAGTCGCAGCCGCAGTACGACTCCCCAGTTACTGGCACTGCACTTGGCACGGATGGCACGATGGCAGAATACTCAGCTTCGGAATCTGAGTCGCTGTACTGCAGGACAGTCAGTTAAATGTAAGCAACAAATTTGGTTTTCTCAAGAAGCTGTTTAACAGCAGGAAGGTCATGAGACATGATTTTTTCCCGTAGTGTACTGTACTCAGTGCCATGGCAAAAATATTCCACACTTGCCATTACCTGAACCAGATTGAACGTGGAAGAATATTAAAATTGTGGCAGGTTTAATAAACAGTTATAACTGTCTGTCTTATTCTTATTGATACAAAACAAGTCTTTAAACATGTTAAATAAATAAACTAGTAAAAGAAACTAAATCATTGGGGCATTATGTTCTACTTGTTCATAAGTATTAAGTTCTTATAAAGTTATTATAAACACAGCTTAATATTTTACAAATTGTTTAAAACACAAAATGGCTTATACGTTTGCTTCTAGAAGCATTAGGTCACATATATTACTGAATAATACACTACACAGTTTATCAAAACTTGACCACAGAACTGAAGATTATATAAAACACGCGCACTCACACACACACACCTGTAAGCGATCATAACCCCATTCCTCGCTCTCTGAGGCTAACACCAGCGCTCTTGCATCTGCATCACGCCGAATTCCGCTCCACACGTACCGCCACGCCCGACTGTTCCTGCTGCGTCTGGACATGCCAGCTAAGGGCCACCACACCTGTGAACAATTCAAACACTGGTCATCAACCATTCTTAGGATCCTGCACACTCAATCTAAACCGAAATCAAACACAACTCCTCCCAGTAATCTTGATCATCAGGAAGGCAGATTTCCAAGAGTCAGACTGGTGACCAGTAAATTACACTGTGGAGGGGTTTCCACAATCAATCCTGGTGAACCAGTGCTCTGAACACAGATTTTCTCAGCTCTAACACACATAAGAGGCTTGTCAATTACTTGATGAGGGAAGAGAAACACACGCAGTGTAATGACTAGGACTGTGTTCCCCTGATATACAGCAAGTATGTTGTATATCATATAAAAAGGGTGCAAGTATGTCTACGTTATTTAACTACAACTAAACAAACTTGGAGTTGGCAAGTAAAAGGCTTTAATTAATTCCCCATAAATGCTAAATAAAAACAGTCTAAATGCAAGTGAAGCCTTCATGTAGTGCAAAGAACAAACGTGTGTTACACGTGAACACACCACAGGACACAGTGTGAGCAGTGTGAATTTTTTTATCTGCATTTAACCCAAGTGAAAAAGTAGACAGCCAGCTGCGTAGCAGTGTGTGGGGACAAAACCTTGCTCAAGAGTAACTCAGTGGTGCCACTACTAGTCCCGGGACAGGGACAGATCCCGAACCACCCGGCCACTCTGCACCATTGTGATACCCATGAGCAAGATATACAGAGAAAGAACTTCACACTGTTCACACCATGTGATGTGTTGTTCTGCGTTGACTATAAGGGGCCGCTTTACTTTAAATGTGAATGAAGCCTTCATGTTGTCTCACGTGAGGTTGACACTAATTACGACCTGGCAGCTTACTAAGAGGGGAAACATTGTCTTGCACTGAAATCTAGAAACAGATCAGAGTATATTGCTGTCGAGACTGAAATGTTTCCATCAGTTAAACAGGAGTGTCAATAGCAATGCAATCCAATTTGGGCACAAGCTCCGTTGGCAGCCGAAAAACGAGCATTTTAAAAAGACGTGCCTTGAATTGTATTTGACACACGGTTTCCTGGCTAACTCAATCTGCGTGTAGGAACACAGTAATAAGCCATGTAGAGAACAGAACCAGGGCAGGCACCGTTATTTTTGGCCTAGTCGAAAGGGTCAGCTGGCTAACTAGCTCGGCTACTGCTTCTGGGCTTCTTGCAGTCGTTTTAAGGTCTAGAAGTCGCTTTGGTGAACCTAAATAAGTATCTAGGTAATAAGAATATTATATAACAACATGACGTGTCCACTTTGGGCTGTAAATACAGCTAAAACCTTAGCTAGAGCAAGAAGTTAGCCTACGTTAGCATTAGTAGCCCAGCGGTCTCAGTAAGAGATTTTTTTCTCTCACTTACCAGCTCTGTAGACGTTGCCTTGTGCCTGTTTTCAGTCTCTGTAAAAAGGCAGACCAGTGTTAGTCAGCAGAGGTACGTCTAAGAAAGACGTTTCTGCGAAACATCCAATCTTCTCGCCTCTAGCTGTCACACTCCTTCTCTGACCTACTTCTGGTGGGGGACGTAAACAATACGGGCCGGCCCCCTTCTCCGGGGGACAACCTGGACACCCGGCCCCACGGGTGGGGCTGCTTTTAAGTAAAGTGGCCCCTTTTAATCACGCGTGAACACACCACAGAACAGCACACAGCATGAACAATATGAAATTCTCTGTCTGCATTTAACCCTTTCGCTAAGTGAAGCAGTCAGGAATACAAAACCCTGGAAGCAGTGTGTGGGGACGTTGCCTTGCTCGAGGGTTCATCAGTGTTGCCACTGGCCGTCATGGGATTCGAACCCTGTCCACTATGCCATCAGAGTTGTCCAGACATTGGCTCAAATCAATTAAATTAAATTTTGCATATACATAGGGCTTTTTACAAGCAGTGTTGTCACAAAGCAGCTTTACAGAATCCAGGTCTGAACCCCCAGTGAGCCAAAGGTGACAGGAGAGAAAAAACTCATAAAAGCTGGTGGTAGAAACCCAGAAAACTGCATGTTGCACACAGTAATATTGTACCTGCACATAAGAGAAACAAATTGCACTTATCGTTAGTGTGTGAATGTGTGTGAGAGTGAGAGTCTCTCTTGGGAAAACAACAGAACAACAGAAGGCCTTTGTGTTCAGCTTAATCACTGTTGGACAGATTGTCCATCTATGGCTCACAGAGTTGGTACAGTAAAGAGTCAGTAGAGGTAGTTTTTTGAGTCTGAGTGAGCAGTAGTTTGAGAGATTCAAGTCCACAGCAACAGGAGCAACAATCTCAGCTGGATCACTGAACAGCAGTTGCCCTTGGCAGGGGAAGAACATGTGGGGAGTGAAAAGCAGCCAAACCAATTGAGTAAACCTGGGCACAAGGCAAGGGCCCAATATAGCAGATTGAGGATGAGGTAGTAACCTGGGGCCCTGATGGTGATCAATGAGGCTAGACAGAAGGGCAGTGGTTCCTCTCAAAGAAAACAGAAAACAGAGTTAGTTCTGCTTAAGCTTACAGGGTAACATTTATAACTGTCAACAGTGCAAGTTGAGACACCAGCAAAGCAAGCTATAGCTGCCGAGAGCTATGATAGACACAGGAGCGCTGGCAATCCCACACTTCACAGCCAACAAACTTACGTGTATGTGAGGAGAGGCGGGACGACAGCACCTGCATCCCAGTGTGGTTGTGAAAACAGGTTTTGTGCTCCTCTGCATTACTGAGCTATAGACAAGGGGGAAAGGAAGCAGTGAAATGGGGTCGTGCAGTACTGACCCAGAATTGATTTTTATGATAATCCTTGACTAGATTTTGCCTTAAGCTCTGTTTTAGCAGCTCTGTTTTTTCAGCCCTTCTTGAACTGAGCACAACTGAAGACTCCTTATTTCAGTTCACCTTGAATATCTGCAGGGTTTATGGATCCTGCTTGCAGTGTAGCCTGATAGCCTGATCCTCTATGATCTTCTGACAATGTGCACCACATAATGCTAATAACAAGTCGGGTGCTAAAACATTATCATAACATTCAATATATCAATATATGTACATAATGAGAAGGACACATACATATACATATATATCTTCACTTTCTACATAAATACAAATACCCACTGGGCAACTGCATTTCAAATATTTCTGTAAATCTCAACTTAAACATTAATGTAATCAAATATAATAACCAAAGCAATATGCCACTGCGGGGCGTTCACATTTTATCTAGTTTTTTATAGAGAAAACAAAGTACCCTCAGAGTCGAGAACATGGGCGCCGAAACCATTATAAGTTAAAAACAGCCGAGACATAGAGCATATTGTTTGCCTATTTCTCATCATTATTGGTGTTATGAACTGACTGTGTAAACTGAATAAGCTTCAAGGTAACATTTCCCCACAAGGCAGTATGAATCGATACACTCTTTATAAGTACAGTATTCCCCCGCTTTTCACAGGGGTTACGTTCCAAGAGCACCCATGTATATTGAAAAACCAAGTTGTTGTGTTTTGGTTTTAAAAAAAGCTTAAAAATGCCTATTTTTATAGTGTAAACCCTAAACATGCCCTCAAATATTCTCCCAGAACACTTTAATTTCATTTTAAACTTTCTTTTAATTTTATTTAATGCATTACCCATAAAGAAAATGTAAAGGTAAATAAGTAATTACAATCAGAAAGAGCAGGTTTCTTCTTCTTCTTTTTATGGTGGTTGACAACTTTTCAGTGTATTACTTCCACCGCTGGGCTGGTGGCGGTAATACAGTTCTGTCCTCAAAATAAAGGCGAGGATTTCTGCGTTATTGTGGGGATTTCCGCGTAAAACCATGAGCTTGGTTCTTTAAAAAAATTCTGATCCGCATAAAACTGGGGGATTACTGTAAATATTTTAAATAAAATATATATTTCTCTTATTATGCATATTATTTGTTATCATTATCACAAACCTCTATAGCCTCTGCATACCTCTATATTAATGTTATTTTTAATATATGTATTGGATAATTTTTATATTATACTGTTGTATAGCTTTTATTCTATTGGTTATGCTGCTTCTGCATTCTTCCTTTGTTCTGTCCACTTTGCTCCTGTAACAATTCAAGTGGAACTAATAAGGGGATATCTTTTGTTGTCTTATCTTAATATCTTATATGTAATAGTCTTATCACATGAAATGTTCTAAATGGGTGCTGAATTGTTTAATTATTTGTCGTATTTTATGCAAAACAGTCTCACTACTTTCATTACATTTGACACATCACTACTTACATCCTAACCACTATCTGTGCCATTAGGAATTCACTTAAGTGTTGGTTACATATCTATAGTAATTTATTCCCAGCATTTGTGTGTGTAGCATAGTGTTTTCTACAGATTTAGACTTTATATTTCATAGCATTCTTGTCTGTATGTGTCTATACAGTGAAAACATCAGCAATATGTCCTCTGGGATCAATAAAGTTTTCTGATTCTGATTAATTTAGTCTGTTTGTGTTATACATGCTGTTTTCTAATTACTTGTGTAATTTCTTGTCTATATTCTAACATTTGGACCAGTTATGTAGATTTGGAGAGTGTTATACATCAATATTCAAGGCACTCTGCAAATAAACATTGTAAAAAAAAAAAGAAACTTAAAAAACCGAAAATACTACTAGTACTAGAATCAAGCAACATATGTGTCAATGTAATGAGAAAATATATTATGGCATTTTGAGTATTCTGGAAGGTTTTATTTTGACATTTTCTACTTTGTATTGTTCTTGTCTTTATGCTTCTGCGTGTCTAAAACAAGATTATTAATTACATAAGTTAGTTGTCCTTAAAATAATAATTGTGTTTTTGTATATATGGGTCACAAAGGTAATGGGTTTTTTTCTGTCTCCATTATCCAGAAAGGAAACTGGTTACTCTACATTATTGATGAGCAGAAGCTGTGATCGATTTTGATCTATTTGCAGAACCAGCCCATTAATAGCTTCTGTTTATGGTCACAGCTCAGTCATTTCAATCACAGGACAGTTTCAGTCCCACTGGCCCACTGTCCCACCAGCATGACTGATTGTTTCAATATTTAGGCTTAAATGCAAAAATCAGTGTTCTAGAGTGTAGTTTGTTCTGTCTGTAATTGATTTCCATCCCATGTTTACTGAGTAACATTACACCAAATATTAAAAACAGGTGTCAGACCATTTATTCATTTTTTGTAAAGATTTTCATAAGCACAAAAAGAAAACAATACTTTGTTCAGGTCCACTAAACCACTGATGGTCAAATAAACCTGTAACACTACCTCCCTTACCTGTATCTCCCCAGCCATCTGTTATTGCAAAACCAGCACTGTACTTTACAGTATATACACTTATTATACTTATATAAGTATATACTTATATAATTATATTTGCACATCTCAGAGTTGACACTTCTGTTTTTTTTTCTATTTATTTCCATTTCTTAGTTTTAGCCTTTCATTTTCTATTTAATTTTTTGTAACTATACTGCAGTCCCAAGGACATTTCAGGGACACATTTGACTACATGTAATTCTGAGTGGTTTGATATGAAACGCTGCATATTCTTTATTTTCAGATGAGGTGAAAGGAACCAGGGATCACAATGTTTACCTATATGTGTCTTCTGGGATTTTATCATTTTCTCCACAATGTATTTAGTGCCAATTCCCACATTCTGTATAGATCTCTCCTGACACAATGCTAGTGGCTAGTGGTTTCTATAAGACTACTGGTGAAACAAAACCCCTTCATAACCCTCTCTTTTTATTGGGTGTGAAACAAAAAATGCTCATAAAATTTAGGATCAATAGCATTACAGTTGTATATGGCTCTGATCAAAAACATGAAAAAGCGCCACCCCAACCGCAGTGAAACAGATTTTCAGTGAAACCTCAAGGATAAAATTAATTTATAAGCTGAGAAAGAGACTAGATATGTTTTCTTGGGATTTAGAAGCATTGTTAATTATGTTCTGTTGAAATAAACATTACTATTACGTGTTTGTAGATATACACAATAAAATACTTTTTATATTTTGTAGTGATTTAACATTAACTATGAAGGGACTGAGGGAAGAGCAGGATAGAGGAGATACATCAAAATGTGAGGCAGCAAAAGCAGAACATGGAGGTGAAGTACTTAGAGCAAGAAAATCAAGCTCCCCAGGGTGCACGGCAAAGGTACAGTTTGTTTTGCGGCGCGACAGGGATGAAGGGTGGTTTGCTTCACCAAAAATATTGACCAGGAGCCACCACTGGTGTGATGAGAGGTTAGAAATTTCTTTTTATATGACGCAATCCTGGACAAACCAATGCTGACAAAATCCATGTGCAGTAGAGCAATCATATATACTGGGCTGATTGTGGCCAAGAGGTCATGGGTTCAAATCCTTTCAGCATACTACCACTGGGTTCCTGAGCATGATCCTTGAGCCCAAGTTGCTCCAGGGAGATTTTCCCTGTAGTTAGGGAATGTAAGTTGCTGTAAATGTAACACCTGCACTGTACTGAACTTCTGTAAGTAGTTCACAAGACTTGGTGATTACAGTGCTATTTGTACATCAGTCTAAAACCATTAATTTCGTTTCTCAGGGAAATAAGGCCATAAGCATGTTCCTGCAGAGCAGCACACTGGCACACCCTGTGGTCACAGGGTGGTGGCGGGGGAGTGCCGTGTAGTACTTCTGTGGAAGAGGACAGGAATTGTGATAGACAGATGGCAACCTGGGGACTAATCCCTCAACCAGCACACCCCCTGCACAATCCCTTCCTCTTTCGCCTCTGAGATGCTGGTGAATAAAAGTGATGAGAAACACAAGAGGTGGCATATCTATCAAGAGCACAATTTCTTTTGAACATCGGCATGTTAGTGGAAATCCCACTTGATTTATACGTTATAGCAGTTATTCGGCACTAAATGTATGAGATGTGCTGGTTCACTTATGAACTGTGAAAAGTGTAAGTGATAAATTTAAAAGACGGGAGAAGATAAGTAAAGAAGAGAGTGGAGGAAGTTGAGGAAATTTTATTTGGAAACAGGACGGGCTGGGATGGAGACTGCCCATCAATGCAACCAGAAACAGTAGTAACTACAGGTATAACGCTACACATGTTCAAAGAATGTCACCTTAGAATTAAAACATACACATTCACACTCACGAACGTACGCGTGCACACACACACACACACACACAAATCGCACGCTCTGTAAACTTCCATACCAATATCTGGAAACAGACAAACAGATCTCCATGGTAACCAATTATTACATCCAGAGGAACTCCAAGCACAAATTACCCACAGTGCAATTCACCTACCTATACAGATATATATATTTCTGATACATGTATTTATATATATTTATATATATATAGACCATTGGGATTTCAATAAAGACTTTGATCGATTTAAACAGTTTCATGAACATTTCAAAATCTTCATAAATAATCATTGAAAAAAAATGCAGTTTTTACAGTTAGGTCCTCAACATCAGTGTCAGAATCAGAAATGGTCCCAAAAAAACAACAAAAACACAAACAAAAAAACCCCAGATGATTTGTTCTTCAAACAAGAGGGAAAAATGACAAAATAAAAAAAACGCAAACAAACAAGTGTAGCATAGGGTCAGGGAATCTACCTAAACACCAACAAGACAGGAGCACAGGCTACACAGCGCATTTACAGGGGGACTCACATCAGGCTACTATAATACACACAGAGAGGAGAGCTCTCATGTAGTTACTTGCCCACCATACACACGCACACGCAGGCAGGCACGCTCGCTCGCACATACACACACACACACACACACACACACACACACACACTCCCCTCTCTTCGGTTCTCGTGTTGTAGTTACTCAATGTGTTTCATTAGGTGGATGTCTCAGTTGGTGTTTGTGTGTATGTGTTTGTAGTGGGTGGTTGTCTGCGTTATAACAATTATTATTAATGTAATTTACTTGGTGGAGAGGATAAGGGCAACAATAAGCCCATACAGCCCCAGCACCTCAGCAAAGATCAGAATGAGGATCATGCCCACAAACAGTCGAGGCTGCTGAGCTGTGCCTCGGACTCCTGCGTCTCCCACAATACCGATAGCAAAGCCAGCAGCAAGGCCGCTCAGGCCCACACTCAGTCCTGCACCGAGGTGAAGAAAACTCCTGCAAAGAGAGAAACAGGGCATTTGAAATGTAATCAGAGTCCAAGAGCCTAAATCAGGGGGGGAAAGGCTTAGTCTGGTCTTCATGAAATGCTCAGAGAGGCACAATAATGTTACATGTCTGAAGACTAAAATGGGGAGACTAAACCTCTCCTGCTATATGTTCAAATATTACTGAAAGAAACCAGGAGAAAAGGTTTCAGGGTATGACCAAATGCAGAAGTGGCTGGGAACATCACTTACAATTGTCAAGTCAGCGATATTCACTGGCAGTGGTAAATGTCTGCTTTTAGGAGTCAACCAGAAACATGAAAGATTCTGGCTTCAATGACCCATCTGACCAAATTTATGTAATCAATTTTAAAAATCAAAATAAAGACATTATTACACACTTCAAGCATACACCATCAAAAATTGTCATATAGCTACCCGAGATTAGGCTATATCTTGATAACTTTTGAAAGTATATTAAGAAAAGGAGCCAAAATGACAGATTGGTTTATAGACATATACTTACTTGTAGAGTGTCACCTTTTCCGAAATGTTATTTGCAATGAGGACAGCCACCACCAAGCCGTAGATGGCTATGATACCCGCCATGACTACAGGGATGATGGACTTCATGATGAGTTCCGGCCTCATCACCGACATGGCAGCAATGCCTGTGCCACTCTTAGCTGTACCATAGGCTGCACCCAGTGCTACACAGAGAGACAGATGGGAAAAAAACTAAGTATTAATGAGAGCGAGACAACGTGTAACTGAATATTGCAATGTAAGCAGTTTACGTGACAATATGTTTCGAGTAAGCAAGTGTTGTTGGTCTGCCTCAACACCTGGTCAAGCAATATCCAATTATTGAACATCATGCTGGTGCTTACTTCTAAAATGTCGAGCCCTTGCATATTTCACTCTTCCCTACATACGCACAGGCTTCGTGGAAGCTGCCTTAAAGGAATTAAAAGGCAAGGTCAGAAGGTGGAATAAAGCAGAGGGACATCGCACCGACATCTTTTCCACCCTGCAGTCACATGACAAAACCTGGGACTTCCTTGCAGAGCTGAAAGCTGGATGGAGAACAAGATGTGCGTCAAAATCGTTGGTGACCACGGACTCGCCCGAACAGAACCGAAAAAAACCGAGGCCGCCCACAGGGGTATTGCCTCTCGTTTAGTCACCGTCAGCTTTCTGTCCTGCTGCCGATCTGACCATAATCACGTTCATGATTATAGTCTATAATTCAAGATAAAAAATATACGTGCATAAGCCAAAAAAACCAGAACAGTGACGCATTGGGACTCTCCACTCTGTACCTGCTAATGTTAATTAGCTAATGGTCTGTCGGTCCATTCGACGGCTATTCAACTCAAACGAGACCGTTTCGAAGCGAAGACTCTACACTGTGGATAAACACTGGTCCAACCACGAACCGAAGACTCACAACGGTCAATTTGTGGGGAAAATGTCTGCACAATTTTCGTGACCAAGCAGCAGCTAAGGCTACAAAGCTAACGGCAGGCCGTCAATAACTACTACGGGAACGTCCTCTCGGGTCCAATTCATAACGCATTAGCATTTTTAACAATAAAAAAACAAAATAAATAATTTAGACATTACGTCAACAGGGACGTCATGGTGGAAACCTCCCCCCACCCCACACCCCCTAAAAAGGGCTGCAAACCTGAAGCACGTCATACAATAGCATGAATTATGTTTAAAACTAAAGGCAATAAAAACTGTTCACCACACCGTCGTGGAAAAAAAGCCAAGGCAGGTGTATTAAGAAGCATCTTACCGCTGAAGACCATCGCTGCCGAGGCGCCCATCACCGCGAAGAAGGGGGAGTACTCGGGGCTTTCAGCTGACATTCTCCTGCTCGGTCAGGACACCTCACAATAACTGATAACGGAGAGGGAGATGAAGGGCTCAAGTGTCCTCCGTTTTACTGTCTATCGATCCTCGATCTTGCGACTCTTCAAAAGTGACGACCGACGTTAAAAGCGCCCGGGTTTGGGAGTGAGAGAGACGGTCACGAATCCTGAAGAGCCGGCGGAGAGCTGGAAAATGGCGAACTGGAAGCAGTCACCTGATCCAGTCATGAGCGTGTGATCCATTTATCATTCGTGTAGGGGGAGGCGCGGCGAATATCAACACTTTTCCACGTTTCGTCTCTAATTCATATCACGCACGTGTTGTTTAGTCATCTTAAGATAGAATAAATGCCCTAATATGGCACAAAAGGCGAAATAACGTCTCATTGTACTTTTTCAATAAAAACGCACCCCTCTCGATGGCCGATTGTGGTACAGCCCATTGCAGACTGAGATGTGTGAATGCCGTTGCTGTATATATTGCCAGAGGCCTTTAAGCCCTGGACTTCAGTGAGTTTTTGGGTCTGTTTAAAAACCTCACGTTTGTCATCATTAAGGGCATTTGCTGATAGTCCCGTGACAGAAAACATTCCTGGATAGCGTTCAGACAGGACACATGTACATCTCAAAATATAGGCAGTTTCATTATCAGTGAGGCCTAATTAATTTTATTATGTGCAATATCTTATTATTACGTGCAATATTCAGGTGCTAAAATATCATCATTATGTGCAAAATAGTATTATTAAGTGTAATAGTCTAAATGGGTGCAGAATCATTTCATTAGGTGCAATATCTTATGTCTTACTATGTGTAAAATCACGACTTATGTCAATACTGCTTATTTACATTTACATTTACGGCATTTATCAGACGCTTTTATCCAAAGCGACTTCCAATCCCTAATTTCAGGGGACAGTCTCCCTGGAGCAACTTGGGGTTAAGGGTCTTGCTTATGTACTACTGATCTATACTAAGTTCTATATATAACATACTCCAAACTACAATCGGTGTTATTAGTAAATGACTTAACAGTACCTTATTTATCTATAGTATTAGAGGAATTGTGTATAAAGTAGTGTTTTTTCATTTTGATTTCTTTTTCTCTGTGAAATTTCCCCTGGGATCAGTAAAGTTTTCAGATTGTCATGTGTACAGTATTTGGGGCTTATCACAGCAAAACAATTTACTTACTGATCATATTACTATGAAACAGATCAATATGTGCCTGTTGAGAAGGCATCTATTTTAACAATACAAATGCTAGCCATATAGGGGATGATCTCAGAGTCATGTGCTCAATCTTATGACTCCAGCACTTGGAGAGTCCAGAGGGAAGTAATTCTCTTTCCTTCTGACACACACACACACACACACACACACACACACACACACACACACACACACACACACACACACACACACACAC
>JBBPCW010000027.1:5666923-5678952 GCA_037974425.1 Phenacogrammus interruptus | reverse complement strand
AATTTGAAATGTTGCAGTTCAAATGTAGATTTATGAATGTTATTAAAAGTTGTAGCAGCATTACATCTTGGGACACTTAACCTACTGAAATGGAACCAAATCTGTAGAATGACCCATCTGTGTCATTTTCCAAGCACAATTCCAAGGACATATTACAAGTGTGATTCAATTCAAAACATGACAAACAACAAAGAACATTTTTTTGTGATTATTTGGTTTTCAGGCTAGAAGCCCAGGTTGGATGTCGGCCAAACTCTGAAAGAGACTCATGCACTGGAAAATTAGAACAGTACATTGTGCACACTTGTAATGTGCAGTATGTAATATGTATTATGTATTAACATTATGTTGGCTGCCTTTCCATAACATAATAATTGGTCTGAACCTGCAGTATATTTGCAGCAAGTTACAGTATCTGGTATATCACCATAGGTGATGTGCAATGTATTTATATTTATTATGTAGTGTGCCTCTCTGGTATGTGGTGTGAATCCTTATTTAGTACAAAGATGAATCTGCATTTATATTTAGTATGCCATGTTTATCAGCAGTACAGTTGTTGGTAATATATGAGTATAATTAACACAGTGTAACACATCTGATCTGATACATAATGTTATAATAAATTATTACATAGTTTGTATCATTCATTCATATTTGGTATGTACAGTGTATGTGTACAATGTGGGAAGCCATAAAGAAGGGCCTTGTCATTTTGAGCAGTGGTTCTCAGACTGGGTTGTTGATCCAAAGGCTGGCTGCGGAAAGCTGCATCTGTACGTAGTACTTTTTAATTGAATTGAATTAAAAACATGCCAACAAATCATAACTCACAGCCATCTATGGTTCACTTGTCATCAAGTCATAGAACAGAGCTGTCTTTAGTTTGATTATTTCAGTGATAGTTGTGGGAATAGCTACCCAGTTGCCAAGGTTTTTGTGGCTGGTGGGGTGGTGAATGTGGGGGCAAGAGGGGCACACTGTCCACAAAGGGGGTCATACATGAAAAAGGTCTGAGAACTGCTGGCTGAGTGTGAATGTTAACTACCTTGTAAGAGGTGTACTATGAATGTGAAAGAAATGAAAGACTGAATGAGGCTATTGTTGTTATGAATAGGGGTCTCTCACATGCTGCTCTGAAAAGCAATGTAGATTCATGGAGCTGCTGAGGCTTGTCAGATTATTCCACATGTTAGGAGTTATTGGGAAGAACCGAATCATCTTCTTACATAAATGAGAACAGACGTGCGATGACACGCTTAGTATATGTATGTCAAACACACATGTATGCTACAGTTCATTTATGACAGTGCGGAAGTTCAAGCTGAGAATTGACCAAATTTGCTTGTAAATTGCATGTAAAGGTAGTAGAGCAGCACTGTTTTGCATACAAATATCAGCACCAATATAAAGATTTTTAATGTATTCTTGCATCATTTTTTACAGACCCTAGAAGTTTAACAGGCTAACAGGTTAAATCTAACAGAATCGCTAAATGATCTTTATAATGATAAGAACAGTTTGTGAATGTTTTATTCCTACAACACTTTCCTTCTGATCTCAAACACTCACTGGTATAAAAACGATTTAAAAATAAATCATTCAGTGTGCTTTGATGTAACTGTTAAATGCTCCATTCTGGAGGACTTTACTGAAACATAATGGTTTACATTGGTGCTGACAGAATTATTATTATTATTATTATTATTATTATTATTATTATTATTATTATTATTATTATTATTATTATTAGTAGTAGTAGTAGTAGTAGTAGTAGTAGTAGTAGTAGTAGTAGTAGTTGCAGAATTGAGGACTGTCTACTCATACAGTGGTCTTTTTGTTTTTGTGTGTTACTTATTACCACCACCAGATGTCACAGTAACCCCACTTTTATCCCCCACACATTTACTCACACACACACACACACACGCACGCACGCACGCACGCACGCACGCACGCACGCACGCACGCACGCACAGGCACACGCACACGCACACGCACGCACGCACGCACGCACGCAAACACACAGTAATCTTTATGGTTACTTAACATTCAAAATGAAGCTAAATTTATTTAGAAATTTGAGTTAGATACACGAGTCACAAGAGCAGTCCAAATAAGCACAGACAAATTTAGCAATATGCCATTTTTTAAATTAGTGATTTAGTGAATGTCAACAGTTTAATTTAAAACCACGTTTGACACATTGACTTTGACAATTATGTGGATTATTTTAGAGACCAGTGTCTCTAAGGGGTGTAACAATACAGTCATGAATTAGTTTGGAAGATCATTCAGGGTTCATGGTTAGAAGTAAGACTGAAATCTCATTGTTCTTATTTATGGTTAGGGTTAGGGTTCAAAAAGTGTAAAGTGTCATTTTGTCCTGTGTGAACACACCACACAGTGTGAACAGCACTTAGCAGTTCTCTGCATTTAACCCATTCGTCTGTGGGGGCAGCAATGAAGCGCCTGAAGAGCAGTGTGTGGGGATGGTACCTTGCTCACAGCAACCTAAGTGGTGCCACTGGCAGTCCTGGAATTCAAACCCGCAGCCTTCTCATCATAGGGGGAGCTCCCTAACCCCCAGGCCACAAGCACAGTACAGAATTCCTTTTGATTCATGATAATGAGGGTCACGTTTCAATATTCTCAAAATATTTTGAATAAAATTTAAATGAAGAAACATAATGAATGTGTGTAGTTGGGGTTCAATTTACATTACTAACCTGCTACTATACTAACCTGTTACTATACTAAGTGTATGTGCATTATTTGGCTATAATGTGTAATTGTCTACCATGTAAAATATTGTGCAGTGTCCTTACTTGGTGCTAAAACATTATCATTATGTACAATATCGAATGTGCAATAGTCTTACCATGTGAAATATCACTATTTATGTCAATATTTCTTATTTACTACTGATGTCTAAAAAGTGCAATAATGTACTTCTAACTACCATCTGTGCCTAAATTCACTTATCTATAGCTACTATACATAAGACATAGTAGTTTTACCTCATTATATAACATAGTGTATTTAATTGTAGCTCATTTCATTTTTTAAAATTGGATTTATTCATATTTTTCATTGTTCTTGTGTCTGTGCACACAAAAGCAATTTCCTCCAGGATCAATTAAGATGTTTTATTCTGATGTTGGTCACAGATGTGCTGGACTGTGTTCTGATTGGCACTGGCTGAATACTGTAAACAATGCAGATGCATCAAATATATATGCATTATGCACAATTTCTGCATTGCTGTAACACATTTCAATGCACTGTTACTTGCTGAGAGATACAGTGTTGGAAGGTCAGAAGTATGAGACCAAAATATTTGATTAAGAACATGAAGCTACTTTTGTATCAGAGACTTATATTTTTATTTCAAAAAACAATTATAGTCTTGGACACACACAAAACATGCATATTACATGTCTTATAGACGCAGTACTGCAGATGAGAAGTCACCAAAGTGAGTGAACAAAATGTAGCCTTTACAGTATGTAGGCCTTCCACATTTATCTTCTCATTTTCTCTCTCTCTCTCTCTCACTGACACACTTTTCAACTGAGGAGTAACCCTCATCACATAATGCATAATGCATAATTTATAAAGAGAAAGTTCTAAACATCATTGTCATTCGCTTCAAGAAGACAAGGGCACACTCCTCTGGCGGTGAGACGCTGTGCGGGGGAGTGAGGAGAGTGCTGGGGTAGAGGGAGGTGCCATGTTTCAGAAAGAACTTCTGCTTCTTACAGCCTCCTCCTGCTTCAGAGAGGCCGTACTTTTCCACGTTTTCTCCTGAAGAAACAAGACACACAACCCCGACATCAGGCCTCTTTAACACACAGGGTCACTATACTCATGTTTTTTTAAGCCACGTAAATGCAGCGGTCCAGAGGGGAATTAGAGGGCAAATGAGATTTTACTACATATAATCTCAAAAACATGAGAGTTTAACATGCATGTGTTTCACAGTGAGGCAGTATATACCCTACCTATAGATGATAAAAAAAATCACCCCTAGCTGCCGAGTAAACTGGTTTGAGTTTCAGGCTGTCCAAATTGAAATGGAATAATATTTTCTAGTGCAAAAATACATTTTATAAATGATTCATACACTGTATATATATTGTGCAATATTATAAATTCTGGAAGATTTACATACATGTCTCACTTATGTTACACTTCTGAATGGTTCCTTACTGTAATTTCTCTGATTTTCTCAGATCCCATACACACTACTGTTAAATAGCTTTATTGTCTATTTATTGTATTTTTTCTGTCAGCCCTTGCACTTTGTTTAATGCTGCTAACTGCCTCATGTGTAATAATCATACTAATGGTTAACACCATTCTAATGGTTAACATCATTTTTACACTATACTGTTACATACACTGCAGTTACAATGTTATCTATTGTTTCTGTTATAACTTGCACTCAGTTGTATAGTTTTATGTTGCTCAGCGGTCCACGGGGAAATGTCTCATCACACTATGTACATGTATACAGCTGCTAATGACAATAAAGCAACTATTTACCATTAAATTCCTCACAGTAAAATAGGTTTGGACTGATATTTTTTTGTTTTGAAACTTGGTTCTGCTTTTAGGTTCCTTTACACTACATATCTGCAAGGACAAGCGTGGTTTATCTTCCAGGACCTGTTTTTGACGAATACATTATGCAACAACTTATTAATATTTATTTAACGTTTTAGGTAGCGTTTTATTCCAACTGGTGCTGGAACAATGGTCAGAATAATTATATTTTTTGCAGTGAAAACATTTGTCTTCCCTTATTTACCTCTAGAACTGATCAAATTATACCACAAATTTCAGTGCAGTGCTTGGCTATAGCTGCCTAACATAAGCAACGCATGATCCTCACATCCAGCCAGAAATGTGGGACCATCGTGGAGGTCCCTCAGACCGAACTGTCCCCAGCTAATCCCTCTCCATCGCGCGTCGCCATCGTGAAATTTAGATCCTGTAACACCACCACTGGTCATAGCCCACCTCTGTCTGGGAGAAGGGAGCTGAGCTGCTCCATCCTGCTCCATCGCGGCTCCTCCTGATCCTCAGAGCATGTAGATGATGTAGGAGAGGAACACCAGGCCAATGATGGCGAAGAACATCAATACCAGGATGTCCAACATGCTGAGCTGGAGGACAAACGGAGACCTTCAGGACGAGTCTAATAGGGAGGCGGGGGTAAGGAGGCGGGGTGTGGGGGGTGGGAGAGGAGAGAAAAGGGAGAGGGAGGTTGAGAGAGAGAGAAGAGAGTGAGGGTGAGAGAGTGAGGATGAGGGCGGGGAGGGAAAGAGAAGAGAGAGAGGGTGAGAGAGAGGATGAGAGAAGGGATAGGACGAGGGAGAGGATGAGGGAGGAGAGGGGGAAATAGCTGGGGGAGAGAGGATGAGGGAGCGGGAGAGAGAGAGAGTGGGTGAATGAAGATGAGGGATGGGGAGACAGGACGAGGGAGGGGAGAGAGAGGAGAAAGGGAAGATAAGAGAGAAGACGAGGGGTGGGGAGAGGGTGAGATAGAGGATGAGAGAGGAGAGAAAGGAAATGAGGCTGGAGAGAGGAGAGGGAGCAGGAAAGAGAGTGGGTGAATGAAGATTAGGGAGGGGATAGAGAGGAGAGGATGGGGAGAGAGGATGAGAGAAAGGAGAAAGAGGTAAAGAGGGAAGAGAGAGGGAGAGAGATGAGGGAGTGGGAGATAGCTCTCCCCCATTATGTATGCTCCCTGCTTCTAAAATGTTTCAGTCGTGAGAAAACAAGCACAAGCATCTTTTATTATTCTAATCATTATTATTATTGTAATTGTATTATTGTTGGTGTTGGTTAGCACTATTATCATTGTTGTAGTTGTTATGGGTACGCCCTGATTGTAGGTTTTGGTCATGAGAAACCGAGTCTTTTTTTTTTTTTAACAAAACCTTTAGCAATTTAATTTCACTATGAAAAACCCCCCCAATAAAAACACAATTTAATAAGAATTGTACTGTGTAACAGTTTTACTATTATTTGTAGAAACTGATTTTCTGCTCTAATTTCATACACAGTAGAAAAAACAGTATCTTTGAAATGAATTGGGAATTTTTGACTAGCTAGAACTGAATGCATTTAAATTTAATTTTTACTAGTAAAACCATTTCTTACCTGTGAGATATCAAGTCATTACATGTACTAATAATGAATAAATGTGTACTTAAACCTAAACAGCTTTGCTGCAGATATAATTGTTTACCTATCAGCTTGATGGCTACCATATAAAAGCACCAGCAGTAAAACAGTCCCAGTCTCAGTGCTTTATAAAGTATTAGCATAATATAAACAAAACCTATTGGAGAATTTTGCTTAGACATACATTTCAGTTTTAAATAAAACTTTTATCGTGTTCTCTGCTCAGTGGAATACTATGGGAGACACATTTTCTAACGCAGTACTAGTCAAGCAGGGTTTCTCAGTGTGATACCTGTCACTAAATCTGCAGACTAAAAAACGCTACTTTCCTCAAACACAGTACGAGCATCGGTGCTTTCTTTTCAATACTGCCTAAACGAATGGAGTGTTCCTAAATGAATGAAGTTCAGTTTCTCAAGTGTGTTAACCCATTTATGCAGTGACCAGACACACAATCTCGATAGAAAGAATGCATTTTATTGATCCACACATTAGCCAGCTCCTCACCTACATAAATGTAATTAAAGGAAAGTTAAACATGGAAAAAGAACGAGCCATGTGCTTGAGATGGAACATAGGACCCCTGTGTGGTACAGTACATGTAAACAGACTCACATGAAGACACAAATAATGAATAAGGTTTACTGGACTGACAAGGCAAATGGGCCGACAAGGTAGAAAAACAAGATGCTAGGATGTCTGAAAATGTATCCGGGACCTCATCTGTAAAAATATAACTGATCCACAGTCACACATTTTTCCCCACTTACATGCAATTTCTGTTTTTTTAGACCTTAACAGCTTTGCTGCTTTATGGCCATGTAGAGCAGAGCCTACAAAACACGGACGAGAACAATTCTCTCAGTATATCTGATTCTAGAATGTGGGGGGTTTCTAGAGGTTCTTGATGCACATTACATTACTCATCCACTTTGAACTAATTCTTTATTTTAGGTTTGCAACACGTCTCTTCTCTTTTTCGCCTACCATCGCCACTAGACCAGCAGATGAAAGTGGTGCTTTCTCAACCGAATAATTATTCTGCTGTAAAGAAGCATAGCATGATTTAGCCCATGTGCTGCAAGACCTGGCAGTGAATGAGTTTTACAGATCAGATTTACATTTACACATCTGGCAGACACTCCGGGGCGAATTACAATTTAATCAGGTTTCAGAAGAAGCTTTAAACAACACATTGTGTAACAAAAGGTAAAAATGTGGCGATGATTCACAGGCTCACATAGGCCCGATCAAGTCATATCCACTGAAGAGAACACATCTAAGTGCCCATATAGAAGAGATCTCTCTATGGCATAGACAATGGACGTCTTGATGCTTTTCAAATGTGCATTATGGCCTTACAGTTCAATTCTGCATGAGTGGAGGTGGGGGAGGGTGCGTGTGTGTCTGGACTAATCATATGAAATCCAGCTCTGTTATTTAGCATGGTGTGGCATTCGCTAGCACTATTCTCTTGACCTAAGAACCTTTTGATTTCAGATGAACTCTTAAAACTAAAGATTTTCATACAGTTCTTAGAAATAGTTGTAGAACCTTTACATTTCACAGAGGTGCTTCAAACAAAAAGTTTTTCTTTTAAACAACCTTTTGGCACGTTTTTTTTTTTTAACAACCGATTTAATCATCTCTGCTTATGTAGTTTTGTACATGCCTTCAGCACTGCCATAAAAAATGACTGACATTAGGACTCTGGCTGAAGCTCCTCCTCCTTCCAGTCCAACATCCTATAAATCTCTATGTTCCATTTTCTCATGACAAAGTCATTGCACTCCCCATTCACTCCCTTTCCTCCCTGTTACACAGACCTATCTTCTTCTGGGGTGGGCAGTGGTGAAAGGTCTGGCCTCCTAGTTTTATGCCGAAGAAGCCCTGACACCTAGCCCCAAGGAATTCTCTCCACTCTTACACACTCTATTTATACAGCAACCATATGTCAAAGACATGGTCCGAGCTAGTAAATGAGCAGATGACATGTTTGCCTTGACTTGGATTATGATGCGATTTGTCACATTAGAAGAGGTCAGACAACAATCAGAACCAAAATATTCAAAACAGGACATCATGTGGATCCACAGTGTGGCTCAAAGATTCCGTAGCAACCACCTTAACACATTATAATAAACCTTGAACACACTCTCTGGTAGATATGACATAGACATGAACTCTTAACTGCTCACTTAAAATGACCATCTGCATAACCATAAGGACCACACAGGACAAAGTGCCACTTTTGATGCAAAAGTTTCAGTTCAGAGTTGGGTGGAAGTAACAACAGTAACATAAAGAACTGCAGCATCTATCAAAATAAAACTCTAAGGGACTACAAAGCATTCCAAATAGAGATTTTCCAACTGGGCTTAATCCCTGCCCAGAAAACAAACAATCCCTAAAAAAGTCAAAGGCGGCACAGAACATCAACATAGCACAAAGAAAATATAAAAAAATAATATGAAGTAAAAGGGAATGTTTAAAATGTAACTGACAAAAAAAAGACTTCACATACTTGAGAACAAGTATTACCATATGAAAATACCCACTTCTGTTTCAATCAATCATCTCAACTCGGCTGATCTGTCAATATGTGTGTAAAAATGACCCTGGTATCAGACAAGCTTTAAGGGTGATCCCCAGAGTTTTTACTCCAAGAGAGGATTCAGTGTCTGCTATTCCAGAGGAAGGTTCTGACAGGCATTTTTTACTGCTGCCATTCTGTCAAGAACATGACAGGTTAGACACTACTGCAGAGTCTTGTCAATTCGCCTTCTCTTCCAATATCTTCTACTCTGAAACAATTTTAGCACCTACTCTAACAAAGCGTGTTAGTGCTTAGTGCTCCTTTGCCTTTCATTCTATTGGTGCTGATGCACCACAGTTCCATTTTTGGATTATTTCAATATCAGTTCCAGCTGCTGTGAATTACGATTGATGTGTTTTGTTGACATGCATATATGTAGCACAAGTAAACAAGAAGTGATCTAGTTTTGCTTTCTCCATCAATCAACAGACACTATATCCCCCCTCCCCCCACAAGAGGTAATTTAACAGGGAGACAGTTACATAAAATGCTTTACTCGACTGTAGCCACATGATTGAGCGAAATTATTGAGTGCAAGAGTGTTCAATTAAAGGGTCCAATTCTGTAGGAACTGCATAGATCAGCAAAACTGAAGGTACTGGAATGCGACTGCATATAAAAATAAGACACCACATATCAGGAAAAGCATCATACAAGTTTAAATGAGAAAAAAGTAAATGCAATAAGTCTGGAAGAAAAAAACCTTTTCTGAACCTTGTTAGCTTTTACTTTGCTATGAACTGTGAATTTAATATTACTCTGTGATATTTGTATGCATTATTTTATAGTTACAGAAAAAACATGCAGCAGGCAGCAGAAATTGGCCCAGGGATCTAAAGATGGAGTCTTGTTTTTTCCAAATGTCTGCGTAATTAAATAAAATAAAATAATTAAAATAATTATAAAATAATTAAATTAACATAAAGTCAATGGTTTGATCTGAAATGGTGCACTGCAGAGAAACTCACTTTCCTTAAAATAGTGGCAACAGAAACGGTTTCTATAAAGCAAAGAAACAGGCAGTAGTTTAAGTTTATCTAGCAGAAGTTTATCGAGTGCAACCCATTTCGCATCAAACCACTCTGATTTACTTTGTTGAAACTTTAAAACAAAAAACCCCCCAAAAACTGTGAAATTCCGCTTTTTCACTGATATTTATACCACAAATACCGGACAGAGTCTATGAAGTAGAACAAATCTGACAGCTTACAAGTTTCAGAGCAGATTTGACCAAACTCATTTGTTCAGGGACTTGACATTGTCTACAAGTTCATACTAGTTTGATTTTTCGACCCACAGCACTGCACACTGTAGTCTTTGTTACCTAACAAACCTAATTCAACACATCAGCCTGTTACCAAAATAATTAATTAGCCAAACTGTGTGAGTCAGACAGAGAGATATCTAATGTGTTCAGTGCTGTAGGTTAAACACAGATGTGTATACGATTTTGTTTCCAGCCATTGAACATTGTTGATCGCGAGTTAGTGACGTTGCACAGTACAGTCTGAAAATACAAAATCTATGAGCAACAGAAGTTGATATGATTGTATTTCTGTAATCAGTTAGGAGAATGACATGCTAGGTCAAAAAAATCTCAAAATAAAAGGAACATTGCCTGTCTTGATATACAAATAGATCTGTTTTATTCCACTAATATTGATTAACTGACATTACATTTCCGCCTCATACAATACCAACAAGGCAATGAGAATAAGCATGGTATGGGGGAAGGAAAATAATATCATACAAAATAGTGCTGAGATACAGTATCATACGGAATGTTCCAGAACAAATAATGATAATAATAATAAAACAGGTTTAGGGCTAGTTCTCTGTACAGATTTAGCTTAGTCTATGACTACAAAGCATTTTCCAGAGAATCAATGTTAACAGTGAAATTTAGTCCAGGACTAGGCTTAATCGGTATCAAGACACACAACCCTCTAAAACGGCCCTCAGAATTGTGCTTAGGCTTCTTCTCCCCTCATTGGTTCTACAGGTCTGCTCAACACTAACTAACTAAATGCTGGGCGCTGCGGTAGAGAACACTGCTTTGCCTTTTAACCGTAACTCAGTAGGTGTGTCTAGCAGGACAGACTTAAGTCTACATGTTAATTGATGGCACAGAGATGAATGTAAAGGACACGACGACTACACTGCCACATTAGCAGGGTCCATCCTTATTTCACACCCTTACAAGAACTGAGGCCAGAGTGGGAGGATCTTTTTTTATATATATATAATATATATTCCAGTTTCACTACAATACCCATGATGCAAGAGGTCTGACATATATGATTTAAGAATGAGTGGAACAAAATGGAATGATCAGAAGTCTCATGTTCAAGCATTACTACTGCACGACCAGTGAGATGCCACAATGGGCCAAAATGACAGATACAACCAACAACAGGCTGCTAAGAGGACACAGAAAAAGAAAAAGATCATTGAAGTTTGGAATAGATTCTCATTGTCATGGCAACTGTGGAATGATTGACATGGCTACGGCTGCCTGTTCACGAAGTGCTATATGATGGGCCCTGGAAAAATTCCCAGGCCTGTGTGTGTGTGTGTCATTAAGACATTAAGTGCCACTTGTGACAGCACCTCTCCAAGACTTGAAGAAACACAAGAAAGACAGACAGTCAGACAGCAAGAGCAAAAGAGGGAGCAACAGAGAGAAACAGAGCAGGCAGAGCAAAAAAATCGGGCATTTGGCCCTTGTATGTACGTCTATACACTATGTGTGTAATTGTATGTGTGCATTTATGTATGCATGTGTGTTTTTGTTTTGCATGAGTTATCAGCATAGACACATTAATAGGATAGCACGAACAAGAAAAGAAGAAAAAGCTCTTAAAATATGAGATGGCACTGGGCTTCTTGTTATCCATTAATCCTCTACCTCTTTCTCTCTTTCTCTCCCTCTCTCCCCCCTACTTCCTTTCTCTCTTCACCCCATTATCCTGTTCTTTGTCTCTTTCTCAGATGGCCTCTACATAGTTAGCAGGCAACATGCCCTGTTGACCAGTGCGCTCCACTCTGCCATACATCCATCCCTCGTCAATCGGTTGCACGTCTACAATCACGTCTCCATCCAGGAATGACACCTCGTCCTCATCAGCCGCAGCATAATCATACACTGCCCGGTAACGCTTCTAAAAACACACACACACACACACACACACACACACACACACACACACACACACACACACACACACACACACACACA
>JBBPCW010000027.1:5588788-5605335 GCA_037974425.1 Phenacogrammus interruptus | reverse complement strand
TTTGTCAAGCCCCCAAACCTTTCCAAAAATATAACCCAGCTGGTCCTTGTCGAGTCTGAAATAGGCTTTGAGCCTCCCGTTGTCCAGGCGGAGCTCCTGGATCAGCTGGTGAAATTCCCCGTGTTTTTTTACGTTTTTGAAGAACAGGGTGCACCCAAACACTACGGCTTTTTTGTCTTTTCTGCGTAAATAAAGCGTGTAGCAGAGTTACAGCAAGGGTTTTTCGTTGGAAGAAATGGGGAGCGCGGCTGGTGGTTGCTTAGCAACGACAGACGCTTCCGGAGCGACCCACAACAACCCCCGCCCCCACCCCCCCACCCCCGGTCGGCTGCATAGCCCGAAAATCTCACGCGCAGGTTTTGGATCAACTTGAGAGCCCTGCCATAAACTTTTATTTAAACTGCCAGTTACAGTCTTACAAAAATTACCTCAGAAATGTGTAACAAACACCAGACTGTTACATATGAATTTCCATTCTCTCTCTTTTTCTTCTCTCCCGCTCCCTCTGTCTTTCTTTCTCTTTATCTCTCTCTCTTTCTTCTCTCACTTTCTCTCTCTAATTCGGACATTCGATTCATTTAAACGGTTGGAAAGAGTCGGTTCAGTAAACCGAATCAGCATTCCCATTAAAATGGCTAAGGATTGTATCGTAACTTCAGGCTAGGAGTCTCTCTCTCTCTCTCTCTCTCTCTCTCTCACACACACACACACACACACACACACACACACACACAGTTCCAGTCTTTTTCAACCCCTTTGTTTAGTGGCCCAAGCAAAGAATATATATAATATGTATGTATATATATATACATATGTATGAACAGTTAGTAAATTACTCTACACCAGAACATTTTTTTTCTTTTTAGGTTAGTTACATTTGTTTCACCGATGTACATAAACATGTGTCACTGATGACCAATGTACATGTTTGAATCAAGTCAGCATACCGTCTCATCATTGTTTTGTCATTGATCGAGAGAAGTAGATCAACAGCCAATTAAAAGACGACTAATGCCATCTAACCTATCCAAAATAGTTTGCTCATGAATTAAAAATATGCACTGTATCCTTGAAGTAAGTCTGAGTGACAGTTCTTACCCCGAAACAGAGTTCCACAAATCTGAAGTGTGTCACATGCGAAGACAGCGATCCATCACCACCTCTCCATCGACTGTCAGACGAGGCGCTGGTGTCCATGACACAAAGTGCAACTGGCGGACTGGTACCAATAGGCTGGCTGGCATCACTCTAAATCATTTACACAAACGACATCGGAAATGGGGTCCTCTCCTAACCAACAGCGTTTCCTCTATCTCTTGTCTAATGAGGACGGGGTAGTTTAGTTGAGTCCAGGGGGCATGAAGTGATTGTTGCCAGAATGGCTCACACCCCAGATTGGGCTGACCTCTCAGTTTTAGCTGCAAGGCAGCTTGAGGACAGCTCTCCACAGACACTTGTGGAAGCTTCACACACTCCTCCAAGCATTCTCCCCCAGGATGGGTCCAAACATATGGTGCACAGGAACACCCACAGTCCTCCAAAACTCTTCTGTGTTCTCTTCCTGCTTCTCATATCTCTTCATCTGTCAAATATCTCCTCGTCTTTCCCATCATCTCTTAATCCCTCATGCAAACCATCTCTATAAGATGGGGAAGAGAGGGGGAAAGAGACAGAAGGGGAAACAGTAGTGGTAAGAAGGGTTTTCTTGGGCCTTGTCAAATAACATTAATCAGTTAATCAGTCTGAACAGTTCATTAGGCAACACTGAACTCACCAGCCTGCTCTTTAACTTTTCTCTGAAAAGTTTTACCAACATTATATACATACAACATTTCAAAAAAGAATAATAATAATAATAAAAATAAAAGAGTGGTGTGATTTGTGACACAATCAACCAGTTCTTATTATTATTCTTTTTACAGCTGATTTTGGCACCTCTTCTCCTCCTACAGTTCTTAAAATATGGGCATAGTTCCAATGTCAAAACATCCGTTAATATCCGGTGCAGTGCCTGTTTATACAGTAACCCCCCGCTTTTCGCAGGGGCTGTGTTCCAAGAGTGAATGAAGAGTGCAGGTTTGATTCAACATTATGGGAAATCCTTTTTGTAAAAACTTTTTAAGCCTCAAAACTAATGTTAAGTTGTTCTTGAAGCACTATTCACTATTTATTGGGAAGTGAAAAATGCATCAACAAATGTACTGTTTTTCTTCACTCTAATAAAGTCTTTCACTGGGAAGATCTGTGAGTACAAATGTTATTTAAAAGGGTTTGTATGACCTTTTTAGCATAGCATTTGATGAGCCATAACAGTGGCCCTGCAAATGTTTAGATAGTTGCACTCCAGTGGGATGATAAATCACTAGCTGACACAGCCTCAGTATTTGGGCCAGACTGAGAACATTACCAAATATTTTAACCCTATTTCCAGGGATGGTTACTGATTGGCTACTGGGGCCAGCAGTCCCAGGACCTCTTACCACAAAGTCTGTAATGCTTGGGCAGTCCACTGCAGACGTAAACATTAGATAAATGAGTAGTTTCAGTTTTTATCAACTCACTGGGCATTGGACATTGGATGTTTAACCTTATATAGTTAGATCTGTTTCTCCATGATGACTTGGCATCAAAAAAGAAGTCTTCATATTTTACTCAAAAATGTATGAAGTACATACAGTAGAATAAAGCACATTAATTGGATTAATATGGTTTATATAAACAAAATGCAGATTTCCAGAGTTCAAACTGAGTAAGAATACAAATGTGACATTTTGTGTTTTTTCCACATTTTTTATTGATTCTTGTGTCCATGGAGTGTGCAAGACTATCACCCTTCCCTGTCAAAACCTGCTTAGTATAAGGACTGAACAACTACAATAGTATGGTATAAAAACACAAGAACTTTATGTGGAAAAATCAATGTTTTAGTGGATTCTTGGGAAAATATCTGGAAAACATTTTAGTGGCCACAGATTTTTTGTAGTTAAACTCTTGGGAAGCTGTCAGGAAAGGCCCCTAAAGGCAATTATTTAAGTATTTGAATGATTGACTGTGGAAAGCCACTTTAGACGTCATGCTCGTAAAACTCGATAATTAGCTATCATTCATTTGGCTCATTTTGATTTATTACTCCATAACTGAGTCACTGCATCACACACTCTCTTGGCTGCCTTACCAAAATGGATAGCCATATTTAATTAGTGGTAAGTGGCTCAAGATATTTGGAGATTTCTTTCTATTGCAGTCTTCCCCTGTTCTCCTAGCCAGACTTACCATGAGTTGACACAGGTTTTGGTGGACGTTCAGCTCTGGGCAGAATGTTTGCTCTGCCCTGGTTGTGTTATTCTAATGTAGAGAACTTTGCAAATACCAAGGATGACAACTTTGTTGAGTATGCAATAGTCATACTTGGTGTCATGTTCTTTCTGTTAGCTTTGCTGAAGCAAGATAACCATATCCTCTCTTTCTTTCTGCTCATCCAGACACATGAAGCTTTCTGATACCCACTACACATATCCTTTTCTGTCTGACCTCTGAGTCATAGTTTTTCACCTAACAGGTGCCCTGGGGTGGCGGCGTCATGGTCATGTGTGCGCATTTGTGTAGCGATGTGTGAATACGTGTGTTTGTGAAACTGAAGTCTTGCTGCAAGTAAGAGTGCCCTCATGTGGCTGAGCAGTGAGCCAGCCCACTCTGGGGCAAGAGATTTTGCAGGGCTGGGGATGATGTGAAAGGACAAGTGAATGTGAAAGAGAGAGTGGAAGGTAATACCCTGTTTTCAACTGCGCTATTGACTCCAACATAACTGCTTTTAGTCTATTATGCTTCACTGAAGCAGCCTTAGCTTAACTGCTATTCTAGGATTCCATCACTGTCAAAACCAAACCTTGCATCTCCAAAATGGGAACTTTATAAAAGAAGAAAAAAAGTTCTTACTTATTGTTACAAGATTTAATTTTGGACCAAAATAACACCTGGTGAGGTTAAATGTAGTCAAGAGGTAAAAGATAATACAAATTTGTTAAGGGAAGGACAATTAACTAATTCATCGAGATTGTGGCTTGATATTAAGGAAGTGAGCATTAGCAAAACGAGCACAACACATTTTCATAGGCAAAGGTCATAGAGATCTAATTTTATCACAGAATATCTGAGTAACACTGAGAGGAAGCAAGACTAAAAAAAAAAAAAGACTAAAGTACAAAAAAACAGCCACTGAGATGAATCGAGACTTAAAGGGGTACTCTATAAAAACATGATCAACAAATGAGAGAAACCAAGACACAAATTAAAATGAAAGAAAGAAAGAAACAGTAAGATGAACAAAGACTCGGGAAGGAAAACTATCCTCTTCTGTGTTGTGCTGGAGAGTTAAGTCTTTGTTAATATCACTAGAAAATTCTTGAAAGAAAATTACATTTTTTAATTAAAATGTTCTTTACAGAACCAAAAGTAACTTTTCAGTGACAAGACTTCTTCTTATCACCTTGGTTTTTAAGTTAGTAGTGTAAATCCAGAAAAAATCTTGTAGGCCTAATTTATTAAAAAGGTTCTGTGCAGATTGCTAAAAAGTTAGAAGCTGGCTTGTAGCAAAAACCCCGGATGATTCCATGGTCATTTCTGTTTCATAACTATTGTACTATAGTGCTTCTGAGGCAGCAGAGTGGTGATTTTAAGAGTGTGTATTGTGTGTGTGTGTGTGTGTGTGTGTGTGTGTGTGTACCCATGCAGTGTGACTGTGCTGGGCCTGAGGCATCTGCTCTGATGGCAGTGGATGTACAACACACACACACACACAGCCTTGCAGCACTGGCTACAATCTGGGCATTCCTGCTAAATATAGAATGACGCACCAGTGAGCCAAGACCTCAGGAAAAGACTATCTGTACGCAATATTACTCTCATTTATTACATCAGAAAATCCTGTTATGTTATTTTCATGTCTTATAAAAAATGGCGTGTTCTATTTAATAGTAGTTATTTTGCTGTCAGTCACCGCTGACATGTTCACCAGCTTATATTTCTGTACATTAACGCTTCACACTAACGCTCACCGGCCTCCCACAGAATGTTCATTACCTTCACTCTACAGTAGCTGCTGTTCTTTCTCAAAATCTTAACAGACACCTTGAGGTAATTACTAGATTACGCTGTCTCTCTACATCACTGTCTGTGCATTTGTTTCACCTCTCTCTTTCTCTCTCTCACACACAAACACACACAGACACACACACAGTCTTACTCTCTCTACCTCTTCCATTTTTTTAGGTTTTGATTCAACTTTTTACACTCTTGTGTATTAACATTAAGAGGAATGAAGCAAATGAATAAAATAATCAAATGAATGAATAACAGCATTATTTCAGTGGAGTTTTTTGCTCTTTTTATAGACAATGATTGTATGGACCTATCAGACACTTATGTCTATCCAAGAGACCAAAAGTGACCTTGCTCACTCTGAGTGGAGATGGCTCTCTCATTCCCACACATTTTTGGGCTTCCCTCATTCCACACACCTGATTCAGCTATTTAACTCAGGGGTTCCCTGTCTTGGTAACCCCATGCTCTGTAATTTGTAAAAAAAAAAAAACACACACACACAAGATTCATAGTTCAGGATTACTAGGAGTGGTATTGGGAACCCATACTAGTTAAGAAGCTGGGACAGGTAGGGGGAACCCAGAGCAAGGTATCACCAGGACGAGGATGCTTTAGCTGTTTTGTCCTTGAGTGTGTGTTGTATATATGTGACAAGAATGTAGAGGCCCTGCCACTAATAGAGTACATTGACATTCATATGGTACACACATATACTATTTGTATAGATATCCACCACAGACTGAACTGACCATACAAATAAGCCATACGACCTTCACAAATGCACAACCTGCCCCACGTTACATCTCATGTGTAGCAATATGTAACATCATGCTTTGAGGACATTTGAACATATTTGCGCATACTCGTTTCTCTCTATCCATCCCATGGAAAATTATATAAAGTAGCAGCAACACAAAAGCAAACTTTAACACATAACTCAGAGAGACATGTCTGACATTCTGACATTCAAGAAATGCCAGACTTCTGCCTACTCATGCAAACCTCACCCTTCATCTCAGTTTAATTCTTCCTCAGTGTTTTATAGTTTATGGCACAACTTTGTTTACTGACATACACATCTACAAGGTTACAGTCTGCCTGACACCAGCCCTGGGGATATTGGTCCTGGGGTGGGTGGGGGATCCAAAAAGCCTACAGTGGTTCATGAAAGTTTGTGAAGTATTCTGTATTTCTGCATAAATCATTTGATTTTTAAATGTGTATAAACAGTAGATAAAGAAAAAAAAATTGAAAAAAATTATACAAAAAATACTTTTTATTTGGAGCAAATGGTCCAATATTACATATCTGTGCATGTGGTGTGTGCTTCATTTACCTGGGGAATGGATGGAATCAGAATACACTGGAGGAAGAAGCCTGCAGAGACAGTGTGCTGCTCTAGTGTTCTGCTGAGAAATCTTGGTCCACCTTTTGTGCAAGAGAGCGAGAAAAAGAAACACAAAGTTTCCTCTGCCAGCTTTGGCTTGGCTGCTGTAGACTTGGACCTGGATTTCCCTAAAGCTGCTTTGAAACAAGCGTTATATGAAGTAGTTTTAACTGAAGCGAATTCTCTTTACGTTAGCATCTCTTGGGGCCACTGGAGCCCATGCACTAATACAAACTTGCACATACACAATTTGGAGGTACACGTCTTGCCTGGTGTGCAGTTAATTGTACATTTTGCCTAAGCTTTATTACACCCATCAGTTTCTCACCGCTACACCTCTTAGGTGATAGGCTCAAAAACACCACACCTTTTGATCACACTTTTATGCTGTTGCTTCCATCACATTTTGATGATCTGGGCCTGTTAAGAGAAATTAGCCCTGACAGCAAGCATCTTATTGAAGCTACTAATGGAAATTAATTAGTTTTTACAAAAAGACTCAGACAGTGTGCACAACACAACCAACAATCTAAGTCTCCCAATGAAGTTTCTGCACTTTGAATGTACATTTAAGGATGCATTCATGCCAAATAGCAGTCTTTGTCAACTATTTTTCACTTAATTTGTAATGTAATTCACTTATTTCTGGCTGGACAAAGCTTTCCATTTACTTCCACACAAAAACGCATTACGGATCAATTTTGTGGATAAGGACTAGCTGGACTTGTAGACTATATCACTGTGATACTGTCTAAAAGCTAGTCCTTATCCTCAAAGCTGATCCATAATGCGTTTTTGTGTTCTCATCTTAAAATCTTTTAGAATTCTCATCTTAATCTCTTTTAGAAGAAATCTGATCCCTAACTTGGGCCCCAGAAAACATCAATTTTATGATACAGTTTTAAATTATACTACTTAAATGACAATGTAAAAATCTGCATGTCTCAACTAATGAAGCAAGCTTTGCTCCTTTGAAACTGGCATTAAACCTTTCTTTAAATGTAACAATGTATCTTGCAAATTCTCTGACTGCAGTTTTGAGAGACCACATTGATATTTACTTAATACAAGGCCTATAATCAAAAGTATGTTGTAAATAACAGCATGCCTAATAAAACATATGGCTCTCTAGAATCATTTACATATGAAGTATAAAATATTTGTTGCATATATCAGTAATCTATTATTACTTTAACTTATTGGCAGGTCTGTGCAGCTTTCGTTTGTTCATTTATGTTCAAGTTCATTAAACCATTTACACAATTCTAAGCAGAACTGTTTTATTTCAATCCTTACAAACCTCACATGGATTCTATAAAAAGACAAAGGATTTCTGCCTGTTTATCATGATATTACTGTACAAAAACAAACATTAAAAAAATAAACACTTGTTTGTGAAAACATGTGATGATCATATTCAGACAGGGGGAAAGTTTTCTTGCACACAGAAAAGTCAGAAAGAGAGAATAGTTAACAGTAAATGGACATAATGTCACCTCCCATATGCTTTTGAAACTGAGTGCTGTGAGAACTGCGGAAGACATTTTAAAAAGAGTTGCTCTGTCTCCCTCTGGAAATCCCTCAGATGTTGACACTGTAGAGAGGCAGTGTCACACAGCAGTTGGGGCAAATCTGACCAGATGGAGTCCGCTGTGCTCGTGCAATGTGGTGTGGGTGGGGGGGATATATGGACTGTCCTTTCCCATCACATAGGATAGTTGAGGACCACATCCTGTTTGGCCAACTCCAACAACATAGGATCGTCGAAAAACTTACTGATGCTGACATCTTCACTCAGACCCTGTAGAGATAGTACAGAAACATGGGCATTAAAGCTTTGTTGGAGTACTTCTTTGTTACAACAGGATGTTATCAGAACATAAATTTTTAACATTGTTCAAGTGCATTTTGCACTAGAGAACTCATTAAACCTTGCTTATAATCCAAAACTGTCCATCTTTGGTATGTCAACTAGACAATGTGTCAAAGCTGACTGCTAGCAAGGCAGAACAAACTCTTTCAGCACCGACTGCTAAGAATACAGCAAAATATTGCAGACAACAAATTATTATTTTAAATCTTTCCTGGCTCTGTGCTTATTTACAGGAAAGTAATCTTTTGGAAACTTCCCTGAACAACTTTTACTGTGCTGTATCGCAGAATGAGATTTGTTACAGGCATAGTCATACAAGTACAACACACAGTGAAATTCTTTCTCTGCATTTAACCCATTCACCAAGTGAAGCAGTGGGCTGCTGCCAACAAGGCCCACGGGGAGCAGTGTGAGGGGATGGTACTTTGCTCAAGGGTACCTCAGCAGTGACACTATCAGTTGGCATTTGAACCCCAACCCTCTGATTGCAGGGCCAATGCCCTAACCAATGCCCTAACCCTGTAAGCTACTGCATAAAGTGTTTTGACCTAAATACTAAAGGTCAAGGCAGACGTAACACAAAAACAGTGTGTTACGTCTTTGGGTTAACTTAGAAGACTCTTATTTGTGGACAGCCCAATGAAATCTGCCCTGGTGATTTTAACCCCCCTCAAGGCCTAGCAGACTTCGAGCAGTGCATTTTCTAACCTTGCGTCTGCGTGTCTTGATCATGAACTCTCTGGCTAGGTGAGGGGCGGGCTGAGGCTCCAAAGGACGAATCACGATGCTCTTGTCCAGAGGATCACCAGGGACAATCTGGAAAGAAAGAAAGAAAAAGCATGCAATAGAGAGAAGATCAAGAAGGATTTTATTTTTAAAAGATTGTCTTCAAAAAGTCTGCAAGCAGGTCAGGTAGAATTTGATGTTTTTCTTGACAGACCATGTATTAGTGGGACGTGAACAGATGAGCTGCTGACTCGGTGCTTCACTACCCAACGTCAAACACACTAACACACACACACTCACTGTCAAACACATACAACAGCCCACCGTCTACATCAGTCTGAGAGTGTAAAAATACACTGACTCATTTTTAATCTGACATAAATCCGGGATTACTTCCAGAAGACAGTTTAAGTTTCTAGCAATTTAAATAGGTACCATCAAGCAACAAAGCGCTCATGTGGCTCCAAAATGTATTTTAACCATTGGTACACTCTAATTACACTGTTTAAGTTACTTTATAAAATGCAACCAAATATTTGTTTCAGAAAAAAAAAACTTTTCACATCATGACAGTGACAGCAGAATGCACTGGGGATAATGCACGTTTTTCTTATGGTGGTGGTTAGTTTTTGTTCACTGGTAGGATGATGAGCAAAAAACTGCTCAGTGATAACAACTGACAGTAGAGGTATAACAATGCACTACGACATTGTGATATTGCATCATGCATTCACAAAAATGTGAAAATGCATCATGCAGAAAATACATTCCATTAATGGCAGCCTCCTTCATGTATTTGTATAACATGGATACTGTCATCTTTTATCTCTATTCATATTTTGTTTTAAATATTGTGAGTATTGATTCATGAACTAATGTCAAAAACTGAATTAGTGCCAAGTGTATTGTTACACCCCCACCACTGCATTCTGAAAGAAAATTACTTCCAAAATTTTGTTAGGAAGTAAAATGATACTTGGCGTTTTCCTTCCTAACAAAATACAAATTAAAAACATGAAGTAAAAAATCTTTCAAGAAAAAATTTCAAATAATTTTAGTGGCCTCTATGGTTAATATGCTGTCAGTGGGATATAGGCCTATATGATCAAAATGATGACTACATATTACTCTTGACTCCTGACATTTTACTTGCAATTTTTTATTTTTATTTTAAGTTCCTAAGCCGGAAATATTTTAGGAAAAATCTGAGTGTGTAAGTATATACCTGCCAGTGGTGGAACACACTGAGCGAGAAGGCCTGCCCCTGTGTGTGTGTGCGAAGATCCGTCTCAAATCCAAACGAGTCAATTGCGGGAATGAATGCCTTGATGGTGTACAGAGGGGAGCCTGGAATTGGTGCATCCTGTGTCACATGACCTCTGAAAGACAAATTCATTACATCCATCAAAGTGATGAGACACAGCTCTCTTAAGAGAGTGATTACTGTAAAAGAAAGCTTATTAAGAAAGTGCTGCTGAGGTTCAGTGCTATAAACAATAAGTGTGCAGGCGTGTGAGTGACAGCCAGCAGAGTCAGCAGCATCTTAATTCCTCTCTTAATGTAAGTGTGACTGTGTGGTAGCAGACTCAGAGTCAGCAGAATTCTAATTCTGTTGAGCGCTGTGTGTGTAGGAAGTGGGAGGTCTGTAATACCTTCTGCGTGCCAGTACGGTGTAGACAGCAGATACACAGTCAGCAGGAGCTTGAACCTCCACAAAGTAATAGGGCTCCATCAGCCTGGGCGTAGCCTACAAGTAGCCAATCACATCAAAGAGCCATGGGTTAGCATGCAAGAACTCAAGATCATTAATCAAGTTATTGATCAAAAATGAAAGCTTTCCACCACAACTAACGGAAACACTGAGGACTGTGCAAATGAAACAAAGAGAGATACAAACAAACAGAAAATCTCACCATTAGGAAAGCAGAATAGACCACTCTTCTTGCGGTAGGAATAACCTGTCCTCCTCCTCTGTGTAATGGCTCCTGAGCTATTACTGCATCCAGAATCTTGAATTTCACATTACGAATCGCTGTAACAAGCACAGAATTTATAGCATACTGTTACAAGAATTGCTTTAAGATAGCTTTTTAGTAAGATTTTATTACACAGGAAATAATAAAACAGTCACATTTCAATAACAGTATCAGGTTCATTATGATTTTGATAGAAGTTAATTTTTAGGCAGTTTACATGAAGATGATTAATCAGTTGTTTTATCCTGTTTACATGCAGGGCTGGGTGACACAGGTGAAATTTAACATGGTCATAATATTTTCCCAATTCTGTACATCAGATCATATTGAAGTTTGCATTTATAAATGTAATTGAAACTACTGCTTGGTGGGTGTTTGTACGGTTTAGTTCCGTAAAAATAGTATTGTTAATGCACTAAACTCTCATTTGCAGAAAGTAAACTTACTATTTAGTTTTCATGCATTTTGAATGGTTTCTAACCCAGCAACTAAAACTCAATACCGGTCCACTGTCCAGCACTATATGTATATTAAGACATCAAAGAATCATACTATTACATTTTTTACAGCCTGACCCAAAGTGTGAAATTTTTAAGACAGTAATTATGGTGCTGTTGAATCATACTGATGGCATGGCTTTGGCTGAAGTTAAAGCGTTTAATAAATGAGAACTTGAGCGTTTGATAAATGTGGACTATATTCCCTTTTTCAAATATGCAATGGAAAAGGAAGTCTCAAACACATCCTCACAGTTTAATGTTTATGACTAAATTAGTCTTAGCATTTAATCTGGCAGCTTCACAATATATAATTCACTGTATATGTCGATATACATGATTAATAAAGTGATTCATGAGACTGTCTTACGTTCATCACATAGGGGGCCTTCTCTAGTTCCCCACTGGAAGCCCTGTACGATGCTGTCCTTCACTGAGCCAAGGAGAGCTTTATCCACCTAAAGGCAAACACACAATTCTTATCAACTCCTAAAAGAAAACAGCAACTGAAGATCATCAATTCAGTTGTCTATCTGTCCTCACAGCTTGTGTTTACCCATTTAATATTCACCCATTGCAGCAAATGCCTTTTTTTAAAAAATCGGATCTATTTTCCTATGGCCAGGACAAACGCTTTGGTCTTAGATGATGACTGTGCGTGCACAGGCTTTCAATTTGCATGCGCTAGACTCCACCGAGTGAATATTAGCATTGACGTGTTTGTGTTTCAGTAACTGCTGTTAGTAAACCCAGAGACAGACCCTGGGGAGATAGTGGCACTGTTCCAGCTATTCCCAATTTCAGCTTTACACTGGGTGAAGAGAGGTCAGTTGAGTTCTACTCACAGTAGCAAAAAAACTAATCTGGCAAGCACATGTCAATACCTTTTTGCACCTCCTCTTGCAAAACACATACAGCAGCACTAATGCGAAATAATCCCACATAAAAACACCATCACATACATATACACAAAATACAGTAATTTTTTATGAATAAAGGAAACCTTTAAGAAGAGTAATTAAGCTTCAATCATCAGAATAATTAAATGTCTAATCTGACATTGTTAGGTACTGTGATTGCAAGTATTTACACTTTATACATGTGTTTATACCTCTGAGGGCAGTGTGTCGTCTACTAAGATGTTTGGTCCAGTGGTGTCTGGTCCAAAAGCCCAGATCGATCGAGCAGCAAGCAAATCCCAGTCATATTTAGTCTGGAAAAACTCTCCCAACTTCTTCCTAGTAAGAGTGAGTAAAAGTGAAAGAAAGTGTGAGAGGGAAAAAAAGCTGATAGATAGTAAGAGTGCGTTAAATGGTGTGTGAACTAGGTTGTTGGCTAGACTAAGCTACAGATGCCGGCCTTTTCAACTCCAGATGGCCTCACAGCTGAGACATACACACACACAGACATACACAGACACACATTTTGGATTTCTAGTACTTGAAATGTCAAGGTCAAGGGGAATATCAAATCAAAACGCATGAGAGATTACACAGAAAAAGCTAATGTTATTTAAAGTCACTGAACTGGCGATCATACTGCATCTTCCTTTTGTGCTGTGACGCATTTTCGAGTGAAACAGCATTAAGTAGGGTTTCTGAGACGGGTGAGCAATTGGCTCTATAACAATTCGGTGTGATGGGAGTGGGAGGTTAAACATGCTATTGATTGGGTTTGTAAAAATGCACTCAAATCTATGGTTTGATTTGATTCTTGATACTTAAATGACAGCCAGATTCATTTCCTCTCGTTTTTTGAGGCTGTATGCTTTACAATTCATAGTGGGCCAAAGAACGTATGTCTATGTATGTTCATAAACAGTGTTAACACAACCGTGTTAATCGTGTAAACTCTTAAACCAACAGTAAATGGAATTTGCTCTGACAAGTTGACAAGAAGACAAAAAGATCTGTTTTTCATTGTTAGGGTTTGAAAGATTACTGCAAACATCCAGAAGGAGGAGTCAATTAGTGGGCAAGGCATGGCATTTCAGTACATTCTGTTCAAAGTAACATTTCAATTTTTTTTGTTTCTTTGACGACCTAGACATTCACAAGAATTTTCAAGAATGTAAACATATCCTTTAAATAGAAGACATGGTGAATCATGCTTGACCAAAAACGTGAACAATGTGAAAGTCAATTTTATGTTGACTTTGAATGTCCTTGTATGTGTGCAATGTCAAGAATTTGAAAATAACTAATTTAGACAAAGTTTGTCATTCGTACCTGTTCCATGTAATTTGCACCACTTCATTCTCAATGTCCTCAGCCAGCCCTTTTTCCAGAGGCTCAGCAATCATAGTGATCTTGTTCCTGTCAATCAGCACAGTGCCATTAGCAAGTGTGCAGCATAAAATCACAAAAAAACAAGCTAAAACATAAACAGCCAAACCTGTCAATATTTTCATATGCTATTAAACAATATATTCATATTTCAATGTACATCAACACATTTAACCACCTGCTCATTTCTAATCACATATTGCATTTAATTATGTAAGTTTTCACATACTTTTTATTGGGTGTTTCAGCAAAGCACTTGAGGGAGGATGTTTCCACCACTGTCTCACAAAAGGTCACAACTGGATCAGCCACCTGGGGTTAAAAGTCAAATCATAATTTTATGAAACTAGAAAGCACAACTGACAAATATAGCAAAGTAGAACGAGGGGGCTTAAACAAGATACCTTGATGTCGATCTCTGAGTACATCTTCCTCAAGTCATGCATCACACAGTCCAGGTAGAGCTCACCTGTGCCTAGGATTACATGCTCACCCGATTCTTCCACCTGTATACAGACACACATTTAATTGGTTAATTCTGTCTTGGTGAAAATAACTGAAACCAAGGATGACTGTACGCTGGATGGTGAAGAATTTGTCTAAACCTCATTGGTTTGCAAGTGAGCATTTCACGAATATGGAAATGAAAGTGAACCAATTTGTCACACATGAACACACCACAGCACACAGAGAACAGTGTAAAAATCTGCATTTTACCCATTCACCAGAGTGGGCAGCTGACAAAGGCAATGTTTGGGGAGGGTCCCTTGCTCAAGAGTACGTCAGTGGTGCCATTGACAGGCCTGGGATTTAAACCAATGACCTTCTGATCGCGGGGCAACTCCCTAACCACCAGGCCTCCAGCTGTCCCTGTCTGTGGGCTTGAGGCTATGCTCAGATGATTAATAATATACACTGCTATAAAGAATGTCACTGTAGGGGCACTTTAATATGCCATCACTGGATTTTAGTAAAGAAAAATTAGAAGGCAGTTTCACTACATCATCACATTGTGATCCCATTATTTACCAGCTGTTTTAATAACTCACAATTACTGTTTGAAAAACATTTTATTAAAAAACACCTTTTATACTTGTGCTTCATATGGTAAGCAAAATCACTGTTAAATAGCTTCGTTCTTTAATGATTTTAATAAACGCTTAGTCAAAGTGAACTAGAAATCAAATCATTATCATTTATTTTAAAGAAAAAATGGGTAGTGTCAGAGTTATCACAATAGGGGAGGGGAGGAAAGCATTATTGATTATTATTTATTCCCATGCACTGGTAAAGAATGACACAGCTCAAACTCACTTTTAGAAGTGAGCAGAAGTCACTACACTTTTATCAAAGATTATGGCAAACCAATCATGTTGCCATTTAAATCATACAACACAACACATTCTTCCTTAAATCCCAGGCCTGTCAATGGCACCTATGCACATAAACAAACAAGGTGGAAGGGTTTAGATTTGATTACACACTTGACATGTGTGTTTACCTTAGTTGTAAGAGAGGGGTAGCTCTTGTTGACCTTCCTGAGTCCATCCAGCATCTTGGGTAGTTCAGAAGGGTTGACAGGCTCCACAGCAATTTTGATCACTGAAGCAGTGTTGAACTTCAGTGGTCTGAAGATCTGAGCCTGAATGGTCACAAACACACGTGTCAGGTGAAGGTGTATCCAGGGTCACTTCTGTTATTCCATTTTGACACATTGCCAAAATTGCATAATAAGGGGTGTTAACCCTCTCTCACACCTCTTCAGTGCCCCGGGGCTCCGTGATGGTAGCCGTTTTGACAATTGGCTGATCACACCCTTCAATTAGCACCCAGTTACCAGCAGGAACACGATTCACTTCAATCTGATACCTACACATAGTCACAGATACACACACAGACTGTTCAATCTGTTCATGGGTCCTTTTGATATAAGAAAAAGCTAAAACACATTATGGTGTTACTGGGTTCCATGGCAACTTGAGTGTTTACCTGGCTACAGAGATCCACAGGCGGCCGACAGTGCACACTTGAGAGTCTTCCTCATCCTCTAGAGTGTAGTTCTCCCCCAAAACCTTCACAGGCTGGCCTGCTTGCAGAGTTCCACTGAGAACCCGTCCAAAAGCATGGAACTGAACTCCATCATCTGTGCTGTACATCTTAGTGGTGTGACACATCAGAGGACCCTGACACAGAGAGACAGATTGAGATATGAGATATATATACACATTTATAGATATATATTAGTGCTGGGCCGGTATATATATATATATACACACACATACAGATTTGCAGTCAGACATTACTTACATCAGGGTCACACTCAGCCATGGCCTCCCCCAAGTCTGAGTCCAGACCTCCTGTGTAGCTGTGCTCAATCTTTGTTCTGCCGCCACCATGAGGAGAGGGAATGTGCTGCACACACATGTCCACAAAACCTGTGGACATTCATATATATTATTGTACAGAAGTACACAGACCACAAACGAACATTTGAGCTTTCTAATGAGAAAATCATTTACACTGTAAGAAATAAAATAGTTCTATTAGCCCCACTGTTGGGAAATTTGCACTGTTACAACAGGAAAGTAGAAGGCACAAAATAAAGTAGAAGCAACTGCTGTTTCAATTAATGTCTAGCTGCTTGTGTCTCAACAGTCATGTTATATCAAAAACATTCCTTAGAAATGACAAAAAATAAAGAAT
>JBBPCW010000027.1:5559248-5576429 GCA_037974425.1 Phenacogrammus interruptus | reverse complement strand
GAACATTGAGACACTGAACCGCTTGAATTTCAATACAAACAAACAGAAAAAATGGGGTGTTCTAAAACTTTTGACCGCTTGTGTATATAACCTTTGCCATAACACCTTTCATACAATTGTACAATCAGATGCCTATATTTAACTGAATGTACTTCATATAAATATGTACATAATTTCCACATGGAATAAAATCATTTCTATTGGGAAATGTGTATTTCCATTTTTGCCTTCATTACATTTTTTAAATATCCTTCAAAAAGACCAGCTATTTTTGCACTCTGCTATCATTTAATGATGAATGTACCAGAGGAAAAATCTGAAGTAACTATTCTGGAGAAGTCTGGAGTAGATAGTGAGGATATACCACAACAACACGATGTTGCGTTTCAGTTCACTCACTTTCAGCAATGAAAGTGTTAATGTAATACATCTCACTTTGTGGATAGCCCCAAAAGATTTTACAATAGTAACAAACTATGTGGTGAAATATTTTCTAGTCCATATTTAGGACTAGAACCAGGGACACGTTTAGGGCAGTTTTAGAGTTCATTTTAGCTTTTGAGTTAAGGTTAGGATTAGAGTCAGCTGTTAGGATTTCACCATTATTTGTAATGTAAAATTATTTCTAAAGTAATTATTAGGTTCAGAGTGGTGTGAAGTGAAATGATGTGATGTGTGGTGTAAAATGAGTACAAATTGAGTGCTTAATGCATCTAAAACCTATTTTATCTAAATTATTGGAATATATTTAATGAATATATGGCCTGATACCTCAGATGAAAATACATATTGTTTTGGCCAAACATGTCCATTCATGGTGCATATGATACATGCAGTGTGTTGTAAGGCAAATCAATACTGAATATGTAATTTTTGACAATGTAACATATACAAACACAGAAATCACATGTAGATTTACAGCTCATTCAAACAAAATGGAGATATTTAAGTTGGAGACAATCCAACTGGTTCCTGTGAACACCATGGTACAGAAATTAGACTCTTTAAGTTTGTTCCAGTTCGTGTTACATTTAACTGAATGACTCCATATGAAGGGCTGAATTATAGAGACATTGGAAAACAAGTGCAAATCCCCATTAAGGAGACTTTAATAGATATTCAAATGAATGTGGGATAAGCAATTATGATGAACTATATATTGCATTTGTATCTATTAAAGTTACTCAAAGGGATTTATGCAAAGAGTCTGATGGATCCAGAACATTTTATTTGTTACTGAATAAACTGCAATGATTTTGAATGGTAGCATTGTTAAGAAGCAGACGTCTGCAAATGCCAACTTCAGAGAGAGAGAGGGAGAGAGCGAGGGGAGAGGGTGTGAAAAAAACTGAAGCACTGGATCAGATAGCAGACAGAGAGAGGGAGAGAAAGAGAGAGAGAGAGGGAGAGAAAGAGAGAGAGAGAGACTAGTCGCAAACACTGGAGAAGAACACAAGAAATCCACAAGCCTCATCACAGCTTAACTGTGCATTAGCACAACATCAGACCAACACTGAGAGAACATTACTGGAACATTTTGTGAGCATTCAGAGGGGATCCTATATACAACGTTCAGTCAAGACCCCTCTGTTTCTGTTTCTGTGTGTGTGTGTGTGTGTGTGTGTGTGTGTGTTTCTGTGTCTCGCTCTGGGCACCGTTGAGGATGAGGACCTTCCAGGACTACCATAGAATTTCCTTGACTTTAAAGAAGTGGTTCTACCCACAGAGGAACCCTTGAGGAACCCAGAGGAGCCATGCTTTAACTTGACTTCTGAGTGAGAGAGAAAGCAAGAAGCCTCCTTTTAACACCTACATCCAATCCACACTATCGAACACACACAGACGCACGGGTGAACAAAAAGGTAAGCAAAAGGTGTTTTTGTCTGTTCTTTGGCACCCAAATGACACAACACATAATAATATTATCTTTGCTTTTCTGTTGGATGCTAAACACACAGCAGTCATTTACAACCTGTGGGCATGCTTCATTCTACTGCAACTACTGTGAGTGTGACAAATCTGATTTTAATCCTGGTGTGAACCTGGTGTCATTCTGTTGGATATATGCTATAGCTGTGTGCATGTGTATGTCTGATCATTAGGATCATATGAAGGTTGTCCCGGGGACTGATCAGAGCACTGTATTAGAAGTGTTGTCTAAGGTGTTCAGCTGTCCACTCACAGTATCTTGTGCAAACCCCTCCCTGACGGTGACACAGCCTGTTCTATTCAAACGTCACACTTTTTTTTTTTCCTGTTTTCATTATGTAATCTTGTCTGAAAGTTATTACATTATTTTGAAAACCAGTTAACAGTATTACCTCTTAAAGCATTTATTATTTCAACATTGCAATGTGTGTAATTTGGTAATTACATGGAAAACAATGCAAAATTAGTTATTATTTAAGTTTATGTGAATACTAAATAACAGAGAGGCTCATTTGTTTAAAGCAAATCTTAAGTCTACAGCCATATTTTAGTAGAAAAGCGCAACAAACAAATCAAGTCCAAATCAATATTTTAACAAAGCACATATATGAATTTTCCATTTTTCAAAGCAAATATTAAGGCAAAACGACATATTGTCAAGTTTATCAAATGTTTCTAAAATTCTTACCGTTTAAGTAAATTAAGTCTAAACTATATTTTAATAGACCAAGACCAAATATTATATATTTAAAATCAATCTTAGGGTGAAAAACCATATATTAACAGGCAAACTCATTAAACATAATGTCAATTATATTTTTAAAGTACATGTTAAGTTTAAAACCATATTTTGGACAAAGCTCATCAACTGTGATTCCTATTGCTTAAAGTAAATCTATAAAAGAATATACAAATAACACACAAGTGTATTTCCTAATTTATTTTGCTTCTAAGTAAATCTTGTGTTTTATGCAACATTTTAACAGATAAAATATATCAAATGTAATCTAAATTCCTTCAAAATAAAGAGTCCCAAATCCCAAACCCCAGGTCTGAATTCCCAGGTTCCAAACTGTAAAATAATCTCTAATCCCAAACTAAACTGTACAAATCAATTCATTTAATCATAAAAACACTTGAGCATGAAATACTAACTTGATTCAAGAAAGAAAAATACTGGATTCTGTGCACTGGATTTATATTTTCTTGGTTAAAATGTTGGTCTAGGTCACCCTGTGAATCCTGTGAGGCTGTTACAGCTCTGCACATCCGGCAAGGATGTTATTAGTCTTCCTTCATAAAGTTTATTAAATGAGACTGATGAAGCAAGACGAACTCTCAGCAGAGTCGCTATGGAGGTTTTTTCATGGGGGAGGGACTGGGAAGTAATTTCTGATGGCTTTCAGGTACCTGTCAAAATTTGCATATTCTGTCACCATTTCCATTTCTATCCAGGATTTCCATATTTTTGTCCTGTCGTTGAGGGGCCGGAGGAGTAGAGAGGCTCAAAGCGGGTGAATATTAAAATGACAGCTGTCCCTTTTCATTCAGAACGTTCAAGCAGACAGACTGACAAAGTGAACGGGGATGGGCTGTCCGGCCGACAGAGTCCCACCAGACACAATGGCCTGTGTCCTGTTATCCTCATCCACTTCAAACACTGCACTTAAATAAGAACTACTTGTGTTATAGCTCCACTGTCTTGGGCAGTTCAAAGGAGGATGGCTTTTCTTTAAAGAGTCTTTTCCTTGGTTTCTGTCTCATTATTTTTTCGACCCTCTGTGGTCCTCAGTTTGCTCGCTAAGCGTCTGTAAACACTGTCAACAGCTGTATTTAAAAATGCCTGTTTTAGAAATATCCTGGCTCCACCTACATGTGTATTCTACAGTTTGATTGGAACACAAATGTCCTAACAATGTATACTAATTAAAAAGATTTTGAAATAATTACAAATTGACCAAATTTGTTGAATTAAGTTTATTTGGTTGACTTTCTAGAATGTTAAAAATTCTAGAAAGTCAACCAAATAGGAAAAAGTCCCTGTAAAAAGGTTAAGAAATACCTAATTTTAGAGTGTGTTATTATGACTGCTGCTACAAGGTCGTGTAGTGTTGGTTAAATTTTTTGCTTTTTTTGTTCAATGGTATTTGGTTGACAATGTCGTTTACTTAAATCTCACCAATCCAAATTAAACTTGCCATGTTTGTAGTCCCACATGGCTGAAAAATAAGACATTTGTGCCCCTATGCTGGCAGATTCCTTCATGCTATAGCCAGTTGAGGCAGGGTAACTAAAAAAATACTTTGTGGCCAATAGCTTGACAATCATTTCACCAAAATTAGTGTTTCACTGGCCAATATATTGTACCTTTAAATCACAAAATGTCACAGCTTCAACCTTCAGAAAATTTGACACACTGCATCACTGCCATATTCTCTGGACTCATACCAAACTGTCAACAGTCGATCTCAATGAAAAGTTCATCATTCATAATGTCATATACTTGATATTTACCCAGTTTCAAACAAATCACCCATAAGATGTCACTTACAACAAACTTCAGCAAATTACAACATATGGTTAGATCTATCTTAAAAATTAATTTTGTCTTTTAAGCCTTGGATTTACAATGTTTCACTAAGGCTTCCATTACCATAAACATGGGCACTCATAACAACTACAAAACAGAGCACAATACACCATTACAATTTTATTATTTCTCTCGTAGCTATTTCTTGTTTTAAAATGTTAAAATGCTGTGCATGCATGTGCTTGCCAGCTTTTCAGCACAGCATTTTAAACTGAAAACTTAGCGCTATGTGGGACAAATGGAAAATGATGTTCTCATTAGGATAAATGGGATTTTTCCCAAATTGGCAACAGTTGCTACAAAATAATACATTTGTGGGTCACACATGGATAGCCCAACTGAACTGATTTCATTTCATTTCTTACAACTCGGTATGTCTGGGTATATACATGTCTGAGCTCTGAAATCCAAAGCTCAAAGTTCCACTTGCTTCTCTAGAAGCTGTTGCATAAGCTTGTCCTCATGCACTGGACAGATCAAATCTCAATTTGACCAGAGATCTCAGCTGCTTAGTTCACAGGAGCCTGATTAGGATGCCGGAAAGTCTTTCTAATAACTTTGATTCAAATCATCTCTTCTTCCCCTAATAAATCTCATTCATCTAATGTATGCTGGCCTAAGTGACTGAATCGGAACCACTGAGTCTGAAGGGCAAGGTAAATATCATTGTCAGGATTGGGATTCATAAGTGTCTTAGCAAGCTGGCAAAATTACTTAATCCTTCAAGGCTTCTAGAGCTCTCAACCATTTGACAAATGGCATGAAGTAACAGGATATAATAAGTGTATATAATTGCATTGGATTTGTTTGCAGCAAAAGTTTGATGTCATATGTAAACACTGGGCTGCTTTTAAATCAGGCAAAAACAGGGCAGTGAATTAGAACATAGCTCATTTACATACTTAGGTCTTAAAGGGACAGAAACAAAAACAGCCTGATTAACTCTGAAGGCTAAAGAGTGATTGGAAAAAGATCACAAGTGCCATAACGCTGCTGTTCCATTGTGCCTCGTTTCTTCACTAAAAACACCAGCTTGTTAATTTTTTAAATGAGCAGGCCTATAGAAATGCTCTAAAAACACCCAGAAAAAAGTTTAGCATTATCTTCTATAAAAAAAATTCATTCTTCTGTAAGAATTATTTTGTATTATTGTGGAGACACAAGTTTACCACAATATGTGAACTTTCTACAGAAAGGAGGGAGTCAAATAAGAGAAGTCAAATGTAGAATATGAGTCTTTATAAGAAAGGCCAACTCATACTACAGTGTGAATCAGAAAGGGTGGAAAAAGCGTGCTCTGTGTGTGGGTTTCAGAATGAGAGACAAAGAGTGTGAGAGAGAGAAAGAGAGAGAGAGAGAGAGCTGTCTTATCAGGCCACTCAGGGTCACTACCAGGACTGCAGCAGTTCCATTGCAGTTACAGGTGTTTCTCTTTCTGGTAACAAAAAAGTCTCTCTCTCCAACAACCTCTATTATACACCAAATCTCCCTCTCTCCCTCTCTCTTTCCCCTATCTTTCTCTGAGTGATTGGCCACCTGGAGGATGACTAAAATACCGCCGCAGTCACTCCTCAAACACTCACGCGCACACACACAACCTCTACCAGACAGGTTTCCATGGTAACCTCTATATCCCTCCATTTCTTCATCTGATTCTTTTATTCCTGAGCACTGTAAAGACGAAGCAGTGTGTGTGTGCACATGCATGCATGTCCATGTGCATGAAGGAAATGATATGGTGTGTTTTCCTCATTATCACTTTCAACTGATCTGAAGCCTCTCAGCTATTCACACTCACTGATTTAGAAGCACCTATCACTACCTGTTTCTCAAGTGTGTGTGTGTGTGTGTGAGTGTGTGTGTGTGTGTGTGTGTGTGTGCGCGTGCGCGTGCATGCATGCAAAGGTCCTGATGCCTCTGTGGGAGTACAGTATGTCTTAGAGCAAAGATCCTTGGAAGTGAATTTGTGTGTGTGCGCACTAGCCTCAGTGAGACAGGCATCTATTATTAGAAAGACAGATCACTTGAGTCAGGCTGTGTCTGGACGCCTAACTCTGGACCCCACAAGTGGCTCCCAATTTCAGGGGCTCTCAAGGAAGTGACACAGAACTGAGAGCATTCAATTTATAGCAACCATATAAAAAAGGTATTGAGGATCATGATGATGATGATGGTCATGAGCTGTAGTTTAACTCTCATTTCCACCAGCACAGATAGTTCTGTGTGCTGCTCCACTGAAGTGAGGTGTGGTAGTGAGTTTCGCAGGAAAAGTGTGAAATTACTTTAATTAGCTACATCTGCTGCCACGATGACACACACGCACACACACACTCACTCACACACACAGAGTAACACTTATTCTCACTATCCCAGAGCAGAAGTGTAACACATCCCTAACACTTCACTAAATCTGTCTTCATCTATATATACAGTGTATATATATATACACACACACACACACACACACACACACACACATGTATATATATAGATTATGTATGTGAAAAAAAGACTTCTGAAGCTGTCAACAAATAATAAAACAATGCAGCATCACTTTGTGCTGCCAACATTATCCATTAATGCGTTTAACCGAAAAATAAAATATCTAGCAAGTTTAAGTGTGAGGAATGATGTGTTTTTGGGCCATATCTTGCACCATTACATCATTGAAACGTGCCTTTTAAGCTACCTTTCCTTTTTTGTTATAACATTAAACCAGGATGCACTTTTCCTGCAGAACAGGAAAAGGTGGAAGAAGACTGAGTCAAATCAAGTGAAGTTAGTTAAAATCAGATGAACTTAAGCTAAACCTGCAGCCTAATATTTCAGCTTGGTAACTATTAAATTAACGATAATGAATATCACAGTGTTAGGGTAGCACAAACTAATGCATGCTGGAGGTGGCAACGTGGCACTATTCTTTTCCAGGATATAAAAATGTTTTACAGGCACTAAAAAGTCTAAAATCAGTTCTAAAGAAACTGGCATACTTGTGAATTTAGCATGTTTACTACAGTAATTATTACAGTATTTAAATTTTTTTTATTGATGTAAAGGAAACAGGAAACACAGGGAGTTATGATGTGGTGCTAAATAGCTATAAATGGTTGCGTCTTCAGGACATGAAGAGGGGCCAGCAGCAGAATATAAAATAAACAGTGTCCATGAGAAAAAGGCCCATTAGTCACTGCTGATTCATCAAAAGGGGAGGTTTTATTACATTATTTTTGTTTGAGTTTAATTAAGCTCTTATCTAAACTAACATACATACTGTCAGTGAATCAAAGAATCTATAGCTGACCTGCTAAATGTCATTCTTAAAATGACTTCAAGCACTTTGCTAAAATATAAGGAGTAAAATATTCATAAAGATATTTATGAGATGTCGGAGAACTGACCTTATCATTCACTGTGTTTCAGATCCCTGTGTCCTGTGCAGTGATTGGTGACAAGCTAGGTAGGCCTGGAATTTCATCCATTGGTTTGTCCTGGACGAGCACAGTGGCATGAGTGTGGGCAAGTCCCACCGGTACAGTGTTGTGTCATCATCGGAGGAGGACGTGCATCGCCACGGCAACATGCCCGCCCTCGGCAATGGCTTCGGAAATGGCAAAATCCAGACGCGACGGAAGGCACTCACCCGTTTTGTCAACAAGACTGGGCAGTGCAACGTCAGCTTTTCACACATGGAAGAGCAGTCACAGCGCTACATGGCCGACATCTTCACCACCTGCGTGGACATTCGTTGGCGCTGGATGTTTGTGCTCTTCTCACTTGCGTTCATCGTGTCCTGGCTGGTGTTTGGCTTTGCTTTCTGGGTAACAGCCCTCATGCATGGCGACATGGACAGAAACTCAGAAGACAACTTCACGCCCTGTGTCATGCAGGTCAATAGCTTTGTGGCAGCTTTCTTGTTTTCGGTTGAGACGCAGACCACGATTGGCTACGGGTTCCGCTGTGTGACGGAAGAGTGCCCGATGGCCGTCTTCATGGTGGTTGTACAGTCCATTGTAGGCTGCATCATTGACTCCTTCATGATTGGTGCCATCATGGCCAAAATGGCGCGACCCAAGAAACGTGCAGAGACCTTGCTGTTCTCCCACAATGCTGTGATCGCCATGAGGGATGGCAAACTAAGCCTAATGTGGCGAGTGGGGAACTTGCGGAAAAGCCACATTGTGGAGGCCCATGTGAGGGCACAGTTGATCAAGCCAAGGGTGACAGAAGAGGGGGAATACATCCCACTTGACCAGATCGACATCAATGTAGGATATGACCAAGGCCTGGACCGTATTTTCCTCGTCTCACCCCTGACCATCATCCATGAGATCAACGAGGAAAGTCCACTCTTTGGAATCAGCAAACAGGACCTGGACAATGCGGATTTTGAGATTGTGGTGATCCTAGAGGGCATGGTTGAAGCCACTGCAATGACAGCTCAGGTGCGCAGTTCTTATCTGTCCAGTGAAATCTTATGGGGCCATCGCTTTGAGCCAGTGGTGTTTGAAGAGAAGAGCCACTATAAAGTTGACTTCACGCACTTCCACAAGACCTACGAGGTGCCCTCCACACCAACCTGCAGCGCCAAAGACATTGAGGAGAGCAAGTCTTTGCACTCCAGTGCTAACTTTTGCTATGAGAATGAGCTGGCCTTCATTAGCAGGGATGAAGAAGAGCAAGAAGATGGGAAAGGGGACAGGGGAGCAGAGTTGGAAACCCTATCCACCAACCTGAACGTTGACCAGAGGCCATACCATAGAGAGTCAGAGATATGATTACAGACGCCCTTGACCTTCATATCTAAAGACTTTGTTTTATCGTAGATCCAGCCTGTTCCTTTAGTTTTGGCTTTGATCGAAAGACGCACAGCTAAGAAAGTGCCATATGAACGTTTGACCCCGCTGATATAGTGCCATGCTGTAGTCGAGGGCAGGCAAACTATGTTCATAACTCTTGTGACTGGACGGCCTTCCTGTAGGAAAACTTGAAATAGAATTACTTGTTTCATACTGTAGTTTGAAGTGATAGCTTTAAGTAATATCATAATGCAATATTAAGCTAACCTGGGTGCCAAACTTGGTCTAACTATATACTCTTGCTTTGGCAGAATCACTCTAAAGATAAGCACTCATCCACATCCTAATCATCAACACCCACTTTGGAGTTTCCTGCAGCAATAAATATAAGCCATTACATCTCAGCCTGTTTACTAGCTGTCTTTAGCACATAGTGAAAATACACTAAGCTATTTTTGTTTGTTTAATGTCATAGCATATAGATCAGTTGTGAGTTGTAAGGAGTCTCTAGACACAGTTCATTTTATTGGGGTCAACAACAGCACACATACCATTACGAGGGCACCTACATTTACAGTGATGGCATCCAGGTTAGCACCTAGTTAGGCAACTAAGTATCCTATATTCAAAAGTGTGTAGATTAATGTGTGTGCCTGTGTGTGTGTGCAAAAGACTCACTTTCTTTTAAATCAGTAATTATTTTTTTCCATATTTTTCCAGAAACACAGTGGCTATTTACCCACCATAAAAAGGACACAGCCAACAGCACACACACTCATAACACACTATCATTCATGCTCAGGATGCTTTCTCTTGCACAGCAGAACATTTACGACCCAAGCACAGACGAAGCTCAGAGAAAAATGATGTTGAATTTAGGTTGCCTCTAACTAGGTCTGGATAAAAGCTCTCAAACTGTGTTACAACACACATGCTATGTCTGAACTTTATATCTGTTGAATTATGAAGAACATGTTGCAGTGCTTTATTTATTGAACTAATAGAAGATCTACTAGCAACGCATGACACAATCAGACTACTTTAAAATCAGCAGGGAAACAAAAAATGTGCTCCTGAAATTGAAAACTAATTCAGTCTTGGTTATAATTATCCCCATTGTTGCATATCATGACTCATGTATCGAGACAGATATTTAATAGGCCTTTGATACACTAGGCAGACCTCATTGTTTAAAGGCTTGTTAATGCTAAAGGGCATTTTGCAATACTAAGTGCTAATACACTTTTGAGTGGCAAAGGTGATGATCAAATGCTTAAAGCTCATCCTATGGTTACTGCTCAAGGTTAACCCCAAGCAATGGAGGGGCATTTGAACATATCACCAAAGACATTAGGCTGAAGGGCTGTGCAATATTTAAACCATGCAAAACATGTGAGTCAAAGCTGCCTAACCTTTCCTGTATAAAGAAAGCAGAGGGGTTCTCTGGAGGGATGCCATAAGAGAACCATCATTGGGTTTAGGTTTTCCTTGTCCTTACAGAAGAACAGGAAAACTTTACAATAGACACACCTGTCCATGACCTCTATTATAAGTGTGATTCAAGTCAATACTATTTTTTTTCACTGACCATTTGTTGGACATGGAGCAGGTAGATATTATGCTGTAAACCATCAGAGGATTACTATAAAGATAAGGGTTTAAAGATAAAGCTTTAAAATTCTTAGGAAACCAATGTTCTTCTATGGTATTGCCTGAAAAACCCTTTGAGTGTAGATTATCACCAACAAATTTTTCAAATACAATTAAAGCTAAAATCATGCAGAACAGCCCCCCACCACACCAAATCCAAACTATTGCAGCTATTATTACGAAGCTTAATAATCTCCTGGGTACCTCATTCTCATTAAAAAAAAAAAAAAAAAAACCAGACAAAGACCATGGAAGGCGGGAGGTGTTAGAGGGAGAGAGTGAGACAAAGGAGGAATAAATGAGGAGAGCGTTTTCACCCACTCACCCCATCCATCTCTTGGCACGGTGGGAGAAAACGAGTGTGCCTGATTAAATAAAAGGCATTATGTAAGATAATTTTAATAAATTAAACGTTTCGTGGAGATAGATTACGGTCAGCCTCGTTTCCCAGTAGAGATGAAAGGAAAGAAAGACTTTCACCAGACCTTCTCATATTCAACTACAGAATCCTCGACAGGTAAAAATCAAGTAATCTATTTATGAAACCACCTCATAGTTTTGAAATCTGGATTACAGTAACAGTGAATTGCTGGTTGGTCATACAGTAGATGGATTTGCTTTCCTCAAGAACTAATTTCTTTTAACTTTAAACTCACAAAGTCTTCCTTTTTTTTCTAAACCTATCCCAGTGATAAAAATAAATTTGCTTCCTTTTATTTATTCATTTATATTGCTGCCAGTAAATGACTAGTTGTTAACATGCCCTTGGTATCCTGGCCTCACCATTTTGCACTTGGGGAAATCCCCAAAGGTATCATAAGAGATTCATTACTGTATTAGCTCAAGTGAAGTTTGTCAGACGATCCCTTGAAGGGGGCAAGAGTTTGCAGCAAAATTACCAAGGAATCATTGTGAGCTGACACCGTTTCCCTATCAAATTCCAAATAAATGGTACAGAAACTTGCTAATAATAATTCAGAGCAATAAATGCTTTAAAATACCTAAAATCTCAGAGCTATAAATTATAAACTAATTCTATATCTTATATGTGATTGTTGCTGATTTTTTGTGAAGTATGTTTGTGTACATTTCAGACAGGATTAGTTTTAAATGGGGAGGTGAGACAATGTAATTTTTGCCAGCATTTCTTGTCTCATCCTTTTTTTTCTTTCAACCTGAATTTGCCAGGTCATTTTCAGGACATTGCACACCTGGGTCAGGAAAGATTCCAGTGCATTAGTCTTACAATAAAATCAGCCAAAGAAATAGCCCCAGAATACATTAGACCTGTGTGATTAAAGTGAGAGACAAATGCTTGCTGGTGATCTCTTTGTCTCAGATTCAGCTAAAAAGTATTGTCCTGCCTCAGATGCATAAAGCAGAACATTAAATCATATAAATTGTCAGAAAAAAGACCCAAAGCTAATAACACTGCTCGACTGCATTCACCTAAAACAGTAAAGTAGAAGGTTAGGGGAAGTATACTGACAAACTTTCTGGTGTTTTAGAATGAAGTGAATGTAAAAATTGAATGCAAAATACTCTGATCTATGCTATGATAATTTAGCTTGATAATTAACATGGTACCCACACAGCTAGCAACAACAACAATAAAAGAGGGCCAACGATTCTAAACTTGGAGATTAAATCAGATAAAACAATTACAATTACATTGTGTTCAGCCTTTTCAATACACTGTTTGTTAGATTACATAGCTAGCAAATTAGTTCGCCAAGGCCAGTCAATGGTATTTACTACTGGAAATATCCCTTCTTTTTCTTATTCCTTGAGTGGTCATTTATGTATATTAGGTGCTGTGCACTTCCAAGTCATAAGGTGGAAAATGACCAAAATGGATGGTTACCCAATTTCTTAGCCAAAGGAGATGAGTCAAAGCAATATTCACAGATGGTCTTTGTATATTCTGATAGACGTTTGTACAGTTTGAGGTTATTATACTGAGACCAGTGCATGTAGACGCTAGATATACTTTAATCTGTGTCTAGTCCCACTTCTGCTATGCACATGCTCCTGTTAGGTGAAAAAATAGAATCTAAACAGAGCTGGGAACAGATAAAGGTTACATAAGGATATTAGAAATGTAATTATTTGTACATTTTCCCACTTGGTTTCTCTGTGTCTCTTAAAGACATATGACCCAGTTCTGTGGAATACTTCTTAGTTGCTGGATCATGCACTGAGACAGGTGTTAAAAGAGCATTACCAGGTGTAAAGCACATGAAACAAGCCCCATAGCAAATGCAACTGAACAACTTGCTGCAGAGACAATCGCCCTGGCAGAAAGCCTGAAGCTTCGAAAAGGCGTGTTTAAAAGAGGTGCAAAAAGTGATTAAACGTAATACGCTCTTAGGGATGATCATGCCATACATATTCTTATAATATGCATATAATAAGGAAACACGGAGATATGAGGTTCCTGGAGGAAGAAGATAAGTATAAATGAATTCATTCTGTGTGTGGCTCAACCAGTCTGAGGCTCATACTTTATTCAATCATACTGAGACTTATACAAAGTAAGACCACTGGCTGGATAAAATGTGTCTCTTCCTAGTTCTGTCCTATTTTCTATTACTTAAAGGAAAACTCCAGTGTTTTTTTCAACCAGATTTCATCACATCTGTACCATGGGGTTACTCACAAAATGTATTTCCCTATATTTAGTAACAGAATGCAAGAAACTCATGTTAAAAACATTTACAATAGAAGCCAATGGGTAGGTGCTTAAGTAACAACATATTTCAAGTCATCATTCGTTCTTTTAAACATACAGTCACATTCATGTAAATGACTATGTGTTACAGATGCAACAGTCTGAAAAACCTTGGAGAACTCCTTTAGTTCTGCAAATCAAAATAATGTTCGGTAAATATAGATCTAAATAGTGTAACTTTAATTCTGTGTTTGTACATGACAGATTAATTCCATACACACATAGATTCCTTAGTTTCAAAGGCAATGAAAGAAACTTTATTTGCATTAAGCTCATCACTCATTACATGCATGTAAAGTATTTTGTCCCATGGAAGATTTTTACTTTTTCATTTTTTTTCCTGAAATGTCAGTCATAGAGGTCTTCCTTCAGACTTTGAGTTGTGTAATATCAATATACATTTGTATATTGAGAGCCATCTGCAAATACACTGGATGCAGACCAAGGTCTGAAATTAAAGAGGAAAACATGATCGGCTTGAGAATCGTGGTCACTATGTGTGTATGTGTGTGTGTGTGTGTGTGTGTGTGTATGTGTGTGTGTAAGAGACGGAGGAAGAGATATGAGATATGGAAAGAAATCATACACGGGGAAACAGGTGTTCTTTATGACTCTTAACATCTGTGTGTGTGTGTGTGTGTGTGTGTGTGTGTGTGTGTGTGTGTGTGCGCGCGTGCCTGTGCGTGTGCGAATGCACGTGCTCACTGATGATTATATAATATGTTTACTGTCACAGAGTCTGAATGTCCCATCTGATTTTTGTTCCCTTTTCAACACACACGCATACACACACATTCAAATTTTTACTTCAGTGTAAAAATAATGGAACACTTTAAAATAAAAAGATAAACTTTTTAAAGATAAACAAAGTCCTAAACTTCAGAATTTATGTGACACTTTACTTAAAAAAAGTCAGTTTGATTAAAAATGAATGTGTTCATTTGAAATTCATTGTTAATAAATAACAATTAAGGTCCCAATTTTTCAAGGGTTTAGGTGTGACATCCCATTATTGATGAAAACACAAAATGTTTTGTGTACATCATATATTTATCTTAAGGATGGTGGAAATTACAATGATATGAAGTTGAATTTATACTGTCTGCCCAAACATGGGCCAGTTTATTCTTTTTCTATTTAAGTGCTCTGCAATTAATGCAAGAACATTGTATTCATCAGAGTTTACTTAACTAAACTTGAGAGAGCGAGAGCGAGAGAACAGAAAGACAAAATGTTAATGATGGATTATATGTACTATACACAGTGTTGGGAAGTTTACTTTAAAATATTTTCCCAAGTATTACTCCTTAAATGTAACACTCATAACTTTTCACTGCTTTTCTACTCTTTCTAATGTTAAAGTAAGACAACTTTAACACAAGCAAAATGTTAAAAACAAATAATATAGATGATGTCCTTTTTAAATATATCATTAACAGTTAAAACAGGTAATTCAAGTAAGGTATGCATAGCTTGGAATAAAAAAAATAATAAAAAATTGGAATATTGTGCCCCCTCAGATTTGCATTCCTATTTTGTCCTGCAGGGTAATCTACCCTCCAAGCTCCACACATGGGAACGATGTCAATTTCCTAGCAGAGCCGATAAGACATCAGATACAGTCGTGTTCCACTCTTCCCAGTCTGATTCATTTACTGTGACATAGGCAAAGCGTTTCATTCCAACTTAAATATGGTGCTGCACTTACAGTACTGTCTCAATACAGCCTTGTACAATACAGTCAAACGCAAAAAGAAAACTGAAAAAATCATTAGAACATCCTTAATGTCCTGAATTTTCTAATTCTGTTCTAAGCCTCTTAGCCATGTCATTAGAGTTAGAAGGGCTACATGGAACCACAGTCATGACGTCTACTACACTATATGGACAAATGTATTGGGACACCTGACCATTACGCCAATAGGGACATTAATGACATTGCATTCTAATACATAGATTTTAATATGACTTTGCCCCTATAACAGCTTGCACTAGCAAGGTGTTTCTGTGTGGAATTTGTGCCCATTTATTCTGTAGAGCTTTTATGAGGTCAGGCACTAATGTTGGACAAGAAGACCAGGGACAAAATCTCCGTTCCAGCTCATCCCAAAGTCCACATCCTTAGAAGACACCAGTGCAATGTTCTGTTTTTACTCTGGTATACCTCTCAGCCCTGGGCCCAAGTTGTGTTTAATAAAAGCAATATCCATCCATCTTCTCGCTTCTTAAGCACAGTGCCCTTAATACTGTGGAGGAGTGTATTGGCTGCAGAGCCTCTCTCTCTCTCGTACTGAGCCATGTGCCTCTGGCTAGACTAAATTGAGGTGAGAAGTACAAAAGCACCGAGCAGGTACAGACCACTTACATAAAAGACTGTGGCAAGCAGAGAGCTGAAATCGTAGATGACTTGAACTGATTGACTCAGCAGACCTGGAGACAGACATGACTCCTGCTAATCGTAGAGCTCTGTTTTCGCCACTCCATCCATAATTATAGTTCCTGCGTTTTTCCCCCAGCCAGACGATGCTCGGCACAGACAGTTTAATTAGCTGTCTGTCATTTGCAACCATGTTTAGAGAACTACATAACAAAACATCTTCAGCTTCATTATTATTTCCAGCTCTGCCCATGATGTGCCTGTTTGAACTGTAGGGTACGAAACAGGGATAAAGATAGAGAAGTCAAAACTGGAGGGGAAATAAAAAAAAGAAAGGCCTGATGGAGAGATAGCCGGTGAGTGACATGTACAGATATCTAAATTCGTTTCCATGGTGATGCAAATGCCCTGACAGAAGAATCGAAGAGGATGGACAGAAGAGGGTGAGAGAGAAAAGAGACAGAGAGAGAGACATACACTTTGGGATTGTCATCTCTGAATTTAATCAATGTTGTCTAAACTCCCCATAATGAAGAGATCATCGCTTCAAAGCGACATGAATAATTCATTACTCATTACTCAGAAAGCAGCCATCAGGAATTTAATCAAGGAGCACACACACCTGCTGTTTGCTCTCTTTCTCTCTCACGCACCTACACACGCCTGAAATACAACACAAACTACTTTGACTGAGACTACAGAGCAGACAAACACTGCAACATTAGAACTTGTGCAGTGGGATGAGATTGGGTATGGCCTGTTCTTGCATGATAAGGATATCCAGATCCTGTCAGTATAATTGGTACAGGGAATTACGCTGGAGAACTGTTCTGAAAGTGTCTGTGTCCTTTCAGCGGTTTTAATAGGCAGTACAATGTGTTTGCACAGGATATTTAGTGCCGTCAATAATGTCCTTTTCTGTGTTTGCAGGAAAATAATAGTCTGCACAATGTAGATATTAAGCTTGAGAATGCTTGGAAGCTATCTCAAACAAAACTCTGTACCTGTGGATAGATATCATACAAGTTTAAACACACACACACACACACACACACACACACACACACACACACACACACACACAAACACACACACACACAAACACACA
>JBBPCW010000027.1:5539600-5556915 GCA_037974425.1 Phenacogrammus interruptus | reverse complement strand
GGTGAATTTCGTGCTGTTCACACTGTGTGCAGTGGTGTGTTCACGTATGACCGAATGATCACTTTCACTTCACTTCAGCTGTTTTTCAGGTAAGAAACTTCTTAAGCACTGATGTACGTCGCTCTGGATAAGAGCGTCAGCTAAATGTAAATGTAAATGTAAGTCATACTGATTGACTTCGGCTGCGGCGACTGGATTAAGGAATCCGAGTATGATGATTTTGCAGGTAAAACTGAATATAGGCACCTGTCCTGAATATTTGGCCCCAACAAGACAATACTGATATTCATTTCTGTGCTCTGATCTCCTTGTTTCTGTTGCTCTTTGATATTCCCTGGCACGTTTGAATACTGCCTGCATGAATGTTTTTTGAAGGGGAGGTATCATGCCAAACCTTTAACAGTGTGGTCCCTGGGAGCGCTAGTCTTCAGGATGGCATGTGGGTATCTCTCCTTTAATGGCCCTCTGCAAACCATTGATGGACTGATATACTTCAGAGATGGCGTATCCAATGGTAAGATATATGGAATCATCTTGGTAAATGAGAGAAAACCTGCCTAGATAATAGCTCATAAAATTATTTTAATGCTAATATTTTTTAACTTCACTGGTCCCATCCAATCCCATTACTTTGCACAGAATGCTGTAATCTGATTCGACAATGTCTTCAGTACCAGCCAGACAGGAGGCCTAATTTTTGGCAAATCTTGAAGCACAAGTGGTTTAAAACTCAGATTAGTAAGGTAAGAGAGATCATTAAAGCTAAAAGAAAAAGCTGTAAAATTAAAATATTAAATGTTCTGAAAATGGATCATTTTACTTCATCTTTTTATCTTTTAGGTTGTTGAATATGACCTTTTCTTCAACACCAGCTAAGAAGAGACCAGCTCTCAGAATTACTCTGTTTGTACTTTTTTATTCTCAGAACTTAGCCCTTTTGTACATAGAAAATAAACATTAAAGCACCATAGTTCGCTCTCTCCGTAGTCTGTTATCTTGTGAAACTTTCTAGTGTACCTGTGGCTAGGAGAAAATCAAGTCGAAATGTTCATGCAAATATTGTGAAAATCAAGACTATCTTGATTTTATTCATAAACAGTAAGTAATGCAGGTATTAAGGTGAACTAAAATTAACTAAAATAAGTAAACATGGGTCTATGATAAAAATATGACAAATATTACATATCATTTGAGTCACATAACCAGTGACTGAAGTTGCTATACTGTTGATGGACAAACTTACAAAGCTCAACATTAAAAACAATCAAATTAAACATTAAAAACAGACAAATTACAATTAAACCATTCTCTTTAGTGTAATAAATATATTACATTTTAAAACCCTCATCAACCTCACTGTCATGAAAAATACACAGGCACACAGTTACACCGTTCTGTTGTCGTCTGATTCAAAAAGCTTCATTCTCTCCTGTGCTGAGAGACCATCCCTTAGACTCTGGAAAGGGAATTGGAGAGAAGGAAAGAGAAAAGACTGAGTAATAGTTACAGAAAGTGTTCCAATACTGACAAATGCTGTGTTTTGCCCAAAAGTTCCTCTAACCTTGGATCTGGCTGGTTGCTTTCGTTTGGAGCGCACCCTCATGAATTCGGGATTACTTCTGGACTTCATCACATCTGTGATGTGCACACACACACATACACACACACACACACACACACACAATATTAATGTTTGGACCATTATTTGGGAAAATATATGTGTCACGTTCACCCAAGCAGGAGGAACAGAAGCAGACTTCAATTCTCGTTTTCTTTATTCAAAGCCATGCAAACAAAACAAGATGCTTTCCAAAACAGAACTGAAGATGACAACACAACAGAAGCATATGTGAATGGTGAACCGACAACCAAAGAAAACCAAAGTGTGCTATTTATAACCAGAACTAAAGACAAAACCCCTGAGGTAAAGAAGTCCTCATTCCTGGGCAGTCGAGGCACAGGGATGAGGCCGCATGTTAAGGCTTTAACATAAATAACAGTAGCCTCTAGCCGCCACTGACTAGGTCCCTCACAATATGCAAGTTCATGAGTGTGTTTATTTACCATATCTGTAGCCCTGAACGCTGTAAGGCTCAGCTCTGTGTTTCACACAGTCACTTGGAAATTTGGCTCCTAAAACACTCAACTCATTCAGGAGCTCTTTTGAGTGCTGAACACACACCAAGCCACCCATGCACAAACACACAGACACACACACACACACACACACACCACCAAGAGCAATGAAAATGGAAACTGAAAATGCAGAGTATAAAATGAAAATTGCAAATAGAAAGTTCATTCATCATGAAAAATAAAGTTAATGAACTGTATGTTACTCTGTTTGCTGCCTGCAGCTCCTCCTTCAGTGAGCTGATCTCCTGCTTCAGACACTGAATCTCTGACTCCTTTACCCTCAGAGTTACCTACACACACATACAGTTATGTATATTCTTACTGTAAGAGATCACTGTGTACATCATCACTATAAAAGTAACAACAAATTCCGTTTAATGCCTTTCAAGTCAGTTTTAACACCAGGATTTCAAAAATATTGCAAAATCCTTCATGCTTTGACCTAGTCAATTTATTTTGTCTTTACCTTTGTTTATATATTGTTTTATAGCAGTGTCTATTGCAGAAACCTTCACTTTCTAAAAAAGTGCATGTCCTGTAAGATTGATAAAATACCCAACATATGCTTCACTCTAATAACTGAATAGGGGGAAAAAATCTCATCTGAGCAGTAGGACACAGATATTTCTGCCTGAATTTGCAGGTCATGTGTGCAGAGCTGGCAACTGATGGCAGGGAGAGAGCATCGTACTAAATAAATATGTTTTTCTCTACAGAAGTGCATGGTTTCAAAAAGCGGTACGCTTGTTATGTGTCTGTGTTTAAACTGTACTTTAATTACCAGAATATTATCAGACAGTTGCAGTCATAATAAGGATCTGTGAATACTGCAAACAGTAATTTTAGTATTAAATGAACAGTATTCATTGATCATTTCTGTTTTAAATTTGTCAAGTTTAATTAGGTAATTGTGACATCTGTGAGCATTCTAAAGGGATGCTTATAGTCAAATATTCAGAGCAATCCTGTATTATATTACAGTGTTCCAACAATGAGTATAAGGTTAAAAGGCAGAAAACACTATCTTCAGAACCAAAACAAAATATGTTCATCCATTTAAGGAATTTCTGCCCAAAATGAATGCACTGCATAATTTGAGTCTGTAATGAGTAAATTTCTGAGTAAATTTACCTCTAGCTGATAAATGTCTTTTCCTTGAGGGAGATCCACTCCTCCATTCATACAAGACTGCATGAGGGAGAGCTCAGTCATTAGTCGCTTATTCAGCTCCTATGAAATACACACAAACACACACACACAATAGATAAGCAACACACTGCCTGGGTCCATACATATTGGGGTGTGTGTGTGTTAGTGTGTGTAAGGCATTCACATGATTGCGTGTGTTGAGCTCCTGGTTCTCTCTCTTGGTGGAGCTCAGTGCCTGTCTGTCTGTCTCTATGGTTCTGCTCAGGTGGGCATTCTGCAGGCATTTCTGAGAATACTGCTCAGACAACACCTCCAGCTCCCTGTGCAACGACTCCAGCTCCTCACTGCATGAACACAGATATAGGACTGCTAGAAATCCACTAAACAATATATCAATTTAGATTTGAGACATTACAAAGGCTGCATTAATCACCGCATGTGAAAAGAGATGGAATCTAATGCATACACTCACTCGAACTGTATTCGCAGCTTGCTGATGTCTGTGTTGGCGCCACTGTGCTGGGCTTTCAGACCTTTCTCCAGCTCCTCCTTATGAGCTTTGCGCATGGCCTCAATGGCTAAATGTATACACACACACACACAAACAACTAACTCATGTATAAAAATACATAATATATAACTACTAATCACCATAAAAAAACATTAACCAGTTATTTAGCATGACTTACAGTACTGTATACTGCAGTGCTGCATAACATTCTTCAGCTTTGACAGAATTTTTTTACATTATTGTTTACATGTTGTACTTGCACTGGTAACTACATCATGTAACCATTAGAAGTTCCTGTGAGGTCAGCCAGCCGGGACTGCTAGTCTGGACAGTGAGCTATAGGATATTACATACAGCCAAACAATTATTGTAGCACTTACCTTGTATTAAATTGTATAGAAAACATCACTATTTAACATGTGCACTCAAACTGATCAGAGTTTAATAATTACATATTTTCAGGATTGCTGTGCTTTTGATTTTAAGCATTACATTTATTTCATGCACATGTATATATGTATAGATAATTTTTTGCATTTATTTTGCAATTAACCATAAAGCAGCAGAAGCTGATTGATGAAGTGTACAGCAGCAGTATTGTATGGTAGAGTAGTACCTGCAATTGTGGCGTTGGTTTCTTCCTGCAGTACTTTCTCCCTTTCCTGTGTTAGCCGCTCCACCTCAATTAGGTGCTGCCGCTGCATCTCCTCAATCACTCTCTGATGGCTTTGCTCCATGCTGCTGAAGCCAAGTTCACAAGTAGCCTGTACACACATGCAAAAGTGATTAGAGCAAACAACAAAGGTTGCATGACCTTCAAAGCGTGTGTTCTAGGGATCTTGTTTTGAGATAAAACTAGCCTTCTCCTACAGAGGACAATGTAATGCATTATAGTAATGTAAATATAAGCAGTTAAGTGTATTTTAATAAATGTATGCACAATAAATCTACCTTACTTGATTTTCATTTAACATAGTACACAGTCTAGTAACCCCATACCCCATATTGTAGAGTGTACTGCAGTGCTTTAAACGAAGCTGATTTTAGGGCTTTCAGGCTTTCATCACTCAGTTTAAGCTTGTTTCATTTAAATCACACATTCACAATATAAACAAGCTGATTAGTATATTCTATAAAACACAAGGCAACTTCTAGGTACCCGTGTTCTACATTTATAATTCATTTTTACATGACCATTTTCCAACTTCTCTTCATCCCTTAGAATTAAACTGGCTGATTATTTAATGGCAGTTTTCCATTAAATGCTTTGAGAAGGGTAAAAATATTTTATATAACAAAACATACTTCTATAAGCAAACTACTGATGATTGATTATTAACTGACTATTAACTGACTTCAGCTCCTCTCCCTTCTCCATTACAATCATTTGACAAGTGATTTAGTCCATTATGACAATACAATGGATGCCATATTGCCCACAACACTGATAGCATCTTTTATCACATGAACACTGCAGAGTTGGTTTTATAATCATTAATACAGTACAAATAAAACAAAAAAAATGTATTAATCACCGCCATCTTCTATGAATAGTAGTCTCATTCCTACACGTGTAATAGTACCTTAAGGGTTTCCAGTTCCTGCTCGTATGCCTGTCTCAGGGAGTTTGCATCTCCACTGTGAAGCTCATCTTCCAAGCAGCTGACCTGTGCCTCCAGTTCTTTGATTCGCTCTTTCAAAGCACTCGCGCAGTCCCGCTCATCTTCATCGTCTGATTTTGAGGGAGTCATGGCTCGTGACCGGGTCTGAGTATAATATGCATGAAGACGAGTCATCTCCTGCTCATGGATTCGCTGAAGCTCCTGGAGCTTCTCTTCAAACTCTGCCTCCAACCGCTGGACCTCCTGCCCCCTTATCTGGGCATCGGTCTCTGCTGACACACGCCCCAGTTCGGCCATTTCAATAACCACACGACCCTCACGCAACTTCTCCTCATAGCGCTCGGTCTGTTCCTGAAAGAGTGCCTCCATGCTGCGACACACAGCACGGCACTCACACATGGCCCTCTCCCGCTGCTCTCGCAAAACGCACATTTCTTCCTGTAGAACCAATCGCAGACGACTCGTCACATATGCCAGAGTGGCTCGAGACAGGATAGTCCGCAAGACAGCTGGAGGAAAATCAGGCAGCATGTCTAAGTCATCGTCTTCAGGCTGCAGCTTGACAGAGAGAGCCTGAAGCGTCTGGGCCTGCAGACGCAACTCTGTGACTAGGCTGTCACTGGCTGTACACTTAAGCTCTGTGTCCCCTGGGCCAAGATCCTCCACCAGGTCCTTTTGGATCTGCTCACTGTATGGGGCTAGTTCAGGCGGGTTGATGTCAGCTAGCCTGAAATTTGGCTTAGAGCCCATTTCTCCTCTGGTGCCACTTGGTGAAAGCTTAGATGCAGACCAAGGTGAATGACTAAAGGTGTCTGAACCTTGCTGTTCATCTGACTTGCATGTGTGGAGGGTGTACAAGAGGAATGCTACTTCTGCTCTCACACATAGTCTACAGATCTCAATATGGCTCATTGTGAACCCACTTGTCTCATCCAATTCTTGATAGCAAGAGAAGAACTGTAAAAGATTCTCTGCCCATATCATTTCATGTCTTCCATCCTGAGTTTCTCTCAGTGCTTGAGCCTGGACCTGCATCTCAGCAAGTTTCTGGAGCAACTCTCTGCTGGGACGTTCTAGTGCAGAGGCCATCCTCTGGATGATAAGTGCCTCAAGAGACAAGATCTTGCTAACCATGTCCTGATCTAAACACATTTCTGAACACTCACTCCCTTCTTGCAGATCTTGTTGGAGATCAGAATGAATCATTCCATTACTAAAAACATTAACAGTGCTATTAGCAGCAGTCCTTTCTAGCATGATCCCTTGTAGGCAATGGAAAAGATGACTACTTTGCTTCGTGTCAAGATCATGCAAAGTAGCTTCAGCATGCAAGGACTGAGTGGATTTTTGCATGTCCTGGCAGCTTTCTCCCGTAAGTGCATGAAATTGTTGCTGCTGCTGCAGTTGCATGGTGATCTCCCGGAGCCTTTCTTCTGTGTCACATAACTTGCCCTCCAGTGCTTGTATCACAGAGATCACTCTTTCTGATTCATCTCCCTGAGCAACTGGTTGCATTTCTGTTCCACCAGCTTTAGTATTTTTGACTTTTTGTTCAACATTTGAACTGCTGGACAGATCTTGTCCCTCAGTCTGCCTGTCACATTTAACACTATCCTTCTGAATGTGGCTCTGAGCGTCTTTCAGCCTGCGTTCAGTCTCTTCCAAACTGGTGCCCAATGCAGCCATTTTGACAAGTATCTCTTGCAGCTCCCTCTCCTTCCTGTTGAGCTCTCGCTGTTGCTGCTCCTGCTGGGCTCCAAAACGCTCCGCACATACTCTTTCACAATCTTGCAGGGCACCCCGCGCGCACTCCAGCTCTTCACACACTCGCTCATAGTCGTGTTCCATATCATAATACAGTGTCTCTTCATTCCGGAGTCGCATCTGCAGCCGGCCAACCTCGCTGTCTGACTCTTCCAGCTGGTTCTGCAGTTCCTGGCACTTCCTCTCCAGTTCCTCCACTCTGCCTACCACTGGTATGTTCTGCAGCTCTGCTTCTGTCTGCTGCAGCTGCTCCTCCAGTTCCTTCCTTCGCTTTTCTGCATGGTCAAGACTATCACTAAGGCTCTTCCTCTCCCTCTCCTGACTCTCCTGGAGAAGGCGCAAGTGTCTTTCCAGACGGACATCTTTCAAAACTTGTGCTTCTTCTGTAGCTTTTAAACGCCCTGTTACATCTTCCAGGCGGCAACGCAATTCCTCTAGATCATCGTCCTTTTCCTTCAAGGCGGTCTCTGCTTTCTGCAGTCTTGACTCCATCTCATGCAAGCAAACCTGACCATCATTCAACTCAGCCTGCAGACGGGACTCTGCGAGTTTCAACTCTTTCACCTCCCTCTCACTTCTCTCATGCTCTGACCTCAGGTCACTGTAGAGAGTCTGAAGCTCCGTCTCCCACTCCCACTCTGTCTGCACCGAGGACGAAGAGAAGGACGCTGGTAATGGTAAGGCAGACTGCAAGAAACCAATGAAGTACATTTAATAAAACAGCTTAGGAGCCTGATGGTCAAATAAACTGGTTAAACTTTATTGCATACAGTAATTCAGCAGCCATTTAATCCTCCTAAAAAACACTTTCAGTATTCAGTTAAAGCTGACACACAACTGACTACTGCAAATTAGGTCAATCAGCCAAGACTGTGTGGGGTTTTGAAGTTTCTTTAGTTTTACACTGCTAATGTTGTAAACAAGTAATGCATATATCACCAATAAGAATTGTAGTGATCACACACTTGGCTAAATCCACTTCTTTATGTGGTTTTTGACACCGTATGACAGAAGGTTATGTATAAAATAGACTGCAGTAGTAATTTTGAAGTCTGAATTATGTGTAAATGTTTGTTCAGTGAATTTAATTTTTGATCAAACTATTGTTTTAACTGCCACATAATTTAATTATACAAGTACCTGTTTCTTCTTCTCCTCAGGTTTAGTTTCCACCTGTGCACTAATAATGGCATTAAAGCCACCCACACCTTCACCTTCTCTCTCCTGACCACACTCTCCAAAGGCAACATCCACTGCCTGATCAGTGTGCGGCAATGAGTTGGTGAGTATGCCAGTGGACTCTATCATGTATTGATTCTGTAAATAGAAGGGTCTTTCATTAGGGCTAGTGTTCCTGGTCTCTATGGGCTCCTCATTGACCAAGATTGTGATAGGATCTTCAGGAGACGATGCAGGAGCAGAAGGGACACAGAATGGCTCTGATCTGGTCTGTGACTTTCTGCTGAACTCCTCCCTTTTCTGCTGCCTGTGACGGAACTCTGCCCAGTCGAATGTTTTATAACGGCCCTCTTTGCGACGTTCACTAATACGGCTCCGCTTCTCCACCTCTGCGCAGTGTGTGTTTGAAGAGGAGAGGCCTTTATGTCCAGGGAAAGAACTCAGTGGTGCCTTTTGAGAGTCAGGGCTGAGAAACAATGCAAAAGAATCATAAATCATATCATAAACACATTACATTTCACATGACCACCCCATAAGCAATCCACAGTACAGAAAGGATTTCTATACTAGTTCAGACCTGATTTTTTTAGAAGCATTTTTCCTTGTAGCATAAGAAAAGAAAAAAATGAGCAGAAATTAAATGAACGGTCATCATTTATGATGGGAGGATTTTCATAACTGATGATTGGCTGAAATTACCTTGTGACATCAGGGACAACAGTTGGTCGAACATTCTTCATAACTGCCTGAATCCAGTTCCGACGTATCCCATAAGTCATTGCACAGAGGGTAAAAACTCCATCTTTAGTCTGTTCACAGAGAACATAATATAGTTTCACCCACACACAGCACCTACAACACATAAACACAATGCTCTCCTGTACTCACATGAATTTGAAAACCATAATTTCTCTGTACAGGGAAGTCTGTTATGTCATAACAAGTGGAAAGGTTGATCTCACCATCCAGATCTGCAGCCTGTGAAATACAACAGAGAGCAATTAATGACCTCAGCATTCATGGTAGTGGTCCCAGTGTGGGCATTTTGTTGCCTGAATCATATTTTTATTTGTTTTTATTAGAGCGTTGTTACTTACAGGATATTTACTTGTGGCAGGATTAGCTGACATATAGTGCTAAGGAATGGTGTATATAAGCAATGTATGTTCAGACAAATACTATGTTACAATTACAAATAAAACGAATGACAGAATGAATGATTAACACCCCCTACCCACTACAGGAAGACATGGTTGAAACAGGGCTAGTAACATAGGAAATCTAAGCAAACAGTATTTCTTCCTTTACATGCAAACATACCTCTTCGGCAACTGAATCCCGATAGAATCTCAAAGTCTGGTCAGTAAGAACAAACCAATGTTTCCTCCACTGCAATGAGATAAGAATGTCAACAACACACTCCATACCTCTGCATTAACAGCTACATCGGCTCTGAGATCATGTGGCTCTAAGCATGTGCACACACATTCCAGTTACCTTTCCATCCTCTCCCAGCCTCGTCATCCATCCCTTTTTAAAGTTCAGAAGGTCAGGCTGCAAGGATAGAAGATCAGTATTATTAAAGCAAACAGCCTCCTTATAGTCACACGTGAACACAACACAGTACACAGTGTGAAATTCTGTCTCTGTATTTAACCCATTCACCAAGTGAAGCAATGGGCAGCAAGGAGCATAGCACCCAGGGAGCAGTGCGTAGGGTTGGTACCTTGCTCAGGGGTACATCAGTGGTGCCACTAGCAGTAATGGGATTTGAACCCACAACCATCAGATCGCAGTGGCAACTCCCTAACTACCAGGCAACCAGCCGCGCCACTAGGCTCTGTCATCATCATCATTCAGTTCTACATTTTCTCATGATTGCAAATTGCAGATAATTTTAGTATCACCGTTAATATCATCATCATGTACAGAACTCACCGTGGAGGTTTGTTCAGCCAGACTGCGCTCCAGTGATTTGGAGCGCCGGCCAGTGGAGGAGGCTGGGGTTCGTGTGACACCAGAATCATCGTGATTGTGAACCAACACCTGCAGACACAAACCAGCATAACTGAGCAACAGCAGTGTCAGTGTTGATTTTGAATGAGCACCAAATGGACACCACAAATGTTACTTTATGTTTTTTTTACCCGTACCGTACTGCGACTGGCTCTTTTGTCACGATCATGTTCTGAAGTGGAGGAAGAAGATGATGAAGAAAAAGAGGAAGAATATGCCTTGTTGTCCTGAGAATGCATACCATTTTCCTTCTCAAACTGTTCAATCACCTGAGACCTCCTGAAACATACAACATGACAACACATGTAGAAAGGCAGAAAATTATACAATCCAAAAGATAAACAAACATGGGTTTACAAATGGGTTTCATGGAACAAAACAAGGAAATGTGGAAAAATGTGGCAGGTTTAATGTGGCTGATTAGCATGAAGCGGGCAGAGTGGATTGACTGGATTGACTGATTCCTGAAAAATAAAGAAACAAACACACTGACATGAGAAGCAGACAATATGACTTCATAAACTAAACAGACTGGTGGAAGCTGTTTATGTGAGGAGGTAAATCCACTCTATCACTACATTTCAGAAAAATGTTATGCACCATTTCAGATTTTTTGTTACTGTTAAGAAATATCTTTTAATGCATGAAACTGGCATTTTACCACCGAAACAGAAAAGTCTGAGATGCATGTTTTAAATGTAATACATGAATGGTGCGTATTTCTCTTACCTGCGCTGTTTTCCAAACAAGCGATTGATTTCCTCTCGCCCAGGGCTGTGTGTTCTGCGTGTTTCTTCTCTTCCAGGCCTGAGCATATGTCTTTCTAATGTGTGTGACTACACCGTGTGACTACACATTCAGAAACATCCCCAACAGGTTGCAGAGAACTGTTTTTGGTTAACAGATTGTGTTGTGAGCCTAATTTCACACCTGTAGTGTTGGTCACAGCCGGTCTGTGTGTCCTCACTGTCGGATTTCATCTTCTCCAGAGAAGAATATCCACTCTCTGTGCCTTCCCGACCCTTGTCTGAAAAACAGATGAGGAGAAAAGGACAGTCAATGGATTTCGCCTTAATTAAGTGCACAATTTGCTGGCAAATCAGTTGTCAGGTCAGCAAAACAACATACGATATCAGGATGAATAGTTGGTGATCAATTTGTGTGCATCAGCAACTTTGCAATCACATGTGTCCACAGATAAATGCATCGGTACACTCTTCAGTGAATTCATGGTTTGCCAATTGTTATTATAATTAATTTACAAACTGACATGTTTGCGCAAAACAGTCATAATGAACATTCTATTGTCTTCAAATGGAAATGTTTTTTCTTCATATTATGCTAAAAATATCATGAAAATACCAATATCATGAATCTAATCAAATTGGATTGTTGGCCAAGTGTATCTGTACACACTTAGTCATAGTAATCTAATGTAGTATCAAAATATTTTATTACCTGTTACAATATAATGAAATAACACGTGGGGTGAGATGCCTGGAAAAAGAGGATCATGAGTCCCTCAAACCCGAGGATAATTTAAGGACCAAAACACACCATTATTCACACCACTGCACACCATACTGCACTGTTCGAATCATAGTTTGAAATTTGCTCCAATGAATCAGCAGTAATTAGTTATAGTTATAGTTTATTCTGGTATCTTTGAGAGACTCTGCATAGCTTAACGTTCACTTGAGCCTATTTTTATTGTTTTGTTGAATTTAAAACTTCTATTACTTCATTAAAATAACCAAATTGCTAATATGATTAATAGTGCCAGCTCAAGAAAAAAAAATATCAGTGAAACACTCAAGAACACACTCCCACTTTCCCACCCTCTTCTTACCATTTGTGCTGGAGCTGTCCGGTGGCTGGCTGAGTGGTGAAGAGAGGCAGGAGCTGACTGAGGAGGGGGAGGGGGAGCTGGTGTTGCAGTTGTTGTCCAGAAGGACCCCTCCTCTACCACTGAGCTCCACCTCCACTTCTTGACGCCCCCTCTCTTGAGAGGAGGGCAGTGGTGAGCTGCCCTCCACAGCAGGTGTCACAGTTTCCCTTCTGTTGTTTCCACTAACACTGCTGCCTTTAGCACCTGCACTAGTGTCCCAACTTCCACCATTTAGGCCATTACTTCCTTTACTGCTGCAGCTACTGTTTAAACTGCCTGCACTGTGAACACCACCTGCAACTCTATCGCTGGCATTACTATGAGCAACATCACTAATATTTTCAGTGGTGCAAGCAATACAACTGATGCTACTCTTCCTAGTGCTGCTGCTGAGACTACCTCCATGAGCATTCATGCCACTGCAACTAACACTGCTACGGCTGGTGCTGCCATTGGACATTTGGCCTCTATCAGGAACCGCCTGCTTATGTAGGCCAAGCTGCAAGAAAGAAAGAGAGAGAGAGAGTGTTTGTGCAAACATGCATACAGTAACAGCAAAATCCGATTGCTACTGCTAGGAAAGGAAAAGCCAACTACACACACACACGCACACAGAGCTCTTATCTAATGCACCTTAGCCGTGCATGGCCATTGCCCTCCCCCTCTGTGAACCCATAACCCCTCTGTTAATCCCGATAAGATCAACCAAGTTAATTCCATTAATGCTCCATATGACCAACACTTCAACATACACATACAAAAACTACATAAATAGCTACAACTCACCCAAACAATTAACCAAAGAACTATACAAAGACTCTCTCTCTCTCTGTCTCTCTCTCTCTCTCTCTCTCTCACACACACACACACACACACAAGATCAAAATAGTGAGCTCAGACTGTGCTGTCAGCAAACAGGGAGGTAGATGGGCCAGCGAGAGAGGACGAGAGATTAGTAAATCAAGCAGACAGAAAGATGTGCGCAGCAGTCAGAGCTGTAATTAAACTACACCAAGAGCTTTGTAGGTGGACAGTTAAAGGAGCAGCACTCCAATACTCTGGGGGTTATTCCAACATTTCAATGTGTGGAGTGGCTTCAAGACATTGAAGGCCAGAATAAGGCCATGAATGAATAAGGCCTTCATTCTGTAGTCTATACATTGAATGATCAGTCAAAAGATACTGTATTGACTGTAGAGTAAGTAAATGTATACACTGTGTAACACGTACCAGGTATATGCTTTCTGAAACACTACGTTTGATTTACATTTGTGCCCAAAAAGTATCCAGGCAATGTAAACATCTTTAAAATGGTAATTTTACCAAAGACGGAAAAAGAAACGTTTGTTTCTAATGTATGTATATTTGTAAAATTAAGCCTCTTAAGTACTTTCTGTAATAGAAACCCAATGAATGCTTTAAAACTAACACAGATACATACCATTGCATGTGCAGGCTCTCGCCTTCTCTTCTTCTGGTTTGGTTTAGCAGCATTTGGATGAATAAGTAGATTTTCTTGCCACCTAAAAGAAACGTTAATATAGGTCCCATTGCAAAACAAAGAGTCTGTATTAGCAATGCAGATATACAGGTCCTATCTATGAAGCTTTCTCAAAATATATGCACACTAAGTGCAATCACTTGTATATGTCTACAGCCAGTCAGTCACACAAACACTTCATCTGTATTCTAGCATTGTCAGTGCATATACATCAGAAATTGTCCCTGCTTGTACTAAAAAGTTGTGTTGGATTTCTCTTACTTCTGTTTCCTGGACATGTCTCAGAGAAAAAGTGAAGGAGGAAAAAGGTACTCCCAAAAAGGTGAAAGAGGAAAAAAGCAAACAGGAACGAGAAAAGTAACGATCAAAAGCACAAACAGTCTGCAACAGCCTTCTAAAGAGTCACAGACAAAAAGTACACCCACAAATCCCAGACACCCTCCATTATACTCTTAGTGGATTAGAGCAGCCTTGCTGAGATTTACTGACTTATAACACTTAAGCATAGTATTACAGGGGGAGAGAGGGAGTCAAAGAAGAGGCAGAAGAAGGAAAAAGGGCAGAAACACAAGGAGGGGGCAAACCTGGAGTGTGATGTGGAGGACAATCCTTCAGAAGAAAGGAATTTTAAGTAAGGCTCAAAATGAAGATGTCAAAAGTGAGTCTTGGCACTGTGAGTCAATGTAGTGAAAACTGGTGAACAGTCACAGTCTGGGGGTCCACAGAGAGATTTAGATGATATAAAAGGGTTCCTATTTCCCTTTTTGCATTTACCCACATGCACAAGTGTGTGCAATAGCATAGTAGCTGGTCAGTTTCAGGTGTGCAACTTCAACAGTTAGCAGTAAAACCTTTTATTTATTGGGTTGGGAAGGTGGGGTTTCCCCAATTCAGTTGTACTCAAACCCATCCACTGTCTAGGACTCCCTCAGGCACACAATAACCCCAGGTTGGCAGATTTCCTCCGAGTTACATTCAAGGATGAAACCAGCGACCACATCGTTTAGAACTACTTACATCACTGTACCGCTCAACACACTTGGAGGAGAACATTAACCACCAATTCTGTTATGTCAGCAAACAGACGAGAGGTGGGCGAGTGGGCGGCCCACCGTACCCAGCCAGAGAGAGCAAATCCAATTGGGCTCTCTTGTACAAATATTTAAGACAAGCAAGAGCTAAAATCTTTTCTATCCCTGCATGACTGTGCCCCAATGCACAAAGAAGCTCCATGAAGACATGGTTGGATGAGTTTGGTGTGGGAGAACTTGAATGGCCCGCACAGAGCCCTGATATCAACTCCATCCAACAACTGAAATCATTTAGACATGGCAAGCACTGTTTTGAAGAAGAATGCATTTATTGAGTACAACAAAAGAAGTCCTGGTCTTATGCATTCTAGGGAACCCATCACTCAGGAAACACTGGGTAGATACAGTAGATGTGAATATGCTAAAATGTATGGTTTGAAAATATACAATAAAACAATAAGAAATTGATTTTCAGCATGATTGTCTTCGATTTATGACTTGATTACTGTTTCGCATTGTGTGGCTGTTTAAATTTGCTGAACTAAAGTTCTCCTTCCGTGTTTGGATCCACTTTCATTTTTTGTTTCTTCATTATAGCATCCAGTTCAGTGGCTTTATTCCCTTTCTGAGATGAAGAAGAGAAGACACAACAGTCATATGGCTTATTGAATGGAGTGTAGAGAAAATTCATATTCATATACATGCATGTTTAAATTATTAAAAGGTCTCATTTTAGTAGTGTTACCTCCAGTAGTACTTTCTGCATTGTTAATTGGTTGTAAACTCTGGCGCCCTCTTGTGGAGAAACGGTGCACAACTCCTCCTTATTCAAAGAGAGGAGCTGAGCTCCACTGAGAATTCCCAAGCAGTTCACTGTGCTAAAAGAGGGAGGGAGAGATTTAGGAAAGGAGGTGAATATTTATACAAATTTACAAGTGATCAGACTAACATCAGAATTATTGATCATAAAAAAAAACATGTGTGCCAAAGTTTTGGCACCCCTTCTCAAATAACACATATAGTGGCTTTTCTAGTTTATTTGCACTGCATTGATTTGAGTTTTAAAAAAATAACACCTCATCTCTGCATGGAACAAACATGAATATGACATATTCCTACATGTTTTAATACATATGTGCTGAATTTAATATACTGGAACAAATCTAACTTAAATTGTGATAAGAATAAATTAGAGCACCCTGTCTATGCATAGAAAGACCTCCTTTTCCCATAATTCTGTGTAGATAACTTCAAGTTCAGAATTCATAGGTCAGTCATGCACAGCAGGTTTAAGATTCAATCTCAGATTTTATAATAATATTTGAAAGCCATTCTAGAACTTTAATCGTTCAATTCTTGAAGTTCTAGATAGGTTAAGATGCTGTGTATTGATCTGTTAACATTTCTTGCCACTGACGGCCACCCAACCCAAGAGCATAACAGATCACTCTCATGGATGGTACAGCTAGCAAGGTGCTGTTTTATGGTAACCATTCTCTTTTGACTTACTCTCATGACTGTAGACAAAAAGTTTTACCAAACTGAATCAACCTTTGTGTTTCATTCATAAGCTGATGAATTTTGTGAGGTCCCGGGTTAATGTCCCTTCTATGTAAACAGTATTTGTGAAACAGTGGGCATCACTGTTCACATGTAAATTCTGTATGATCTATTTTTTATTTCCCATCTTAGTATTCCAGATCTTGTCTCAACTATTCCCCTTAACTACCTTTTCTTAATGACGAAGATAATTATAAGCAGAAATAATTTAGATGCATTTTGTAGACATTTCTTGCTTTGCTAAGGTACATTATGGAGACAAAAGTATTAGGAAACACATGTTTTTCAGGGTTTGGGCTAAGCAATATTTTGGGCAATCAATATTTTGGACAATGCTGTGCTTCCAACTTTGTGCACACAGTTTGGGGAAGAACGTTTAATGTTCCAGCATGACTGTGTTCCAGTGAAAAAGTCTATAGTCTATAAAGACATGGTTGGATGTGTTCAGCTTAGAAGAACTTGACTGGTCCACACTGACCCTGACCTCAACCCCAACCAACATCTTTGGGATGAACTGGAACAGAGATTGTGAGCCAGGCCTTCTCGTCCAGCATAAGTGCCTGACCTTTACAGAATGCATGGGCAAAAATTCCCACAGAAACACCCCAAAATCTTCTAAGAAGAGTGAGAGACCAGCTCTATACTGAAGTCTGTGCATTTGAACGCAATAAAAGTCCGTGCTGGTGTAGTGGTCAGGCATCCCTAAATTTTTGTCCACATACTGTGTCTGAATTAAGGCCTAACAAGGTTTATAACATATTAAATTCAGCAAACATTAATATTTGTTGAAATGTCATACTGTCATATTGTTGTGTTATGTTTATTCTCATTAACAAACATGTAATTTGACAACCACATACAGCACTATGGACAAAGTGGAGACGCACGCACACACAAACACACACACACACACACACACACACACACACACACACACACACACACACACACACACACA
>JBBPCW010000027.1:5485185-5498816 GCA_037974425.1 Phenacogrammus interruptus | reverse complement strand
TACATACACACACACACACAAGGCACGATACCACTTTATGTCTGATACCGATTTTGTACATTTGGATATCTGTTGATACGATACAAATCTTTTTTTTTTTAACATAATACAAAAAATGAATGCTTTCAAAAAAATGTCTGGATACATTTTCTATACCTTCACACAAATACAAAAATCATAACTGTGATATAATAAGGGAGAAACATTGCGCAGAGAACAAACGGCGACTCTAAACGTGGGATTTTAATGTAGCACTTTTACAAACGCCGAGATATGCTTATTGGCCACGGCTCATGTTTACAATTGGCTGTTACTTAGCAAGGGACAAGAAAAAGCCCCTCAGACAAAAGTAATGGGACACCCGGGTGAGGTGAACAATATAACTCCGGATCTCCCGGAACTATTACATCAAATGAGGGGTCTTTGGAAAGATCTCATTGAACCCTATCTAACTGTGAAGTTTCACAGAGATTGATGGTTGCCCCGCCTAAAAAAGCTGCGAGCACGTTCCATGGAGGACTAAAGTATCGGGACACCTGGACGAGGTGTCCGAATACATTCGGCAGTCTTGGCTTTTTCTTCTTTGAGTCTGAAGTAACTCCAAACTGCTGACATGTTGGCAAGTCTCATACACAACAGAAACTCTTATCACGTAGTGTATCTTCTCGCATTATGCACGTCACAAATCACGTAATACGTGCTGTACTTATTTTCCGTATTTTTTTAACTGATCGGATTACATTTTTTATTCTTTCCCAATTTCCGGTCAGGATCAGACCTGTGACTATACTGGCAGTTTATTATTATTTGTAAATTATTGTTATATATGGTTTGTGTGTTTTAGTTTGCAGCGCAGTGTGAAGACCCTCCACACGTCTTGGCTCATTTTCATGAGTGGTTAGCTGGTCTGGGCCTGGTTTTATGCCGGCAGCGGCAGATACCTATTGCAACTATTTTTACCACGCATGCCACACTGCTTGGACGATACTTGTGTGCTGGGAGTGTTGACTTTTACAACAATCTTGCAGAGGTGCGTACTTAAAAAAAAAAACCTTAAAGTAACGTAACATTCAATATGATATGTGAATCTTTGTCTCTCTCACTTAACCACTGTCTCCCTTTTCTCTCTCAATTATTCTCTCTCTCCCTCTCTCTCTCTCTCTCTCTCTCTCTCTCTCTCTCTGCAGTTTAATGTAGATAAGGAGGCAGGTGATAGGCAGATCTATCATCGTTACTGTTTGGAGCGGGCTGCAGCACGCTGCGCTCATGTTTTCACCACTGTGTCTCAAATCACGGCCATCGAGGCTGAGCATCTCCTCAAAAGGAAACCAGGTGGCCTTCAAACCCCGCTCTTTCCGTACATCCGCAGAACCTAGTGTGCCTAATGAGCTAGCCTGGTGTGATTTAAACAGTAATACATTATCTAGATTAGGCACACTAGCCGTTCTCTCCCTACAGCATAAGTTAGCAGAGTTAGGAGTATTAGGCATGGTACTAATCATTAAGTATTAGTCATTAATCATTACGTTACTGTAAACGCAACTTTCACATGATTACATAAATAATTGTCTTGAAGAACTAAAAGTAATAAATACATTCTGAAGAAACGTTTTTGTAAACTGCACAAATTGGAATATCTTAGTTATTTTATGTACTGTAAAAAAAAAAAATGAAGCTCTCTGACCCCATACTCTATATGTTGCATTGCGACTGATTTTGTCTTGCAGATGTTGTTACCCCTAATGGCCTGAATGTGAAAAAGTTCTCAGCCATGCACGAGTTCCAGAACCTCCATGCTCAGAGCAAGGCTCGCATTCAGGAGTTCATCAGAGGCCACTTCTATGGGTCAGAGCATTACTGCCATGCATGAACACACATAAACACACACACAAGCATAGACATCCTTTTATATAATGTTATTCTCCTACAGGCATTTAGATTTTAATCTGGATAAGACTGTGTTCCTGTTCATTGCTGGACGCTACGAGTTCTCAAATAAAGGAGCTGATATTTTCCTTGAAGCACTGGCTAGACTCAACTACCTACTGAGGGTATGACTTTGTGTGTGTGCGCACCTGAATCTCCTTTATACTGTGCTAAACTGTGCTTACTGGAATGAATAAAAAGTGAATCATGCAGTGCTTTTAGAAAGCTCTAAAATCTCTGCTTTGCTTGACCTGTGTGTGTGCATATGTGTCCTCAGGTAAACCACAGTGAGGTTACTGTGATAGCGTTCTTCATCATGCCAGCTCGCACTAACAACTTCAATGTGGAGACGCTGAAGGGCCAAGCCGTACGGAAACAGCTCTGGTAACCATGACGAGTAACTGTGAGGACTGCTAACCTCCACTTAGCACACAACACACCTGACAAAATCAGGCTGTTGATACTAAAAAAAAGAAAAAGCAAGACCCTTTTGATGGAAGCTTCTGCTATAAGACACTATAATCTGGAGTGACTTATCCAGAGTGGAGTATTAGGACCTTTACTGATATAACAGTGATGTTCCCAGATAAGTGATGAAACCTTATTTTGAGTAGTGCAAAAGTTTTTTCTGTTAAAACACCTTTGCTTGCTAGATCCCTTTTCAGTTAATTTTCTGGTTAGCCTCCCAACAAAACCTTCATGCTACATTTACAATTCCAGCAAAGAGTAGCATTTTTTTTGTTTTTTTTTTTTGTTTTGCCTACTACTATTTTATATGCTGAGGTTTACTGGAAGAGGAAACCAGTAAAACATTGAAAATAAGAAGCAAAGCTTGGCACTGTATGTTTTGTCTTCTGCCATGCCCATAACCAAGCTACTCACTGAAATTAGTGTTGAGAAATTGGGGAGAGATTATTACAGGGTGAGAAACAATATTAGGCTTGTTTTTTTCAGCATGTCATCGTAGCACACATTGGCTCTATATTCATGTTTAATCTAGACAGCTAAACATGAATGTTTTTTTTAGCTGCACACCCACAATGCAGCCAGTGGTTGTGGATGCTGTGTTCGACTCTGGACTAGGTTGGAAATCCTCAAATAGGAGATAATTTGGAAAATGGAAAGTAACAGCAATTAACGGTGGTAAGTTATAGGAACTCACAGTATGTTGGTACAGTCCATGCTTATGTCCTGTTTGTTGTTTCTAGGGATACAGCCCAGACTGTGAAAGAGCGCTTTGGGAAGAAGCTCTATGAATCATTATTAGTGTGAGTGTCTTTACCTAAACTACATTTGAATGCCTCATTATTGTCAAAACATAATTTGTCTCACTCTGTCTTAGGGGGCAGCTGCCAGAAGTGTCTAAGATGTTGGATAAGGAAGATTTCACCATGATGAAGAGGGCTATCTTTGCCACACAGCGACAGTGCCTGCCCCCTGTGTGCACCCATAACATGCTCGAGGACAGCACTGACCCTATCCTTACCTGCATCCGCCGCATTGGCCTCTTCAACACCTCTCAGGACCGAGTTAAGGTAAGTGCACATACATATAGAGCTAGGAAATATGACAGTCAATTTAATTGAAAATAGGCAATTGCTAAATAGAATTTCCTGATGCTTAGTTGTAAGCCTAATATTCTGAACCTCAAAGAAAACAAAAGTGTAATAAGATACAGACACATAAATAAGTAAAAGTATTTTTACTTTGTGATAATTTCAACACTCAGGTAATCTGACAGGAGGTTATTCTACTGTCTGTCACCAGTGGCTATTTTAGCCATATTTCCTTTTCAGGAGCCAAAGGAGCCCCATGATTATCTCATAGTACCTCTACATGTATTTATTTTAAATCCTCAACTTCACTATTGATATACTACTTGTGATGTAATTTTGTAGCCCTCATGGCGGTTATGATAGCCTGCTGAAACATAGGTTCTCAATTTCAGGCATTATTGAAGTAGTAGCCAATCTCTTTAGTTGCAAACAATAATTTACACATATTGAAACTATTGAACATAAGAAAATGACACAAGTTTTCAACTCATGCACTTTTACAAATTCTGGCCTTCAGAGGTTTCAGCCCTAGCTGCATTCCTGAAACCTTTCAACCAAAGCTGGCCTAAAAAACTACTGTAATCACAATACATAGTGGATATCTCAGTAGTTTAAATCTCCTGTGAGGCTCTTCATAAATGCTGTACTTAACACTTTGGGACATACAACCACACCATGATTAGTCCCTGTAACGTGTGTCTGCAGTCAAATAGATTGTTCTTATTGATTAGTGGTTTCTATGAGAACAATTTTCAATATGAATGCAAAAAGGGAGGAATCACCCTGTTCCCATCAGACACAAAAACAAGTCTTACCCATATCCGTCACACATATTCGGACAGGAGATTATGAGAGAAGTGAAACATCAGGCTCATTCTGTCAGTTTTAAAAAATGGCATGACTGTTTGTACTTGATGTTTGTGATGGAGTCATTTACTACACCAAACAGTACATGGACAAATCTGGCAGGTCAGCTGTTGTCCAGTGTCTTATACACACACAGTTGAATGTGCATTCTCTTTGTGTCAGGTGATTTTCCATCCAGAGTTTTTGTCCTCTACCTCTCCTCTCCTGCCCATGGACTACGAGGAGTTTGTTAGGGGCTGCCACCTCGGGGTCTTCCCCTCTTACTATGAGCCCTGGGGCTACACACCTGGTTGGTGAAACACAGATTAGCTCTTGGAAAAACATCCATATCTGTCTTATTTTTTTTAAAATTGGATTTTAATAATGTGTTGCTTAAAAAAAAGTGCATTATTTCTCTGTACTTCATGTAAAAACAGCACACATAACCAAGAAGCGCTGTTAGATACGCTGATAACATCAAAACCTTTAGGCTTTTAATTATCACACTGACAAAAATCTACCAAAAAATATTGGCAAACAAAAAAACGTTCATTTATTTAAAATTCAATTTGTTTTCTCTATTTTCTATTCTCTCTATCTTAGCCGAGTGTACTGTGATGGGGATTCCTTCAGTCTCCACTAACCTCTCTGGGTTTGGCTGTTTCATGGAGGAACACATTGCTGACCCATCTGCTTATGGTAATTAGCAGGCTGATTAAGAGCAAACATAAAAGTTGGCTTTTTCACAGATTTTGTCTGATCTATGTTAAATCTTTTCCACGCTCTACAGTGTAAAATATCTGTTTGAAGTATCCTTTGTTATGCCTTGCCATTCTCTTTGGTTTCTGTAAACGTCACTAATATCTCCGTCTCTCTTTTCTCTCGCACTCTTCCAGGTATCTATATTCTAGACCGGCGGTATCGTAGCGTGGATGAGTCGTGTAACCAGCTGACGACCTTCCTCTTCCAGTTCTGTCAGCAGAGCCGCAGACAGCGCATTATTCAGAGGAACCGCACAGAGCGCCTCAGTGACCTGCTGGACTGGAGATACCTTGGCCGAGTCAGTTTTACATTAACTCGCTCTTTTAAATTCACTGCTTTGGCAAATACACCAACTTTACAGACCAGTCAAACCTACCGAAATAGATGCTGAAGCCACACTTCTTTCATCAATGTCTTTATTTTTTCATATCCAGTTGATCCAGTTACTGTTTTTAGTGATTTTACCTGTTTTTTGTCTCTCAGTACTATGTATCTGCACGCCATATGGCCCTGGCCAAAGCCTTTCCTGACGCATATGTGTATGAGCCCCATGATCCTACCTCGGTAAGCCTTTATATCTTCATATTATATGTGCGCTGAGGCAGAATGGATTTTAGAGACTGTTTCAAAAGCATTTCATTGTAAAGTCAGGAACTTCCTGGTAATATATATGTATATACATTCAGTATACAGACACCTGATCATCTACTGTTCTTTCTGCAGTAACAGGCTTCCCACTAGATGCAATATTACTGTATGGATTTGATTCCAGTAAGCCATAAGAAAACTAATCAGGTCAGGTACTGATGGGTTTAGGTATCCAGATCTCCAGCTCAAAGGTGTTTGATGGTGCCCCAGAGAGCATGTTTCCCCTCCACAGTCCAGTGCTGAAGAACAGCCATGCTGTTTAGCTGAAGCTTGACACTGGCCAGTTACTGTAGAGCGTTCAGTCTTACCACCAGTGCTTTATATGGAGGATACATGGCTGTATGTGTAATTGAATACTGGTCTCCGCAGTAGTGCTGTAATTAACGGTAGTGTCTTGATACTTCTGGACACGTAGTGTAGCTTCTCAAGGTCCTCGAAAACATTCCTGATAACCACTCATCTTCTTTTATGTGAAAGTGTCATCTTCCATTAATCCTTTAAGTGTAAGATTTTATTGATTGTTTGTTTGTCGCCCCCCTCCCCCAAACAGACCACAGGCTTTCGTTACCCCCGGCCTGCCTCAGTGCCCCCCTCCCCTGCCCACTCGCTCCACTCCTCCCCCCATCACAGTGAAGCTGAGGATGACGACGAGAGATATGATGAAGAGCTGGAAGCTGAGAAAGACCGCATGAACATCCGCCAGCCTTTCAGTGTACCACAGAAGAACAAGACCCTGCCAGTCGACGCAGTTGACGCAGTCGATGCAGTCGATGCAGTTGACGCAGTTGACGCAGTTGTTGTAGTTGATGCAGTTGATCTCCCTGAGAAAAACTGACACTACATCCACACACACACCAACTCACTTGCTTGTGCACATGCTTCACCTCCTTTTGTGACGGTTTTATGAACACACTGCTAACTAAAACACTCCTGACCTGTTCAGATCTGCTGGTCCATCAGTTGCTGGGTTTGAGGAGAAAACAGATATTTATGTGAGAGAACTGTATGATGTAGAATCGTTATTACTGTGAGGAGCTATTTTATATTTAAGACTTATTAATGTCTTCCAAATTTGTTTGTAGACAAAGAGCTTGTGCTAGAGAATCTTTAAATCTACACCTGTTTATTCACTCAGACTGTGAAGAGCCATGAAGTAAAACAGAGCCTGGGCTACCGGCAGCTAGTTAAAGCTCGGGATAAAATAATTGAGGAAAATTAGAGATGTTCTTCTTCAGCCATTTCTATACTCCAGTGCTGTACTTCTGATGGATCAATTAAGCTGGAGCAAAAGAAACTCACTTTTTCTACTTAAGAATGGGTTTTTTAACAAGACAAGGCACTTTCAAACCAGTCTGCATAGGAGTGTTGCGGTGCAGTATTGCTTCATTCATCTGATCTTTGGTCTCCACCCCTATTCTCAGGCATTGCCCCACTGTTATGGTAGGCAAAATAAGACAAACAAGTGTCCCCTAAAAAGTTTAATATCAAGATAAATATATTTGCTTTCAGAATAAATCAGTATTTCTAAAATGTGTGTCCTTTGCAGCATTTCAGTTCCACAGTTGCACCTAGTCATCAAGAGTTAATTTGTACCTAGTCATCAACAACTCATTTTAACATTTAGTGGTTAGAGAGCTTAAGCTAAAGTGACCTACAATTGCTATAGCTGACTAGTGTTATGTGCAAGAGCCGTTCATGTACTGTACACACATGCAATTTGAGTTTGTGTCAGTTGTGGAACAGAAATTAAAGACTATACAATTGTTACCAGTGTCTCATCTTCATTTTAGAATTGCGATGTCTACATTATTTCACACGACTTCAGAGGTCAGAAATGGGTGTGTGACTGGTTCTTCAGCATAGATAGACTCTCCCTCCGTGACCCTTGCAGACTGAAAGACATGTTAAATCATACATTTGTTATTGGTTCATGCAGATTCCTAATAAGATGTTTTTGTTCATAGTCATACCAAGTAAGCTGCTCCAGAAGGAATTGTAGGTAGCGCTACCAGTAACCGCTCCAAGCTTGGCTGGGTTGCGTCTCACTGTTTTCACTGAGAATCCATCAGGGCCTGTCACCTCAACTTCCACTAGGTGGTAATCAGCTAGACTGAAAGGGAGGGTGAGAAAGTATTTTACAACCTTTTGCTGGAGATGCATCTTTTAGCATTGATGATGCTTAAATAATTATTTGAATAACAGGAAAATGTTTATGGTTGTGTGTGAAGGCCCAAGGAACATTTAAAGCCTTAAGCTGCAGGCTTATTATTTAGATGATGTATATTAAGACATACTAACATTGTTCAAGAACTGTAAAATATTGGGTAATTACAATGAAACCCATATGGGTTACATTTGGAAATTTTTAGAATGAATATCGGGCGTCTTGTGATCTTTTGGGCTTGAGGCATGGGCTTCCCTAAATAAGTGGAAAAATTTCATGGCATTCTGACCTGTGCATGAGTGGCACACAAGATTTCAAATGCCTAAAATATTCCCACCGCTGAAGTTGACCCTCTAGTACTTACAAATCAATGGTCTAAATCCACAAGTTTCTATTAATAAAGTCCATATGGCCCCGCTTCCCAAACATCAGTTCAAATATTTCCCCAGCTGTGAAGCCCAACCAGGATTTCTGAGTTACTCAGATAACTTAAGGCCAAGTGTTTCCAATAAGAGGAGATTTAAGGGGCATTCCCACTGGACAGTCGTTATGTTCGGCTTTAGTCCGGCTACTGAGAAATCCTGCTTTGTGAAAAAAAAAAACCTTCATGACTGACAAACTATATGGAACTAGTTCTACAAAGTTTAGTAGGTGGATGGGGAAATGGGCCTCATACAATCTGTACTTTGAGACCGGAAAAAGTCAAATGCTTTAAACAAAAACAATTCTCAAGATTTTTAGGAAAAGTATATGAACAGTGATTTTTTTTGTTGCTAAGAAACTCACGCAGTATCTGTCACAATCTCTCCAGTGACTCCATGGAAACCCAGGGTTGATGCTGCAATGGCAGCAGCTGCCATCGTGTTCACATTGTTAGGGGCGATGGGGCAGAGTTCAGCCACAGAGCCATGAAACAAAACATGCTTCCCTTCTTTTTCTGACCAATCAGAGAGCAAGCCTCCAGCCAGGCGAAAACAGGAGGGGTGCTTTGACATACGAATAGAGAGGGCCTGTAATGGAGTCAAATAAACATCAGACGTTTTTCCATGACCAAGCCATCATTCACTGTGTAATCTAGGTTTTAGCACTGTAGGCAAAATGTGCAAAGATTTAAATACATTAATTAATTGTATTTAAACTGCATTATTGATGTAGCCTTCAGTTTCTGTTGAGGTTCTCCCACTGGTCGTCTTCTTCTGAAACCAACTAAGCATCTGAATAAAGTGGGCTGGGAGGGGAGAGGGGCTTCTTTACACACAATCAGGCTCAATTGAATAGGCTTATGGTGTTAGAATGGTCCAGTAGCCCAACCTGTCCGATCCAAACCAATCTGGTTAGTATATACAGACCTGTAGATATTTTTAACAGATCTTGACCTCAGAATCCCAAATCATATCCAACCTAAAAATATGTGTATCATTACACTCTGCTGTACAGTTCACAACATTATGAGACAGCTACTTAAACAATGCATATAATTCTGTAAAATGACACAATAGTTATAGCTACTGTAGGTACTGGTACTGCAATTGTTAGAGATACTGCCTTCACCACAAGACGGCTTAGAACATGTATTATATTCATAAAACGTTTTCTTGAAAATAGCTAAAGGACATTACTTTTAAAGATCCAGTATCATTTAGTCTCTGGATGTCCTGACCACCCCATAATGCCCCACTGGGCACATAAAGTGTGTTCCCATGTTGTTTTGCACTAAGCCGGAGCTCCTGATCCAGCTGAGAATCTGACAGAGCGGAGGGGCTTCCAACCTGTGGATGTGAAAAATATAAAAGTGACAGCAAATGTACAGTCACACTCCTCAACACAGCCTTTGTATTAATCATATCAATAATCTAACATAAAATATTATTACCAGGACGTTTGCAGCGGATAAGAACTGAACCCCGAAATCTTTAACTATCTGGGGATGGCAGACTTCAACTATTAGATCAGCCTTTCTAAAACACACAAGCAAAAAATGCATTTACTAATAATAAAAATAGCAACAAAGGCATATATTTGTGAATATGTGTACATGTGCGTGTCCATGTGCATGCGCACTTCTGTGTGAATTCTGAGAGCTTGGTCAGGATCAGGTCCTTTGGGACTGAGTTGATAAGTTTGTCAGCATTTCTATTCCAAACAAAGGCCAGACTAAGGCCTGTCAGAAGCCCCTCTTTCTGGATGCGGTCCACCAGGAACTGACCTGCAGAACAGGATGATGGTGGTGTAATAATTTCACTGATTTTACACATTCAAGTGTTGCAAGAGTTAGGCTGTGGACTGCATTTCTGCTAGATTACTGATGGCTGTTGCAATCAGAAGGGTCTTTCTGATTTCACTTCCAGCCTAATCTTCAAGGTCTTTACACGCCCATAATGTTGCGCACACGTCTGACCAAACAAAGTTTCAAGAGAAATGCAGGCGGTTGAAAGCAGATACATTTTTAGAAGGGCCAGTAAATTGTACCATATGATGTGCTATTTTCTTAGTTTTGTATAAAATGAAGCTGCTTTCAGTGAGTCACATTTTCTGGAACTGGTAGACCTATTTACTTTGCACACTGTAAAACAGTTAAAAAGACTTCATAGGACAGTGCTTCTAAACCGTTCACGGCCACAGACAAACTTTTGGAACACAGATACTAAGTTCCCAGAACTTTAGGAACTTTAACAAACAGTGGGTATAGAAAAGAACAGCCTCTGTCAAACATATTCACATGATGTTGCTTTGTAGCCTGAAATGAACACACACACACACACACACACACACACACACACACACACACACACACGCACGCACAAAAGCATATTTTCCTGCTGTGTGACATCCAAGTTAAAGATATGCAACAGGTTAGCAAAATGTCTGAATGTCCATATATTTGGTCCATATGTTCTCTGAACTAACTCAAATGCAAATATCAAGAAATGCATCAAATTGAAACACTTGTTTTTGAGTTTTAAGTCACTTATTATATTTAATTTTATCTTTTGGTCCAGTGGGACCACTGCTTATGCTATTGAAAATTACATCAAATAATTCAAATGGGTATCTTTAAATGTTCACCAAAGGTTTACAAACCTGAACATTTTACTGATCAATTTCTTGCAACCCACCACACTGGACAGAATTCTCTGCCCCAGCACACCTGATCCCAGTCATCAATGAGTTATACAGCCCTTATTGAACTGTCTTAGTTGCGTTGGGGTAGAAAATAACTGTAATCTGTGCAGTGCAGTGTGCTTTAGACCAGATCAGAATAGTTTCTGTGGCATTTTCCTCATCATACAAAACTAAGTGCACATGAATGGGTTATAAACTCTAGGCATACTTGTTGAACACAAGCAATTGCTTTAGAATATTCAAAGTGGGAGGACTCACCTAAATGTCCATAGCCCACAATACCAACTCTAATGGGTGAGGATGTGTCAGTCATGTCTGTACAGAAAGAGAAGGAATCACAGAAGAATTCACACGGTACAATTTTTCTTTTATTTAAGGTGTGGGTGATGTCTGCTGTAGGTGTGCATGTGTTAGACTAACATGCATGGTCTGTTTATATTGATACCAGCTATCAATCTACTATCAATCTACTATCACCAGCTAAGTGATCTACTAAGTATTTGCTTGGTTATTCTTAAATGGGCCATATGATGAAAAACTAAATTACTGAGGTTGACATATATGTTCTATTAAAAGGCACAAAGAGAGGCTGGTTTCTCTTCTGGAAATCATGATGTAAAATATGTTGTTTTGATAGTTTTTGGTTAATAAAATGACATAAAAAGTCTACCTAAAAATGTAGGAAATGGGCCCTTTAAGCTATGAATTTGTATTAAACTAACTCAATTTGCCAATAGTGCTGAATAATTTTAATAAGCTGTTTTTTTATAGGTTTAACTGAGTGATGATGACAGTCTTTAGATTATGTTGTTTATGAAGTCCCTGAACAAACTACCTAGAAACATTTTTGAATGCTCAGTCTGATATCAGCATACCACAATGCAGTGTTTCTCAAAATGACTTATCTTTCCCCTCCTACCTGCTATAGCTCCTCCTCTCTATCTCTTTCTCCGTTATCTATCTCTCTGCCCCATCCACTATGTACACGAAAGGCCTCTCTCCCCATCTCCTAAAGTAATCTCCCTGCGTTTTTCACAATCATCACTTACCTTCCAAGTTCTTACCTTTTCTCTACTTCTCTCACTCTCTCAGCTCTCTGCCTCTCTCTACTAAACCTCTCCCGCTCACCTTGCTTCGACAAACCCAGGAGGATTATGGGAAACGCGGGCCGAAGTTCGTGGTGGAGCATGTGTGTTAATGATTACACCTTTCACTCACATTGACTCACATGCCAGACTGTGTGTGACGGCAGAAACTACTGTAGATCTTGTGTGGAGATTTATCACTTCAGTTTTAAATTAAGGATCCTAAAAGGAGGTGAAAATTACCCAAAAAGCTTCACTTCCTAACCTGATAGAAACCTCACTGCAGTTTTATTAGTTGAAGGTGGTTTGGCATTTGCAGTACTCTAATTACTTCGTGTGTATACAGTGCCTTGACTATTCACACCCCCTGTCCTCTACTCATGCTCATCATTGGAACAGTCAGTAAACAGTCAGTTTACATCAGTAAACAAGTCCAGCGGTGTTTTCTGCAGTGATGTCATTTCAGTTGTTCAGCCAATCAGACCTTACACAGATAGGACCCAGCTTATAGGTGATTTGATAGGTTGACCACCCCTTCACAACACGTGTTGACCCCTGTACAACTTTGCACTCCGGAGTCAGGTCATCAGCAAAAGACCCCTTAACTTATGATCTATGACCTGCCATAACCATCTGCAAACTTTTATTACACATGAATACAAGGAGTACAGATGACAGGGGCAAACTATTTGATCTCATCTCATTGCTGTAAGAAGTGAATCAGTGTGATCTCTAAATACTTATGAATACTTATGAACATCCTTCCACACAATGGGTACTTTCACCTCCTCAAAGATAGTACCTTCTCTTTGTACTGCCCTCATAAGGACCGGTGAAGTACTGCTGCCCATGACTCACTAGAGATACCAAAGCTATTTCTCTATGTGACTATATAGGATTCATTAAGGCTAAATGTAGATAAAAAAAGCTCTTAAGAAGTAACACAATTACTATTGAATCTTAAAAGAGACAATGAATGGGTCATTTCATCACTAATGTCAAAAGCAGTATGTAATTTTTCACTTATGTCAACCTTTGCTCATATTGACAATGTCATCACTGGATCCCAGTCCAAGTCCTAAATAACGGGGTTAGGCCATACTGTGTTTATGACTGAACAATCTGACAGATAACGCATATTGGTCTAAAGTTCAGAGTTAGCCTAACCAGTGAGATACACAGTGGTACCGATACTGACATTTGGAAGCACAGTAGGACCCTGTGGAAGACTTACTTTCTGAGCAGAAAGATGGATATCCTTGAAACAAATGCCTATGATCGCAGACAACGCAGGAACACGGTAATAGCCTCCAAATGACACCAATATTTATTTGCACATATAAATATGTATTGGATATGATTTGGGATTCTGAGGTCACACACAAATGCACCTTCTGTGTTACTTCTGAGACATGTGTGTGTGTGTGTGTGTGTGTGTATGTGTGAGAGAGAGAGAGAGAGAAAGAGAGAGAGAGAAAGAGAGAAAGAGAGAGAGAGAGAGAGAGAGAGAGAGAGAGAGAG
>JBBPCW010000027.1:5457393-5472683 GCA_037974425.1 Phenacogrammus interruptus | reverse complement strand
TGATCTTTTTCAGCAGTAGTTCTGTATTTTGAAAGGGTTAAAAGGCTGTTATCCCACTTTTAATTTAATGGTCCAGCCGTCCCCAAAGTAAAGCATGTTCATACTACTGCTAAGCCCCAATCTCTGTCATTGTCTTTAACAGTTTCAACATAGGATGATGGTTTAAGTGAATTATGATCATACGTGTCATGCCCTTTGACCTTTTGTCAACTTTCTCAAGCATCACCCCCACAACAACCTTTTGGGTTGCACATCCTTAAGCAAGAAGCTCTAAATTCCATTCTTTTCTTGGGACCCATGTTCTTCTTGGCCTTGTTCTTTGTATTTTGTGGCCACCCAAACCCCACTCGGGCCATCAGAACTTAACTTCACTGTCTGTCTTCAGTTGACCTCTAGAAACTGTGGACCTCCTCAGCAGGTGGTTAAAATGGTGGCCAGATGGAAGAAAATGCGAGGGTTTGTGTGAGTTACTTTTGTTTGGGACCATGCTAAGCTTCCTCACGTGCTCGACTAATGAAGCTGTCCTTCTGAAAACTGGCAGCGTTGAAATACCCAGTGTGTGCCAAGCTGCTGAGGCATTGGAGCATTTACATTGGGCTGCTGGTGAATTCAGGACACAATGAGTGGTCAGATACCAAACTATTCCCACAGTACCACCTTCTGCCCACCAGAAGCAAAGAGCATTAGCAGGGAAGTCAGTTGAGACTATGGCTCAGACCCCATGCGGTTTTACTGTGCTTTGTCCCAAAACCAGAACATTTGCCCCAAAACCCCAGAGTTTCAACTAGGGCTGCTTGATATGGATAAAATACTTGCATTTAGATTGCTGCATTTAGTCATTGATATGCCTTGCAAAAGATGCATTAAAATGAATCAAAACACAAATCCCAAACTGTGATTGGTCAAAACTTGCAATAAAAGATTTCTGAATTTGTCACAGGGCTCAAATACACATTGCGGCATTCTGAGATATTCTATAGACCTGCGGGACAACACTAGTTAACCAAAGGCATTTTCCCACTGTTTCACACAGGCTTTCACACATACTGCTCATAATTTATTTACTATTATAATCGATGATTATAATTGATTAACAATATACTGTACTGCCCTAATCATGTCAAGACCACCAATCCTTCCATAAGAGCCTCTGTTGCAATTTATTTATTTGCAGTTTGGTTGAATATCACTGACATGGTGACAGGAGAGAGAAGGGGTAGTTATTTCTAGCTGTAGTAGAGTGGGTGGTCTCTTGTACCCCCCACATACACACAGATGCCCTAAGATACACTGCAGTTGTCTTATTGTGAGGGTTCCTAAAGAGACAGAGAAGGCGGAGTTAAAAGCAGTTTGTTCTTTTCGTTGTCAGACAAGAGTGTCCAATTTGGCTTGTCTGTCTTTGTCTGCCTGCTTGCATGGGCAGAGCACAGTTCTCACTCTTTTGAGTAGTTGCTGAGGTGTCAAATGAGTGTGTGGGAAGGACATCAAATGTGTAGAAAGATGTGTGTGTGTGTATATGCATGCATGCAGAGGAAATCCTTCAGACCCTTCAACTGTCACTTTCTTATCTTGAGTGTCAGGATGTCTTAGCAGAAGCACAAAAGATGGCCGAGGTAGAAAGAAGAGAAAATTGTGTGAAAAAAGACTATAGGGAGATAGAGCAGTATATGAGGGATAGAAGTTCTATTTAAAGAGCTAAACAGTGAAATCGGAGCAGTGATGGACAATACATAGCCTATCAAAGCCTACCAACATACTAAAATAATAGTAAAATAAGAGATAAAGGTTCTCCTTAAATATATAATATTCTGCTTTCATAAAGCTGCTTTTTTGAGACATGGATTTGTCCCAATAGTAACTATGGAATATGTGATAAAACTGTGTTCAAACATAAAAATCGTCTTTGCATTTGTCTTTGTCTTACACTAAGAAACCTGCACAGGAAAAAAGACATTTAACCCATGCAGATAAATCCTGAAGGTACATTTTAATCAGTAACCTTTCTATATCGAGGTCAACTGAATAATCGTAACGGCGCCACTCAAAGGCCAACTCATGATAAGAGCGTTGATGCAGTTCCTTTAACACATAGCTTGCATGCGGTTAAGAAATTGAGAACGACGGTTCAGTGTGTGACCTCACCAGCATGTTATACCTCTGCGTGCCAGTAATAACGAGAGTGCTGTAAATGACAGTCTGATGGCTGCCATGAACATGAGTCTCATTTAGGAGTCACTGTGGTCAACAGACCTGTCATCTCGTTGTGGAGAAACGTCTTGTGCTGATGAGCCTGTGACTGTCTGCCTCCCACGTACTAAAACATGCAATCACACAGTCAGTCTTCAGGCATTAGTGGCCAATAGTGCTGACAAAGTGTGTGTGTGTGGTTTCCCCCCCCCCCCCCCCAAAACTAGGTTATCACTAGCTTTGGTTTAAATTGTGTAAACTGTATCTGTTGGGAAAATGTTTGTAATGTAGGATTAAGTTTAATTTCTGTTCAGACAGCTTGCCTTTAGACACCCTTCAGCAAACGCAGTCTGTTGTGGACAAAAAACACTAATTTGAGTGGCGCCGAAGATTTGTAAGCCTGTTGCTGTCCTGGAAGCTTTCTTTATTAATTTATTTTCCATCATTCATAACTAACCCTGTAACACTTCTTATATATGGAGATGTATGTATATGTACTTTTCCAATTTTATATATAGTTTTGAAATGACAAACACTACACTTTTTCAAAAACATGCATTAAAATGTGGATCATTCTCAAACCAGACACTAGTCATTGTGTGTAAAGAGGAGTAATGGACTGAGGTCTGTTTGTCACCCTCCAGAGGGAAGTTTGCCGTGGTGAAGAAGTGTGTGGAGAAGGCTACAGGGAAGGAGCACGCTGCCAAATTTCTACGGAAACGGCGGAAGGGCCAGGACTGCCGTGGGGACATCCTGAATGAAATTGCTGTGCTGGAGTCAGCTAAGGCCAACCCGTACATAGTGGGGCTGCATGAGGTGTACGAGACCAGCACGGAGATCATCCTCGTGCTCGAATGGTAAGACACACGCACACATACATATTTAAATACATGGGGATCCAGGCATAGGCCCTGAGAGCTAAGGTCCTGCACTCCAGGAGTCAGCAGTGTAAAATGCTGTCTCCTGCAGGAGAAAAACTGCGGCGCGCGTGTGCACTGTGTATATTGTAGCTCTTTTTTTGTATGCCACATTCTTTTACCATTTGCTAAATCAGAAATTTTGTTTTCAAGAGTCTTTCTGTTGAGTCTATAGGCTTTCTAAGCCTCAGTGTGTGTATTTTGCACCTCAACCCTGGGGTGAACCTCGCCGCTGGTCTCTGATGCATGTTCCAACTTAATAACCACAAGAAATCAGAGAAACCGTAAACTCAGAATAACCTCTCCCTCAGGAGAATGCACTGTTCTTGTGCTTTTCCCCTCTAAATCTTGTCCAGGATCCATCCCAAAGTAGTCTCTAGCTATCTCTCCGTCGCTCTTTATTTTTCAGCAAATGCCGCTGTAGCTCCCTGGATTTAAACCTAATACATAATTCAAACCTGGCCAGTGACCATGACCTTATTCTGCTCTGCTAAGGAAGACAACTCGCTGGGCATCTGAAAAGGTCCTAAGATGTTGTCACCCATATGGTAGCTGGGCCTCTGTGTGATGTTCTTTCTAAGCAAATGTATTTGCAAGTTTTACATGGACCAGGAGTTGCAGATTCAGTCACACATGGACTTTAGAACCGAATTGCACAGAAACTGCAAATATCATCCGCATGTTTTGCTTTTTTGTGGCAATAAATATATATTTCCTGGATGTTTTCACACAAGCGGCACTCAGGGTTGCAGCCAATCTGGTAGCACTTTTTTCTAATTCCATTCCAGGGTTTCCAACCACTCAGACACTCCACATTTCAATAGATCTCCATGAGACCTTTCCAATGTGCCCTCATTTGTATTTATTAGCTTGAGTTGATCAGGGATTATTTCCCAAAAACCTTTCACCTCACTGCGGCGTCCCAATACTTTTGTTCCACGACCTTCCGAGTTGCCGGGGAATTTAAATTAAAAGAAGCGAATACGGGTTTACCATTGCATTTTATTTATGAGTGATGCGTTAAAAAGAGTTTAAAATGAAATTAAAGTGTTCTGAGAGCATATTTGGGGGCATATTTAGGGTTTACACTATAAAAATAGTCATTTTAGGCTTTTTTTTTTTTTTTTTTTACCAAAGCGCAACAATACAGTTTTTCACTATACACGAGTGCTCTTGGAACGTAACACCTGCAAAAAGCGGGGGATTACTGTATAGAGTACCTTAAGGTTCCATACCATTTAGTCACCCTATAATTACAATATTGTGTGTAGAAGCTGTAAGGGCTTTGCATAACGGTGCTGTGTAGAGCAGAATGCGCTGTCAGGTGGAACTCCCAACTTCTGCAGCAGTATCAGTATGAAGAGCTGATAACAGCCTCTAATGAGGTGGAAATGAGAGGCCATTAACCCTGAAAAACATTTACCAAAGTGCCCCTCTCCATCTTGCTGTCTACTAAATGTGTCTAGATTTTTCCCGTTGTCTTCAAAACTGCTGTGCTTTTGCAAAGTCTGCCCCTTTTTTTTCTTACTGTTCCTGCAGTGTTTGTGTTTCTGTGTAGAAACAGGATGCTGGATGATGGAGTGACGAAGGTTTTGAGAAATGGTAGATTGCATCTGTGTCTGACTCTCAATGGGTTGAAAAGGAGAAAAACCCACTTCCTGCGTTTTCTGCTGAAGATCAGCTGTGCGTCAGATAGCAGCTCGATACCGCAGACACAATGAGTGTCTTGTGTCTTTACCTTATTAGGAAGGTGTCACATTCTCAGTGGTGTGCTGACTGTAAGCTGATTGTCATGGCTGATGGGTGGTACTTAGCTTGTCTAGTCCTTATCATTATACTCTGTTTTGTTCTTTTTCTGTTAATTTCTCCCCTCTCCCACATTCATTCTCCATTATTCTCATTCTCTGTATTTATCTCTTTGTCTGTCTCTCTCTATCTCTCTCAATTTGCATTCCAGGGACATTAATATTAACAGAAGGTCTGAAAGTTCCTTGAGTCTGTTTAATGTGTGGATGAAGGAAAGGGACTGTTTAAGTGGGATGTTCTTTTGTCTCTTTTTCCCTCTCCCTCTCTCTCCCTGAGATTTGTGTAGGCCCGTTTCACAGTAAAACCAGAACGAGAGACTGAAAGAGGGAGAGCATGAGCCGGAGATACAGAGAAATAATTTTCCATTTCCTGTGGGTTTTCTCGCAAGTCTTCTAAAAGCAGCTCAGCAGCAGCAAACACACACAGACACAAACATACGAGCCTGCAGCCTCAACCACATCCTCAGTGCAGCTGAGTGCAGAGAAAAGTGGAACACTTCTTATCTTAACCATTTAAAATGTAAAGGCAGCATACGGCAGCACAGAAAATGCCCCATATGAAAGTTTTACAAGAATCCACATACATATCAGGACACGGCTTGGTCAATTCTTGGTACTCGGCTGCCCTTTTGTTGGTAAAGAATCTGTCTGATTTGAGGTTTCTAGTCTTTGAACTGACCGTTATCTCTGAGCTCCTCTCACCTTTTTTCTGTTGATGACTAATATGTTATTCATTCCTGTCTAATTAAAAACCGCAAGTTCCCCATCACCCCCCCCCGCCCCCCCCCGTCTCCTCCTATCCCCCTGTCTTACTCACTTTGAACTTCTTAATCTTAGTCTGGCATTAGTTGATCCCACACTGCTTATGTAACTTTTTCACTACCACAACTTTATCTAAGTCACATGCTTCTCCTTTTCCTTTTCATCTCTCTTGTTTTTCTCTCTTGCCAGCTGCAGAATGATATACTTTAGGGCCTTTCAGCTGTTATAGATGTGCTAATACAGGCCAGTGTCTCCCTTTGCTTGACATCTGGCACAAATCGAGTGAAAAGGAAGTCAACGTTTGAGGAGTTTGTAGAAAGCTGTTCTTTTTCCAGAACTGTGTAGTCTGGAATACTCTCTTCATAGTGAAAAAGTAATATTCCTGGCTAAGGATCCTTTGATGTGTCCTGGAATGTCTTTAAATGGTCAGTCATGGTTTCCCTTTAATTGTCTGTAATTGCAGCATCCTTTGTGTTGACTACTTGGAGCATTATAAAGCTACTACAGTTTCAGTCAGAGTCATTTGGCTCTAGCCTCAGACAGGGCCCCCATTTTTTGTTGTTGCTTTTATTATTTTTGTTTTTTTGTTTTTAAGGAAAAGGCAAAGTACTCATGATCAGCAGAGGGAGGATGAGGAGAGCTGTAAACTAAAGAAATGCAGCGTCTGGTCCCAGGGTTTAATTCTAATATATTACCCGATATCCGTGTCTCTGTGTACCCAAGCAATAGCCAGTGGTAGTGAAGCAATGAAGTAAGCATGAAAATTCAGTTCAGTTCAGTGCAGTGCAGTGATTCACTGCGAATCTGGTTTCTTTAACCAGGCTGTCAGTGAAAGCCGGTACTCAGACCTGCTCCACATAAACGCAATGTGGATGTTTTAAATTTGCTTTGTCTCTCACACACAAACAAACACACAAGGCAGCCATGAGAAGCCATGTTGTTTTTTTGTTTTGTTTTGTTTTTATAAACTGCAGTTAAGCACACGTGCGTGCGTGCGTGCGTGCGTGTGTATGTATGTATGTATGTTCGTTCACAGACAGTTTTAAGTAGTAGACCACAGTAGACCATGGCTATGGTTAAGATCCCATGAACATTAAAATGCGGTTTTAGTATAGCCATCAGTTACAAATTTAAATGTTGTGGCTGTTGTTGTGTTCTTTGAGCTGCTCAGCCAGTTTTAATTCCAGAACTACCTTTTTTTATTATTACATAAAGCGTGTGTTATTCTGTGGAGTAGAATGTGTATTTTGAGCTTTGTTTCTGAATGTTTTCAGATCTAGTAGTATCGGCCCCTGCCATTCTCTCCAGGCAGGACCTTGAGCTCCTGGTTCAACTGAAAGGTGATGGCTGCACTGATAAGTCATAGTCAGTACCCCAATTATTTACACAGCTGGAGCTGGAATTATGTAACAATTACAATGTACACGCAGGTCTAAAACCCCCTGCACATGGCTCTCATTGCGCTTCCTTTCATCGCCTAAAAGCACATCTAGCGGCAAATCCCTGTGGTCACGGTAACCTAAGCCAAACTTACGCAAGATGTAGACTTGACCTGCCCCGTCCATCACCCCCCTGAGGTGTCCTGTGATGTAGTAATTAGATGTCTTGTTAAGCAGGTGAGGCTGACGAGGCTGCAGGGGGAATCTGATGAGGCTGTGGGTGTAGCTGGCCACAGTGAGGTGTTTCACATAGTCTTTTATTATTATTATTATACTTTTTTTTTTAAGCACTTGGAGTTTTGTATATGAAATGCTATTATTTTTAAAGTGAGATCGTGCTGTAACTTTTTTTTTTTTAATGGTGGTTTTAACAGCACATTCTACTTTACAAAAGCAAGACAACATGACTAATTTGATTTGACCCCCTACAACAACCATGACAATAAAACCCCAGGCAACCGGCGTGGGTTTATTACATTTTGTTGTATCGAGGGTAGGATGACTGATGATTCATGTATGACCTTAGGAGTTCTGGAAACCTCCTTTGGTTATCACCATAGGGCAATGACCTGTAGGTCCTGCCCTCTTATTCTAGAACCCATAAATCTGGGGTAATTAAAGCCTGGGGTAGGGTGCATTGATTTATTGTGATTTCTGTGGCGCCTGTCATGGGGTCACTTATATATTTTTACATTTTCGTTGCTGGGTCAAAGCGCTGAGAAAGTGTTATGTAATTTTGTGTGTGTGTGTGTTCTTGGCCGTCTCAGTACTTTAATGTTCTTCACAGTCGGTCTTGGAAGCTCGGTACATTTTTAATGGCTATAGGCCAAGGAGGGTGAACATAACTTTTTTTTTTTGTTTGTTTGTTTTTTTTACCAATTGTGAATCCCCCTCCATTAATGCTGATTAATATTATGAGGAGAAGAGTAATTCTAGGAACCTCAGCATGGTTCAAACCAAAAATTAATTGGGCACTTAAATGTCTGGAAAACATTTTTTTTATTAATCTCTGTCTGTATATCTTTTTTCACACTTTCAGTGCTGCTGGAGGTGAGATTTTCAACCAGTGTGTTGCCGATAATGACGAAGCCTTCACAGAGAAAGATGTGATCCGATTGGCTCGACAGATTCTAGCGGGCGTGGCTTTCCTTCACCGGAACAGTGTTGTCCACTTGGACTTAAAGGTGGGCTTGTTTACAAATGCACCCTTGTGCCCCTGTCAAAGTCTACAGTTACTGATGGCATTAATAAATGACTCCAGAAAGTTCTTCTGCACGGAATTTCACACAGAGAGAGAAAACAGGTTACATAACAAACAGAAGCTGCAGATGGGAAGTCTGTTATTTGTTTTCTGGGGCCAGTAAATCTTCGCTGTTGTCATTTAGGCGTGTGTGTATGGAAAACAAAAGACAAGAGTTATTCTAGGCCTAAAATACTTGTGGCAGTAGTAATTACAATCATTCATATTACATTCTCCTTATATTTTGCTACATAATGCTACATAATGTGTACTATTAATATTTTGTAAGTATCCTAGACTATTTTAAATCTCTTACTTAACAGATGAATATTAAATAAAATGATATATTACTTGAAATAAAACATAATGACCATAATAGCTGTAGTTTTTCAATCAGGGATTTGAATTTGTTCTGTCCCAAGCAGTCTTGGTGACAAGTGGCTAATTACAGCTGTATGTATTTGAGATCTTGATATATGGTTGGGATTTTTAGGATGCCTTCCATAGACTTGCCTTATCAGATCAGAATGACAGTGGCGACAAGCTGTAGACATTAAGTGATGGATAGTTTATGTAAAGTGAAAGAGAGGCTTGTGGAAAGAGGGATAGGGATTTATTAAGATGCTGGAAAACCTAGCAGGGGAAAAGTCGTGCCTTATCCAAGTCATGCATCAGCTGTCTTAAGTTGCACAGACAGTGCTGCCAAACCACAGATCACTGGTAAACACACAAGTTAAAGTACAAATTAAAATGACCCAGGAATGTTGCTTCACTAGACTGCGTGTGTTGCGCTCTCGGAAAAGAGCCCTTTAATTGACCGTCACCAGCATCTTTCTTGTCAACGTGTGGTGTGCAAGAGTTCAAAAAGCAAGGGTGTGTGTAAGAGAGAGTGGGGAAGGCAGACGTACTTGTTTAAGGTCCATTTTATGTAGGAATGTTCTGTTGCGTGCCATGACTGTCCTACAAATAGTATAAGATCATAAATCATGGTGATGGATTTATTAGTAGGAGTGGCTCTACATTGTGTAACACATGTACAACTCACATCCTTTGCATGGGCCTACATATTTGGGTGCCGTTTTGAGCTCAAAGAACACCTTTTCCTTGGAACACCTATAACTGCATCTATAACTGATTCATCATGCATTTACATTACATTTATGGCATTTATCAGACGCTTTTATCCAAAGCGACTTCCATTCCCTAACTACAGGGGACAGTCTCCCTGGAGCAACTTAGGGTTAAGGGTCTTGCTCAGGGACCCAGTGGTGGTGTGCTGAAGGTAGGATTCGAACCCATGACCGCTTGGTCTAGAGGCAAGTATCTTACCCACTACGCCACCACCACCCCATGCACTCAACCTGAAATAATTTGCTGCTGAAAACTGTTACTCTCTAAATAATTGCACAAAGGAGTATATTGTGTGTGCAGTGGAAGATTCTACCTTTGTATAGATATCGTAACAAAATTCATAACCACAGACACTGGATTTATTGGGACTGTTTTTAACGTAAACAAAGTGGATCTGTCTGTTATAATGTTTCTGCTCTCTGCTTTGTGTAATGCAGCCTCAGAACATTTTGCTGACCAGTGCCCAGCCGCTAGGGGATATCAGGATCGTAGATTTTGGCCTGTCACGGCGCGTAGACAGCACATCGGAAGTCCGAGAGATTCTGGGCACACCGGAGTATGTGGGTGAGTCAGATGTAACAGCAGAGCAATTTACTGCGAAAGTGCATGTTCATGAAATACTTTTTAGGTAATACATGTAACTGTATTTAGACAATGTAGATGCATTGTGGATAATTTTATTGACTAGAAATAGTGCATCATGATGTCTGGCTCATTTACCTTCAAGCCATGTGGCTATTCACCAGTCTGAGATGCACATGGATTTGCGACTTGGTCAGTTTTATTAAGCCAAAGGTAGTCTGATGGTGTTTAATGTATGCACTGACAGTGCTACTGTGTTAGGAATTAACAGTCTGATTCCCTTTACCCACAGCTCCTGAGGTTCTGAGCTATGAACCCATCACCACAGCTACAGACATGTGGTAAGTAAGAGTTCAAAAAGCAAGGGTGTGTTTACATGCATTAGTTGCATGGCATGCTTACTTTATTAGAACTTTGAGATCAATAAAATGTAGAAAACTTGTGTGCCATTCCCATCCTATTAATGTTATCAGATTAAAACAAACAGTATCATATGTAAAGCCCTCTTTACAGCCCTCAGGCTCACCCAGCCCTCAGGTTAATTAAAGGCTGTCCACCAGAATGACTGTGGAAGGTTTCACAGAAAATGTTTTATTGTGTTATGTCCTTTTTATTGATTATGCTTACTTTATATCCTGCAGGAGCATTGGTGTGTTGACGTATGTGATGTTGACGGGTGAGTCTCCTTTCCTGGGTGAGGACAAACAAGAAACCTTCCTCAATGTCTCCCAAGTCAATGTGGACTACTCCCAAGATGTTTTCCATGGTATTTCTGCCCTCGCTGTGGACTTTATCCAGTCTCTGCTCCACAAAAGCCCAAGGTAAGGCAAAAGGTAGTGGCTAGCACTTTCAGAGTTAGGCTGTTGGAGAACTCTTCATCTTCATAGTACCTCCACTTTGGAAATCAAAACCGATCAGAACCCGAAACAGCCAGATGTCCTCAGGTTATTTTCCGGACACACCTTTTCAGAAGTAGTTATTTAACATTAAACTTGGAAGCGCTAGTGGTCTAAAGTTCTTGGGAAATGGCAGATTTATCTATTTCTTCATCTTGAAGATATAAATCTAGTTGTATCTAAACTAAAGAAAATTAGTCTTTTTCTGCTCCAGTTGCATTTAAGTGAGCTTACATAAACTGACTGAGAGGAGCAAAGCCAACCCCAGTTTCTTCATCAATGAAAAAATAAACACGGCGTTCTAATCTTGGGTCTTAATCTCATTAAAATGCAATGGCCTCTTGGTTTCCAGTGTACAGTTAGGTGACCCCACTCTCCTGCTGTTTTCCCACATTACTTCAACTCCCTGCTGACGCTGATGCACAGCAGTGGCCGTTTTGGCTCAGTCGGTGTGACTAATGGCAGCCTGGATCTGTCACCATTGCAGCACAATGAGAAATGATGGCAGCCTTTGCTTCTGATCCAGAATCATAATCTGCACTTACTAAAACTTTATAGCCACAGATCATCGAGAGTGTGAAAGGCAGAGAGGAAAAATGAGAGGTTAAAACTATGTGGAAAAATTCTTCTGTGTGCAAGTAATCCTGAAGAGAAGGGAAAAACCTGGGGAGAAGGAAAGGGAGAGATAAGTTTGAGGACTGAGGTTTCGTGGAACTGCTGGAAAAAACGGGAATCCGTGGTCGCTGCAGTGTCAACCTGAAATTTTAGACCACAATTATGAAGTGCTTCACCACAGATTTGGTTTCATCTGTAACTGTAATTGACCTGAATTTGGGCTGCACAGTGTATTGTTTGGTAGTCAGTTTTGCAGTGTTGGCCTCAATGTGCACATATTGAGCAACAAGCATATTAGCATACAATGAATGTATTGGCCTCTATCCAATCACTGAATTCTTTTCAGTGTTCTGTGAACACAGATATCCTTGATAAAGTAAGGAAGTCACATTATATAATGTGAGGCAGTTTTAAACCATGTCACATCCTTTTAGATTATTGCAAGGCAATTTTTCCATTATTGTGTGCAGCAATAAAAATGTAATGTTTTGTCTGTATTGTACAGCCCAAACGTAAAGAAATCTTACTTGAGGTGCTAATGCTGGCAAAATGTTTTGCTTTTCTTTAGAAAACGAGCAACAGCAGAAGATTGTTTGAACCACCCCTGGTTAAATACCACACACACTCACCCCCGTGCTGCTCCCACATCACTTGAGGAGCAGGAGGCCAGCCAATCAGAATCGGAGCCGGAGAGTCCTGCACCTTCCCCAGAAATGGTCGTCATTCCGGTGTATCCCACGTGTCCCGGGCAAGGGGACCTGAAGACAGGCCGGGATACCTTCAGTTTCTCAGAGCCATTCCCTACCCGCCCTGAAATACAGCAGGAGCTCATCTGCTAAGAGTGACGGGCGTGGCCATGAATTGCCATGAATCGCCGGGGGGCTGAGTCCATTCCTCCGCCGATGAAGTTCTTCACTGTCCCACACTCCAAACCTGCCCGCACTGGTGTGAGCTGGTTTGTATTTGACAGCGATGATCCACTCAGGTGTTTTCGCCCCCAACTGTATACTTGTGTGTGCGCTGTGAGTGTGTAAGGGTTGACTTTCCCTCATCATTAGAGATTTTATGCACTTGTGACTGCATCAGGTGTAGAGTGCATGAGCAAGCTCTTAACAAGCCCTTAACAAAGTATTTGTAAGTTATTAATAAAGTTGTTTTAATTATGAGTTGTAGCTTTAGTCTAATTTCAGCAAAAAAGAGATTTATTTATGGTTTCTCCCCTACATTCGTGCACCACACGCACACTGTCCGGTCAGTATAAATCGGAGCTTCTGTGGGAGCTCATCGTTGGTCTGCAGGGCTGAAGGTCAGACAGCTGAACTGTGGCTAATCCTTATCTGGAGATGATCTGAACTTTGAACACAATGAATGTCGACGAGGTCAAGGACACTTTTTAAAAAGAGGACCGTGATCTGATTGGCTTACTGACGCATGTATTGATGGTCATGACTGAGGTCTATGCGTATCTGTCTGGGCTCAGAGGTGTTTTTCTTCTTTGCCTTTTTCCTCCGCAGCGGACCTGTTTGGACTTGCATCGGGTTCTTCATAGTGTTGAATAGTATCAATGAATGTTTTGAGGAAGCGACTTTAAAAGTTTAGGGTTTTTTTTTGTTGTTGTTTGAGCACTTTTATTTAAAAAAAAAAAATTGAAAAGAAAAAATGTTTAACCTCGTAACAAGTGCTAGGAAGCGGCAAAGTGCCAAAGACTTGTTAACATGGTTTGGATAAAAGCACAGTGTAGTAGAGTTAGATGTTCACACACCCGCACTCCACTACTGTAACCTCTTTGTCACTGTTCTCCACCAAGTGCCATCAGCACCATGTTTCTGTTCCGTACTTGCTAAATATGTTTTGCTTTTGTTGCACAGATCATCATGTATCATACTCCTGTTTTAGGGGCCTTTTTTCTTTTATCTGAATTTTTGTGTGTGTGTACTTCATGCTCTTTCAGGGCCTCATAGGTTTGGGCGGGGGGACAAAGTGGCCACCTCACAAGCATCATTCTGTAGACCATCGTGCCAATGATGCAACAGGGCCCTCTGAGTCTAAATTTTGCTTACTGGCATTGGAATGACTCAACAGTCTTATCTCGGGCTAATTCAGAACGCGCTCTGGGAGTTGGGGAATTATGGGAGAAAACAATTTCAGAAGGAGTGTATATTAAAAAAATGTAAATGTCTGGTTTTAAAAGTGAACATTGTGTAAAGTATTTTTCTATTTCCATTGTATTTGAAGATGTAAGAAAATATAAAGATTGTGTTTATTTAGAATTTTATACTTGTTTCCTCTGTGCTTAAGGCAAATTTGCACTTGTGTCCAAATGAACCATCACTTGATGAGTTCAGTATAATTGGCATTGCTGGCAAAGTATTGAAGAACAATAATAAACATGAGTTTTTTTGTATTAATGTGTTGTTTGTTCATTTTATTTGGGTTTTTGAGTCCAGGGAGCAAGTCATAATGTCTTTTCACGAGGTTGTCTTAGTATAACGTGACACAGTGGGTCTGAATTTACACAGGAGCCAATTTGTCACGTTTTATCGTTTGGTGTGAAAGTTTTAAAGGGGCTTAGTAGAGGTTTAGAAGTGGCTTTTTGCAATCTGATTAGCTAAACATGGGCACAACACAGGAAATTCCAGCCTCTGAGAACTGTGTTCTGCATACCTCAACACAGACTCATATTAGAGATGAATACTCACAGCATCTCTCTCTTTCCTCTCTCTATTCTTACCCACAAACTGAAATTAAACAGTAAAAATGTGGCCAATAGTTCTTGCGTTATTGTGCCTTTCCTGCGAAGTTCGGCTCCTTTCCAATATACACACTAAAACACACATGCGGGCCTCAGAAGTTTCCGTTTCCCCGGGGAATAAAAGGAACGTCCTGCTGTTTTCCAGCCTGGAATGTGAAAGTTCTAATGTTTGTTCTCTCTCTTGCTCTTTCATGTAAACAAATGTTTGAATATAAAATTGATAGGGGAAAAGTATTCAGACACTACTAAAATATTTATATATATATTGAAATAAACATGTGCTGATCAGTCATTAAAACCACTGACAGATGAAGTGACTAACATTGGTTATCTCATTTCACCTGTCAATAGTTGGGATATATTAGGCAGCAAAGGAACAGTCAGTTCTTGAAGTTGATGTGTTGGAAGCAGAAAAAATGGGCAATCACAAAGAACTGAGTGACTTTGATTAGGGTTATATAGGGACAGCTGGGTCAGAGCATCTCCAAACGGCAGGTCCTGGGGATATTCCCAGTGAGAAGTAAGTGCACTATCCAAAAATAATGCAAAGGACTACCAGTGAACTGGCAATATGGTCATGGGCCCCCAGCGACCAAAGTCTAGCCTGTCTGGTCCAGTCCCACTGCAGACCACATACATCCTTCGATATTCCATAATGGTAGTGACATTTTTTCAGTAGGATAATGTGTCCTGCTACACTGCAAACATTGCTCAAGAATTGTTTGAGGAACATGATAAAACTTACAGGACTTAATGGATCTGCGACTAAGGTTTTGGTGCCTAATACCACATCACACCTTCATGCCTTGAGCTGTTTTGGCATGGGGGTGCCTACATGATATCAGGCAGTCTGTTCTGATGTTATGGTGTACAAATAAATGCTAAAAATACACTACTCACAATAAGTTAGGGATATTGTTATTTACATGAGTGCTTGTCCTATTTGCTCTGAATTTTAATGAAA
>JBBPCW010000027.1:5418766-5429338 GCA_037974425.1 Phenacogrammus interruptus | reverse complement strand
ACGATCATGTTAATTTAATCGTGGCAGCCAAAATCGTGATCGTGATTAAAATTCGATTAATTGTGCAGCTCTACTGTGTATATGTGCCAGTTGTAATAACTGTAGTATAAAATAAATAATTTAGCCTTTTCACGAAAACAAGGAAATAAATTGTGCTTTTTAAATGAGATTATATTTCTAATGCCTTTCTCTCTTTTTCTGCAGATGGTCATTCAATGCCTGCTGGTGGTCATTGCTCTTGCCTGTGTGCCTTGCATGCTTATAGTAAAGACAATGGTTCTGCGTAGACAGTACCTGTGGAAGAAGCACCTTGTAAGGGTTTATTCACAATTTAATATCTGCATCACACACTCATTTGGCATTTTTACTTCTAGTCATGAGGTCATTCAGTAATTTTAGTATTTTCAACCTGTAAATAAATGTCACTTTCTGCTGTCTTCTCTCTTTACAGGGCACACATAACTTTGGGGGGATTAGAGTGGGGAATGGTCCGACAGAGGACGAAGCTGAGATCATTCAGCATGACCAACTTTCACAGCAGACAGAGGATGAGCCGGAGGTGAGAACAACACTGGTTGTGTGTTGCTGTTTTTATGAATGATGCATACCCATTTTTTTCAGTTAAGCTATGCTGCCTGTCCTCTGGGCCAGAAAACTTCTATGTTGCCATTTCTAATTTATTGTGAAAAATCAATTTTAATACAGTGAGGATACTTAGAGCCACCTATTTTGGCCTTATATAGAGCCAATATTTATAGAAACGTTATAATAATGTATGCAGTGTTTTCCAAGTACAAAGTCTGTTTCTGAATGTGAATGAGTGAAAACTTTTTACTTGTCAACACAAATATATTATGATATTATTATATTCTTGCATTATGGGAGTTGTAAACAATGTAAACTGTACAGTACAGAAGTTAAGTTTAAAATGAAAGTTAAGTTTTTGGGAGCATATTTAGGGGAATGTTTAGGGCTTACACTATAAAAATAGCCATTTTTAGGCTTTTTTTTGTTTTTTTTTTAACTACATCACATATAAGTGGTTTTTCATTGTACGCAGGTGCTTTTGGAACGTAACTTCCACAGGTTTTACTGTATATATAATTGTATCCTTGAAAGATTATGAATATTATCTGTTATTCTTAATTGAATTCTTTTTAATTGTTTGCTACTCAAAATAAAAAAATAATCACTAGTCCAATGTTAGTTGTGAGACTTACACTAGTTAGCAAATGAAATCATAAACGTTGATTTCCAGTAATACTAGATCACTGGGTTCACCAACGTAATCTGTGTATTCGGTGATGTCCCTGTAGTCAGCAGGGGGTAGGTGGTGGACATTCCAGTCAGTGAGTCACTAAGAGTGTGTCCTGCATACCAGCGCTGCTCTAAAATGGGTCAGCCCCTTTTTAACCACCCTCCACCACCCTGCCACTCCTGTGTCCCATGGCAACAAGCTTTACAAACAAAACAACACACCTTTGAGCTTAAAATAGTCATATTAACATTGATTTTAAATTTTCTGAATCGGAATAGCAGGTTTTAAAGCATTGTATGTTGTTGCCAACTTGCTTTGAGACTTTACTGTTACTTTCCTTCATTTACTCTCAGTTTTGTTAATCTCTTAATGTTTGTGTGCTTTCTATGAAAGTACGACTATCATTTTCTCATCTCCCTTTCCTTGAGCTCTGTTACTAACCCTACCTTGACATTTTCTGTGTGTGTATGTGTCCAATTACTTTTCAAGCAGTCCGAAGAGGAAGTGGTAAGAAAGCCTTTTCTCTGCGTGTGTGAGATTTGAATTGTGTGTCAGGACGACCCTCTCCTCTGTCTCATATTCCTTTCTCTTTGTGTGGGTGTGGGTGTGTGTTTTGGCTGTTGCTTCTCTAGCAGGCATTTACTGATATCGCTGCTTAATCTTTCTAGGTGCCTCTGGTTAATTTGGGTTAAAGGGAAAACGTTCAAGTGACTCATTCCACAGTCCAGTGGTCCAGTGTGTTGCTCATTATGTGCCAAATCATGTGCCAAATTATAACAATCAATGCTACTTCTTGACCCCTGGTGTAGATACCGTACCTGAATGTGATGTCATGTGGTGTTCTAATCATGTGTTAGCCGTAAGGGGTTGCATAGACTAGTTGAATAAATCCTCCACTTACTGCTATGGGCAAAAGACAGTTATTCAAGGGCAGTGCCTGAAGTACAATAACTGGGAAAAACCATCGTGAACAAGCAGGAGGAGAATCCAAAAATCAGCTATTAGCATTTAGCTTGATATACAATCATTTATCAACCAGATATTTAGATACAGTTTAAATTTATCCTGAGAGATAAAATTCTGAGAACTGTGCTGATTTTTGATGCAGGTTTCATCAGACAGTCTGTGTATTACTGTGGACAGGCTGAAGTACAACAAAAACTGCAGTGCACCTCTAAAACACATCAACTGCAGCCAGTCACCAGCATGCTACTAACAAAATAATACTTTGCTTTGACAACCAGATTTGTCTTTGGCTCATGTATTTTGTTTTTCGTTTTGTTTTGTAATGGTGAGTAGTTGACTAGTACAAGTTTAGTCATGCAACCCCTAGTTGACCAAGGGCTTCAGTATGATTAAGGGCATCAGGGAAGATGCAGAAAGAAAAAAACTGTTTGATATCCTAATGTCTATCTGTCTTTTTCTCCCCTTTTTATTTCTCTTTATTTTTTTCTCCCCATCTCTGTTTGTTTTTCTTTTTTCCTTTTCTTTACATTTGGTTTGTTGCTTTTTTTCTGTTTATTTCTGTTTCACTTTCAATTTTCTCTTCTCTCTTTCTCATTATTTTTATTTCTTTCTCTCTACATTTTTTTGTTTTCTGATTTCTATTTTTATTTATTTAAATTTTTTTCTCCCTTCATTTATCATTCTTTCTTTGTTTTTCTTATTTTCGTTCTCCCTGTCTGTTTCTGCTGTTTCTTTCTATTTCTGTTTTTTTGTTTATTTCTCTTTCATTTTATTGCTGTTTTGTTCTATCTTTACAATTCTGTTTTCCTCTGTTTGTCCTTTTTCTGTCTCTCTGTAGTTTAATTTTGCGGATGTAGCTGTGCATCAGGCCATCCACACAATAGAATACTGCTTAGGCTGCATCTCAAACACTGCCTCCTACCTGCGGCTTTGGGCACTGAGCTTAGCTCATGCACGTGAGTAAAGCACAAATGCTCTTTTTATGTGTTTTATCTATTTGCCTTTGTCTGATTAAAAATATGAGCATGAAACACAAGTAGCTCAAAACATCTCACAGTATACCTCCATGTGTTCTGTCTTTTTCCACAGAGCTATCAGAGGTCTTATGGACAATGGTCATGAAATTTGGTTTTTCGGCTAACATTGGTTTCTCCTTGGTTTTGTTTATGGGTTTTGCCTTCTTTGCCACACTGACAGTCTGTATCCTCCTTATAATGGAGGGCCTGTCTGCCTTCCTGCATGCCCTTAGACTGCATTGGTAAGTCCTTACCCATATCTACAAACGCTGTCTCCGCCTTAGTGTGAAAAATACACTAAACATTTGTTTATTCATATCTTTAAACAGTTGAACCATGAACTAACAAACTTTGTGTCTCTCTTTAGGGTTGAATTTCAGAACAAGTTCTACTCTGGTCAAGGCTTCAAGTTTATGCCGTTTACCTTCAACGGCATCCTTGAGGGAAAATTTGAGGACTAAATTAATGTCACTCAAGGCCTCCCACCAGTGTGCTTCAAACCGGCTAAAAACCAGTCAGATTAGTGGTATCAAAAATCTTTGCTTTCTATTTTCAGTGACCTTTATTCAATGCAACCATATTTATTCTTCCTGTTCCATGATTTTCAGTGCACAAAAAATGCATCACTTAAAGATGATACATGTGCCAGTCTCTCCTCAAAGCAGGAACAAAAATATCCAGTTGCATTCTGTTTCATGGTCTGTAAATCATACTCTATTACTCGCATGCTGTTGTCATGATTAGAAAATCTAAGTAATATGAACACATGTTGGTATGAAGTGTCATTTCCCTGTACTACTACATAAATAAGCTCATTTAGTCCAAACAAGAATTATTTAAACAATGGACCTAAAGGGGTTATTATGCAATTCTCCTTTTTGTCTTTTTTTCCCAACTGGAATGTTTCTCTCGACAGTTTTCTCTCATTGCCTGATATCTCTCTGTTGAGTGTGTACTTCATTCCCTCTTTTTGAGCATTTTTGCTCAGTTGTGTTTGGCCTATCCTTCTCCACATTCAAAGGGACTGCATTCACAATTCCTCGAAGGGAAATTAAAAATGCCCATTTTATCCAAAATGAATGCAGTTTTGGACATTGACTTCCATTTATTACGATCACTTTATAATAAACATTTGTCATTGTAGTATGCACTTCTCTGCTACATATCCTAGTAAGTAATATATCACAATCCTATATCTGAGCTGATAAGAAATAAGGTGACTTCACCTTAACCTAATTGCAACTCAATATTCGTTTACCAGTTCATGGATTCATATTGCAGTACCCGTGATCATTACTAGACCACTGTTGTTTGTTTGTTCCTTGTTGTATTGCTGTGATTGTGTAGTTGTTTGGGGGCCAACACAATAAGCACTGAAAATGACCTTTGATCACACATCAAACTAAAGTGTAAATCTACAGATAAATGGTAGCAGTAATCTTCTGTCTCTGTTTGTTGTCCCTCTTGTATGTGTGTGTTTCCTTGTGTGGCTATTGAGCTGAGGAGCTGGAGGACTTTGCAGTGTCTAGGTTTACCCAGTAACATGCAGTGCGTAAAGGGATTATAACTGGACGTTGCCTACATGTTTGTCAATAAAGAGCTGGGAAATAAGCTCATGGTTTTTTCTGTCGTTTTTGAAGCATGTTGGTGTTTCACACACAGTGGGTTTGAGCAAAGTTAAAAACATTTAGGTCTCTCAAAAAGTATAGGACCCAGTCTACATTTGGAACTTAAGTACATTTAGAACTCTTTGTGTGAGTGTGTATTAGTGTGTGTTGAGTTAAAGTGTATTGGTGTTTGTGTCTAAAGTGTGATGAGTATTCCTGTTTATGTAAACATGATTCCTTTGATTATCTTTGCCAGGCTACTGAGGGAGGAGCCTAGCCCCTGATGGTCAGTGAGGGAATGGCTTTACAGTAAATGACTGTTAGGAGGAGAGACAGGCGAGGGAAGGGGGCTGTTTGAAAGGAAGACTCCACACTCACTGCTTCATGCACGCACTCGTGCACACGCCTTGGGGCTGGGACAGGTTTGCCTGGAGAGGGGAGCCAGGACTTGGACAGAGAGAGAAGGAAAGGCAAGGAGTGAGGTACATTTAGAAAAATTGGGACATTGTATAACTAGAGAACAGAAAGGTAGAGTAAAGTGAGGTAGGAAAAAGGCAGGGAGTAAAAGGAGAGAAAAGTGCAAGCTGGATTTACTCTCTTTGGTGTCTGCTGTCATTCAGGTCTTTTTTTAGTGTTTTATTTTTACCCCAGGACTGCCTCTCCACACACCAGCCAGTGTGTGTATGTGTGCGCTTTAGACCTCAATCTGTAAGCCCACTGGAGTGAGTGAGTGTGTGTGTGTGTGTGTAAGTTTGTCTGCGTGGACACCTTACACTTGAAACCCAGCCATGGCTGACACTAAGCTCAAGCTGGATCGCATCGCCTTCACCGAAAGCTCGGACGATGACGAAGAGGTGTCCCTGGTGACGGCCGCCACCAAAACCTCAGTGACCACACCGGCCTCCAACCGCAAAAAGACAGCTGATGATGAGGACCACGATGGCTCTTCTACAGAGGTGGATCTGGTTCTTGGACCTGGGCTGGACAGCAGAGGTGGCGAGGCACAGAGATCTGAAGCCCAGGCCAATGGGGTAATGGTCCTGGCCCTTCTGGACAAAATCATTGGTGTGGTGGACCAGATCCAGCAGACCCAGAACAACCTGGAGACCCGGCAGGAGAACATGGAGAAGAGTGTGACGGTCATCCACAGTGAGCTGAACAAGCTGGCTAAGAGCCATGTCGGCACAGCCGGCACGGTCACCAAGCTCCTGAACAAGGTGCGCAAGGTAAACACCAATGTGAAGAGCGTCCGTACTGACCTGGAGAGGCAGGTGGGGCAGATCAAGAAGCTGGAGAGCAATGAGCATGAGCTGCTCAAGAGGAAAAACTTAAAAGTGCTCATTTACCAGGTAAGCAGGCGACTGAGACTAATACAGTCATTGGAAACACTCTGTGCTCACTGTTTTAGGTGTTTTGTATCCGTTTAACCAGATTAAGTCTTGTCTTGGCCTAAATTATATATTTTTTCAGGGCCTGAGAAGCTGACCTTTTTTTCATTGTGTTACTCCAAAGGAGAAAAAAAACTACATGGTGACCAGCACATCAGTCTTGTTCAAATTAACATTAACTGGACACATGTTAAAAAGTAAAAGGCTATCAGTCTCTGTGCTATGCATGGATTATGTCTAGCCTTGGACTAAAGTAGGATGATCGTGGTGATTCACAATGGAAAATCTGTCAGAGCTTTTGCATAATCTGAGTCTTGTGTAAAGTGCAACTTCTTACTGTCTGCTTTGTAGCCACATATAACAAAACCAAAGTTTTAAATGTTCTTTTAAAAAGTAGGATATGGAGTGTCTGTGTAATAGATCCAGGTGTTAATGTGTTCACACTTAACATGACCGACATGTTGTGGATTGTATAGGCAGTATGTCAGTCACAGACAGGGTCTTGTCCTGTGTGTAAAACAAGTCAGAGGTTCAGTTTAGTAATGTGGTTATTAGTGTATGACTCAATATATGTGAGTGGGTTGTGTGTGTGATATTTCCATGTGCCTTTTAAAGCACACAGGGATTCCTGTGAGGGGCTTGGCCTTACATTCCACATTCAGCATCAGAAAGTCTCAGCACTCTGCAAAATGAGACATTCAAAGGTTCCCGCTGGGCCATGCCACAACCTTTGAACATTACAGACTCCGGATTTTCCTAGATGTATGGTAAATAAGGCCAATATGCACATGCAGAATGTGTTTAGTACCATCGATATGCAATAAGACATGCAGCCCTGAAGGGTTCTTTGCAGAAGAGCATAGTAACAGTAGTTGCATGTAAAAGTGCCGGCGCCTGATCAAAGTTACAACAAGCTCACATCCTCTACGCAGACCACCATTCTACTTCTTTTATTTTCACAAATACTGATTATTTGCTAGATTTAGCACATTAAAAATGACAAAACATCAAATGTGGCCTGGGCAAAAGTTATATTGTATATTTTAAAGGATTTATTATATAGTGAATGTTTTATTATAGACTATGTTTTATAGGAAAATAAATAGAAATTGCTGAGTTGGGCTTTTTCTAACAACTAAGCAGTTACAGAAAAGGAAATGGTTAGGAAATGGCATTAAGTCTATACTCCGTATACATACCCACTTTTAAAATAACCAAATCGCTTTTGTGTATGACTGTATAGGATAATTCTTCATGTATATGATATTTGTGTAGTCACATCTGTAACATTCTTGGTTAGTCAACAAAAAGCATATAAGTTTCCCTTGCCCCTGGAGAGACCAGGTCTTTATTACGGAGGCGTGTATTTGTCAGTATGGTTTAGGACACAGTAAAACTTACTGTGAGCTATAAAATGAACAAAACCTTAATATCCAGATATTCTGGATATTCATTCATTCGAGACATCACCAGGGCTGAAGAGGATCAGTCTTCCATATGGTAGACATTACAGATTCTAGATGATTAAATCTCACACACACACCTACACCAGTGTACCCACTTGTGCTAAAGTTGGAGTGTGCATGCTTGCTGTGGCAGATAGTTGGCTCGTGTTAAGATGGTGTAGGATGAAAACATTTCTATTTTACATCCTTCCATGATTTGCTGCATTATATCTACCACACATCCGTGTGGAAAGTTGTAATCCTGCAGCTGCATGGAGTTAGACTGCTGAATATAGCACATTATTGTCCTTATAAACACTAAATAAGATGTGTAGGCACATCAATGTACTATGTACTTGGTACTCTTCACTAAGTTTGCACTGACTTATACACATATCAGCCATAATCTGGCATAACCACTGGTAAGTTTCCTTTGTGCCACCATGATCCATCAAGGCGTGCACTCCACAAGATATATGAAGGCGTACGGTCATATCCAGCATCAAGATTATCATCGAAGTCCTGCTAGGTGGGGCCTCCACTGATCAGAAAAGTTTGTTCTTCAGATCCCACAAATGCACGGATTGAGATCTGGGCATCAGAACACCACACTGCCTCTCTCTGATATGTTTAGTGATTCATTCTTTGCATGCACCAGACCTGCTGTTTTGAAGATGCTCTGATTCAGTCATCTACCCATCGCAATTGGGCCCTTGTCAAAATCACTGACTGTTTATGTGCTGCCTAATACATTCCTTTCCTCGACAGGGGCCAATGTAATGAGAAAATATTATTCACTTCATCTCTGTAAAGTGACGATTTGTCGTGCATGAATACACCACAGTACAGAGTGTGAAATTCTTTCTTTGCATTTAACCCATTCACCAAGTGAAGCAGTGGGCAGCCAGGAACACAGCGGAGAGCAGTGTGTTGGGACGGTACCTTCAAGTGTACTTCAGAGGTGCCACTAGCAATTGTGGGATTCAAACCCACAACCTTCTGATTGTAGGATCAGTTCAAGTCATGGGTTTTAGTGTTATGGCTGATTGGTGGATCTTGACATAAGGATCTTAGATTTTTTTCCCCTCAGTAAAAAAGGTCAGGGCAGCTGTTCAAATAAACCCAACAAGGATGCTGTCTTATTTTACAGCATAGGAAATGGTTGATTAATAATTCATTAAGAATTGTGTTCTAATATGTATATGCCCTGAATCCACATTTATTATCCGCAGTTTTGCATGATGCTGTATAATGAGTAGACTTGTTTGATTTTTTGTTTGTTTTTACAGAAATTAAACTACACCCACCCTATGAGAGAGCAAATTATTTTTTTTTAGCAATATATAACTTTTTTAATTTCAGGTTTCCCTTTGTTAAGGGTTCCTGTAAGAAAAACAAACCTGTTGGTTCAAAACACCTGTAGTAAAAGCCCACTGGCTCCTGCTGTGAGAATGTTTAGAGTGACTGGGTATTGGAAACTTTTGCCCGACTCCACAATGCAGAAATGACCTCCTTCTGTGGTTGAGTAGATCAGTTTTAGACTGCTGTGTTGTAGTTTTAGTATAGTGCTTTGTGAGCATGTTGCATGGATATGGCATAAAGCAAAATGTTTGCTTGAATTTGAGGAGTACAAAGGGGTTTCAGGGGTGTAGGATGGTCGGCAAAATGACAGAGAGTCACCCAGAGACCCCCCTTTCTCCATTCATGGACAGTCTAATTATAGTTCAGTTCGGTAATGTCTGCAATGCACTTTAGCAAATCTACAGAGAGAAAGAGAGAAAGGTTACTGGACTGTTCACACTGCCTCTCTTTATCATTTAAAATTAACAGACCATTTTCATTTCTGCGCCATTAAGACTGGTGTATTAAAATAACCTTTGTTCTGGTTAGCTACTATGCACTGCCATTCACTGAAATACTCTGCATATTTTGATTCCTGATAATGAGACATTATGCATATTAAAATATTTCATGATGTATTCTACATCCTAACATATTTTGCACATTGTCTGATGCATGATTTTATGACATATATCATTGTAAACGCAACAGCAACAATAACAAGAACTACATTTACAGCGTGCTTTATGAAGACTCTGTGTTGGAGGAGCCAGTCTGAGGTTCCTGTGTGCAGTGTACTCAGGGCTGGACAGCTTAGATGTTGTTTACTCAGGACTTCCATGGCTCTATTTAGCTCCGTAACGAGCCTCTTCCTCTGAAGCAGCCTCGGGAAGAATGACGCAACTGTTCACTAATTGCACATACTGCTGAATGATATGCTGGTGCGCCCATTATTTACCTCTGTGTACGGACCATGGTCTTTTGTCTAGTCCCCATTAGGGAAAATATACTATTATTGCTTGCGATATAGTTTCTTTTTTTTTTTTAGTTCCCGAAGATAAGATTAGATCTGGGTTAGCACAGGAGCTATATCCATCCATCTATAACTGCTTATCTCTAACCAGCCTTGTCAGGAGTGCTGGCCTATCCCAGCAGTTATAGGATGAAAGGTGGAGAATCACCCTGGGAACATACAGCTTAACATTTTCCTCCCATAATGGAATGTCACACACAAATCACCAGTCTGACACATCTTCTTGCTGGAGGTGCGTAAGTGTAGGGCTGGTCTACACTTCTGTAAATAAGGGCACTGAGGCTTTTTGTAGTTTTACTTGCATGTTTTCAGTGGTGGGTGAAGAAAACACAGAATATGCTGGAGTCAGCAGAAATATTCTGATGTAATACAAACAAAAACAAAAGTAAAATGTACTTTTCACTGCTTTCTAGACTCAGTTCTGTGGACATCAATTGCACATCAATTGTGTGTGTGTGTGTGTGTGTGTGTGTGTGTGTGTGTGTGTGTGTGTGTGTGTGTGTGTGTGTGTGTGTGTG
>JBBPCW010000027.1:5389584-5399794 GCA_037974425.1 Phenacogrammus interruptus | reverse complement strand
TGTGTGTGTGTGTGTGTGTGTGTGTGTGTGTGTGTGTGTGTGTGTGTGTGTGTGTGTGTGTGTGTGTGTGTCAGATATATCATGGGCTTCATCAGTAAGGAGAGAGAGAGGGCTATCCTGAGCCCAAAGCCTCCTGGGACGTTTCTGCTGCGCTTCAGTGAGAGCAGTAAGGAGGGAGGCATCACCTTCACCTGGGTGGAGAAAGACATCAGTGGTGAGTGTATGTGTTTGTGTGTGAGAAAGAGAGAAATAGAGAGAAACATTGTATGATGTGTGTATGGTAAAGTGTTGTGTCTCAAATTAGTCCACAACCTAAATATTATCTCGTCATGGTGGTCCTGCGGAGCAGCCAGTGGGCTATTTGCCCCTGCAATTTGAAGGTTGTGGGTTTGAATCCCAGGACTGGCAGTGGCACCATTGAGGTACCCTTGAGCAAGGTACCACCCTGCTCCCAAGCACTGTGTTGCGGGCTGGCAGTTACTTTGCTTGGGTGAATGGGTTAAATGCAAAGAAAGAATTATACACTGTGAGCTGTGCAGTGGTATCTTCACATGTGACAAAAATGGCCACTTATAGTGGTCCCTTTCCTTTGATGGGTGAGTAGAGGACATTTACAGTCAGTAAACATAACCCTACAGTAACATAAATATGCTGGTGTGTATTGCAGGTAAGACACAAATCCAGTCCGTGGAGCCGTACACTAAGCAGCAGTTGAACAGCATGTCCTTCGCAGAGATCATCATGGGCTATAAGATCATGGATGCCACCAACATCTTAGTCTCTCCACTGGTCTACCTTTTCCCCGAAATCCCTAAGGAGGAGGCTTTTGGAAAGTACTGCCGGCCTGAGGCCCAGCCCGATCCTGACTTCCAGGAAACTGGATGTGGTAAGAACTTTCCCTTACAGCAGCCTTTCCAGCACATCCAGCCTGCACTGCAAACCATTTACAGTCTGTTGAGAAAAGCAAATTTCCCGACAAAGGTTGTAAAGTTTTCAGTTGTAGATCTTTTTGCACAGTTAAATCATAAAAAAAAGAAATTTCATCTTCTATCAAAAACATGTTTCATCCTGGCTGTACAAATGATTGAGAATGTTATGTTTGGGAGACTTGTCTATAGTGGAACAAAGAATAGCAGATGGAATAAGAAGACAGAAAGATTACAGGAATAAAAGGAGGCCGACCGCAGTGTTTCTTTCTCATTCTTTTCAGAAAAAAACAGAAGTGAGAGAAATGAGTAGCTTTGTTTACATGCATGCAGTATTCCAGCCAGAGAACAATATTCCCTTATGATTTTTTATGACAGAAAAGACATAAACCATATATTTCTGTTTGTCCTTTTTATTTTTAATTATAGTATGAAAAGACAAGCTGCTGTTTGCGTTTTTAAGTGAGAATTAAGCTAATAAGATCCAAAGTTACTCAGAAGATTCAAAATCTAAAGTTACTCAGAATCTTGTTGCCCTGAAATAGAAAGGTATTTCCTTCTGTAAAGTTACTTTTTTAAGGGTTGCCAGTTTCGTTCCAACACTGACAGTTGCTGGTTACTCTAGAATAAATGATTTGTTGTAAAAGAGAAATACACAATTTTATAAACTTCTGCATAATTGTTGTTCAAAATTTAGTTCATAGTCGTTCAACTGGTGCATTGCAGAGTGGTGCAGTTTCTGTACGGTGGTGGTGATGGGAATCAGAGATCATGTTGTCTACAGTACAATCCAAACCCACCTGTGAACATCCACAGGCCCTCTGTTTTATATGGAATGCCGTAATGTTAAATAGTGTTAAATCTGGACTACTATTTCGACTTTTCCTTACCATGCACGGCATGTTTCTCTCTGTCATAAACAAAGACACATTTTAGCCTCCACTTCATCTCAGCATTTTCATTGGTCAGCTGCAGAATCACCCAAATAGCTAGAAAAGTTATGCCAACTGAGGGTTTTCTGATAAATGTTTGTGTTCATGTCATCATTTTCCAGAAATACCCTATAACTGTGGAAAATTCCAGCTGCTCTTCTTTTTTTCTGGTTATAGCTATGTTTGGAACAGCATAACCAGTATGCATTGTTTACGTGACTTGATGTATTCTGTGAACATGTAAATCGTAGGTACAGTAAAAACCCTTTCTCAGAAAGAGTGGAGGTTTGTGACCCACTAGGAAATGTGTGGCAGTGGGACAGTGTGTGTTTGTGTGCAGACACAATTAAAGAGCACTCACACAGTTTTGATGTTTGTTGTTTTCTGCAGCCATTCAACCATATCTGAAGACTAAGTTCATCTGCGTCACCCCGTAAGTAGTTTTTACCATTCACTGTGTGTGAGTGTGTTTGTGTGTGTATGGGAAGAGCAGTTTTTATGTGTATGTTTTTATGACACAAGGGTGCATGTATTTGTGTGCATGCATGGCCATTTATGTGTGTATTTGTGGCCACTGTGACCTTTGGAAGCTCTCATTTCCCATTTTTCCTTCTGTCTTCTTGTAAAAGAAGTGAAGATTTTGGTGTTCATATAAGAACCAAAGAGCAGGTTTTCCCAGTGACTGAACTGGGCGGGTTCACTTGGTGGCTTTTCTTTGTAGTAAACAGAGCACGTTCTCTGTGGATTTCCCACACTGAAGCATATAGCCTCTCTAGTTTTTCCACTCAAGTCCATTTAGCAGAACATTTCTAAAAAAAAAATAACCCTGATCTGTAGAGATGTAAATAATGGTAAATATTAAGGCAAGAGGTTTCTATACCACAAGCTATTTACAGAATATGGAAAAGCATTGCATTAGTTCAAGTAGTGATTAAAGAAAACAAAGGGAAAAGCAGAAACATTTTTATAGTTTCATTCTGACTGGCAGCAATAACTAATAAACTCTAAGTGTATTGCACCACTTCCGTTTAGCCCTTAGAAGTATAATGTTATTTTCATTTTGCAATGCATTACATAATGACTTAAAAAGATCAATTGAATTACATTGACATTGAATTCAAAGTATATATCGACAGGTTTGAGTCTTTCATTTTCCATTTGATTAAATGACAATGAACTGCTTGAAGCGGATACACAGAAATCTAACAGTGTGTTGGTTTTTGTGGTATTACAAGAAGAATGGGGTCAAAATTAATTTTTCCATTACATGGGCTGGTTAAGCAAAACAAACAAACAAAAATTCACTATTGTGCACAATGTAAATACTGCAGAACAGCAACCACATTTTTGAACATTGTAAAGATGTTTATAAATCAGTCAAATGTGTATATTTTCATATTCCATATAGTCCAGCAAGAGTGAACTTCAGTTTTTAGTGCCTTAACAATGTCCTAATGATGATGCAGGTTTGTTGTGACAGCAGCTATCACCGCTTCACATGTTTTAAACACAGAACAGTCATCTCATTGGAAGTATTTTTATGCCAGTAATTGAGGATAGAGTTCTCTTTGAGCTGTGCACACAGGCTTTATAATTGAATGGTTAAATTACTCAGTCGCCACACAGGATGGCACTGTTTAAGCCCAGCCAGTGCTGCGATCTGGAAGGGCTTTCATAACAGCACTTAAATTGTTTGTTACGGAAAACTTGTGTAACATAATGATAAAAATATGATTTATCGTGCAGCCCTAATGTAGAGGGTGGTCTTTTTTTCTGCATGGCAGGACAGTGTGCATAACATTTCTATTTTTTGTAGATCATAGTCACAGAAAATCTGCTCTTCTACATACAACCACAAATAAAGTCACAGTCCCAGAACACAAGAAACACAAACATACATGCTTAGTAAATTTCAAACCCAGGATTCACTTATAACTTATAAGCACACACACAATTCCCTCACACTTTGATATTTCCAGCTGTAGAGATTCAAGATTGGCCAAAACTCACCTGGCACAAATAAGTTAAGGGGAACATGTTGGCATGGTTGTGTTAGAGACAGACCATGATGGTGTGGGGAGTGTGTGTATACTTACGTCTGTGTGCCCACACATGCATGTGCGTGCGTGAGTGTGTGGGTCAGGCTGTAAATTGACCTCTTTCCATAGGTGTCCTTCCGTCTTCATGGACTTCCCGGACAGTGAACTGCTGGGGAACGGCTTCCCTGGGTAGGCATTAGGGAGCTGGTGTGTGTGTGGGGCTGTGTATGAGTGTGTGAGTGAGGGAGAGAGAGAGAAAGAAAGTGTTTAAGCCAGTATTTTGTACAGAATTAACATTTGGGATCGAACACTCCAACAGCAACCGTCTAATAACATGGAATGGGTCAGTTTAACATGTCGTAAAAGTTGCATCAGAATGTGGTTTCCTCCTTTTTCTTGTCTAACAGAAGGCCCTGTCCATTCCAACCCTTCCTTCTCTTCAGTCATCTAACACTCAAATATAATAAGTAGCACTATGTAAACTGACCTATAATACAACCAATCGTGGTATATTCAGTGAGTTAAGGGTTGTCTTGGGGTAATTAGGGATATCCTGATCAAGGCATATATTAATAGATTGTTATCAGCTATTTATCTCTGAACCACTTACAATCCTTTCTAAATCCATTTGCACAGTAGCCATAAACATGCATTTTCTTTCTGGATTGGAAAGTCAGCATTCTAAAAGTGGTTTTATTGTGAGTAAATTCTAGTTCTTCTGGTAGTTTGCATGATTTTTTACTGTCCATTTAATCTCAGCATGGCCCCCTTATTGGAGACAATAAGAGACAATGTGAATGTTAAGTTACCTGCAGTTAAGCTAGCAGCCCATTTAAGAGGAAGACAAAAACGTAATTCATGTATGCAAACAACTTGAAAAAAATGGTCACAGCAGACACATTAACTTGGTTTCAGTCGCTAGTCAGTATTAATTTTCTTGGACTGTGATTTGGGGGAAAACTGTATCAGGACATCCCTAACTGAAATTAGCTTTTACTTTATACTCTTACCATGCTGGCTTCACACAGATTACTGGTCTGTTTAGCTCTAGAACTCTTTAAATGTAGAGAACATGTTCAAGTGTTCTATGTAAAGAGCGATTAAAATTTAGTGAAAGTGCTGTGAAATGTTGTGAAAGAGTTGCGAGGTTTTCATATAACTTTAACAATTTATTTCATTAAACTGATAAACAGATGTATGCAAAGGTTTAGGCACCACCGGTGAAAGTAAAAAATAAGTCAAAATATGTACACATTCTTTACAGAAAACTAACATTTTAGTGCACAGTTGTCTGGGTGCTCTGGTTTTCTCCCACAGTCCAAAGACATGTACCTCACTTTAATTGGCGATGCTAAACTGCCCCTAGGTTTGAGTGAATGTGTGAATGTGTTTTTTTTTATCTGTTCTGTTATAGACTGGCCAGGGTGTTTCTCAGCCTTTCACTCTTTGACAGCTGAGAAAGGCTCCTGTACCCTGGTTAGGATAAGCAGCTCAGATAATGGATGGATGGTTGAATGGATACATGTTTAATAATAATATATAATAATATATTGTAATTATATTGCACTTTACAAAAAAGTATAAGTTTAAGTTTGTAATTAAACATTTGCATACAACTGTGTTAATATTTAATACAATAATACTTTTACTAACTCCCAGCATCTCTAGGTAGTATGCACTTGTAGTATGAATAACTGCTTTTTTTTATTGTACAGGTCTCTTTATTCTTCTCTTTAATGTCTCTCCTTCTTCCCTTTAATCATTGACATTGTTCACAATTCATCTGTCTGTTTTCCTGTGAGGAGTGTTGAGGATAAGGAGGCTCATTCAGTAACACTAAGTGACCACTGTCACTTGATAAGATTCTGTTTTTTGGTACACACAGGTACAGCTGCACTGTTTGTCCACAGACTTCAGAACTCCCTGAGCCACATTTCATATTGCAGTGTTTGGCATGTGCGGTTTACACCCAAACCTTCACAACTTTAGTGTGTTTTGTTCTTTAGTTTACCACAGGAACCTTACTGGCTTTGCCTCCTGTCCCAAACCTCTCACTGGCCTGTTCCAGCTTAGTATGATTGACTGAAATGTGGTATCCAGCGTATCTGTGTGTTTATGTGTATGTGTATGTGTGTCGGGGAAAGAAAGTTTTTGTTTGCGTTGGTCTGATAGAAGTGGTTAAAAAAACTCACCAGTCTAATCCCACAATGACATTTGTGTCTGCATTTGTGGATTGTTAGTATATGCATGTGGCTTTTCTCATCAAAGTGCTTACTGCTTGTCTTGTTTGTATGTGTATGTGTTTCTGCTGCAGGACTAACTCAGGCAACACGAGTGATCTGTTCCCCATGTCCCCGCGCACTCTCGACTCACTGATGCACAATGAGGCAGCCGAGGCCAACCCGGGACCTCTTGGTAAGATACACACACTCTGTCTCACACACACACACACACACACACACACACACACACACACACACACACACACACACACACACACACACACACACATTGTCACTGTCAGAATAAATTTTTGGCCCAAAATAGCTACATATTTTACTGAATATTATTATAATCAATTATAACTCATAACATTCCAAAAGCAATGTCTTCTAATTGGCTGCTTCAGATACATTTTTGCACCTTTGTTGAATACTATTGTTTTGTTTTTTTTTCAAACAGACTACAATGGAGCACACATGCAAACAAATAACATGATGATAATTTTTGTGACACTTTTTTTCCTGTGTTTTTATTTTCCAGAGTCCCTCACTCTGGATATGGAATTGAGCTCAGACGTGTCTTCGCCCATGTGAGCCAAGCAGCAATGGACACAGACGCTCTCATTTAGCTTTTTCACTTTTAAAAGTTTCTGCTTTTTTGGTGAAATGTATATAAGACTGTGCTTAAGTAGATGATCCTCCTTTTGCTGTTATGATCCTGATCATATAGTCATTTCATGTTACTGGCTAGAGCAAACTTTTGCTAACAGTACATTGCTGTGAATGTCCATTGATATCAAGGAAGTTTAAAAAGTCAAGTGAACCGAGCGATTCTCTTTGATTTTTTTTTCTCCAGGTGATTGCCACCTGCACAAAACTCAGCAGAGAAAATAGACTGTTTAGTTCACGTCGTCAGTAAACGTCCAGCCCAGATAACTTCAGCTGCTTCCTCTATAGGATTAATTCTATTTTTGATGGAGTTCATTGATATTGACATTTGAGGTTTGAAAGTCAGTTGGCATGCCTGGAAGAGACATAACAGTCCTCTTTTTAGCCTCTTGCCCCCCACCAGCTTAAAGGAATATCGAATATAATGGAATACATGTATTCTTTTTTAAGGTTTTCTCTTCTTTGTCTTGGGGAAGTTGAGCAGTGCATTGATTCATTTTGTAAGATTGTATTGTGATCTAATTCCACGTTGGCCCTGTGTAAGCTAGCATTGTAAGTGTTAGAAGAAGGTTGTTTGAGAGAAAGTGGTGCCACACAAGCTATTGTATTATATTCTTCACCTTTATGTCTGTTTAACTGCCTGTTTTGTCTGTCTTTACTCTATATTCTTGTGTTTTCAATGGCTTACACTGCTGTGGTCCTCTATTTTTTGGAAAACATAAATAGACATGTGTATTAAGCCCTAGCAGCAGCTCTGGGACCCACACTTAAAAAAAACAGTAGCACGTTGATTTGAATTGATGCAAATGGGTAACTTTTCCACATGAATGAAAGAGACTACATCAAACCAATTATTGCCAAACATAAGTCAAGGTTGTAGTGATGTAATATATATTATTTGTGTGGAAATGATCTGATTAACTGTATTGATTTCAGATTTCAGCTCATTTCTCTCAGAGCTTGCTACTCAGGGTGTTTGAATCAGGTTTTATTAAAAGCTCAGTGCATTTTACCTTACATTCAGGGGAGCATTTGTAAAGACTGACATCATATCATTAGGATCGGATAAAAAGAAACAACACTATTCCGTTCCGCATGGACTTATTTTACCGTCTGGCCCAAAACATCAGCCTCAGAAAGACCCAGCGTTTGGGGAACTCAATTACTCGATTTCGGCCGCTGTTAAATGCCATTTCCCGCAAATTAATCTCATCTGCTTTTCATGTGATGAAACGGTGCCAGTAATTACGTGTCCATCTCTGTCTGCCTGGCCTCATGTAGCAGCCATTCTGCAGTAAAGGTTACCCTAAGGAATAAAGGCGGGGGGTGTGGGGGGTGGGGGGGGGTTAGCGCTGAAGATAACGTGCTGACCTTTGTCTCCAAGATGTTCTTCCCCTTCATGTACGCAGTGAGTCACAAAGGCCTGGGCTGAAATCATTTTCACTTGCTTTTGGGAGGATTGAATTTTTTTTCTTTATTTTCAGAAATGCCTGTACTTGTCATTGTTTTATTTAAAGATGTCATACTGTAGTCTCTCTGCATTAGTTAATTCTGTTATCTGAATGAACTTGCATTCAGGTCTTCAGTGCAGCATCATGGTCAATGTAGTTCATGTGTTGTAAATTCCACTCTTAGCAAGATTTCTGTACATTAGCTATTGCATCTTTGATTTTAAGTAAATAAGAAATACTCTGTTATCCTGTGTGATTATTATAGTCCTACTGACATTAGCCTGTTTCAAGGTTACATTACATTACATTATACTACCTCAGAAGGTCATGAGTATGAATCCCATGACTGCTAGTGGCACCACTAAGGTACTATTAATCAAGGTACTGTTCCCACACACTGCTCCCGGTGCACTGTGTTCCTGGCTGGCAGCTTCTTTACTTGGGTGAATGGGTTATGTTTACGCTTTGGTGTGTTCACATGTAACAAAAACACCCATTATACACACTTTACACCTTCATTTGGCAGATTCGTTTACAATTTGAGGAAATTCTCACGTTTCGGGACATTATGAGAACCAGTGGAGAGTTGTAAGTACTGAAGTCTTTATATAGGGATTAGTGCAACTGTAGTGTAACCGAAATCACCAAACATAGTGTGTCTAAAATCCAGACATCTAACTACTGAATTAATCTAGTTTAAGATCCTTCTATTGTTGCTATAGATGCCTCATTACCCTCTCCCAGTGATGGAGCACGATCCAACCAACAGCTGACCTTTTTAATTATCTTGTGTATACAACCAAGTCCTCACACCAGGGTTTTAACATCTAATGCAAAGGTGACTTTATATACCAGAAGAATTTCAGAAGAAATGTTGGAAGAACATTACACGCTGTGATTTGCTTGTAGAACCCGTTTTAGCAGCTTTGTTCCTATAGGGATCAGTGAGGTTCAGATTAAATTGATCAGTCATGTGCATTCAATTTGCACAACAGATGGGATCAATACAAATAGCCAACTCCCCAACTGCTCTCCTCAGTTCCTCTCACTGCTTCACACGAAACAGACATCTTTTATTAAATGATTTCAGGGTTCAAAAGATGAAAGTACGAATCAATAGTGTGTGAATGGACAATGTTTAATCTGTACAGTTTTAGGATCTATCCTCTGCACAGGCTTGATGGCTATGATTGGAAACACAGCGAGCTGCGGGTGAAAAAGCATTCCTTCATGTATCTTTTGGTACTAAGATCTCATACTTTGACTCCAAGACCTTTGGGATGCATTGGAATGCTGACAGCTAACCAAAAATAGTGCCTCAATAGTGCTTATGGCTGAATGCATTCAAATCCTTATGGCAATGTACCAATAACTAGCCATCCCAGAAGATTAGAGGCCAAAGAAAAGAATGTCAAACGTGATGGACAAGTACAGTGCTCATAAGATGTCTACCTACAAGCTTATACACAGATGCTTTGATGGGACATACACAGTATGTCCAAAAATCTGAGGACACCTGCTTGTTCAATGTTTGTTCAACAACAGAAACCAGAGGTATTTATAGAGTGTTTTGGGGGGAGGGGAGGAGGGAGCCAGAAAAAAAAAAATGCTGACTCAGTTTTCAACACATGGTCATTCCTCCAGACTGGAGTCCGTCCAGGCTAGGCTGTTCATCAGATCCAGCTGAGGGGGCTGCAGATGATGGAACAGAACTGAGCCGCCAGGGACAAGCAGCCAAAGAGAAAAACACATCAAAACTGAAGAACCATCCCGTATTACTGGCCTGCTGCCTTTGACCACAGATGTTTGTGTTGCGTAAAAACACTATTTCTCCCTCATTCTCTCTCTCTCTCTCTCTCTCTCTCTCTCTCTCTCTCTCTCTCTCTCTCTCTCACACACACACACACAGGAGGTTTCCATTAGGAAGAGGAGATCATCCTGAAGAGCGGGGGAATTGCGTCATGTATTATT
>JBBPCW010000027.1:5311898-5326673 GCA_037974425.1 Phenacogrammus interruptus | reverse complement strand
ATTTTCCCCCCAGGCATTTCTATTCATCATCTTTTCCGTAAGCTGCAGTGAAATGTGCGTCTACAGCACCTATGTAATGCTTCCCACAGATAGTACTCATCGGATATGGTTAAGCCCAGCCCATTTAGTTTACCAGGGCTGGCAACAAGCAAATTATTTATGAAAGTAAAGACTGAGCATTTCCTATAGTGAAGTACTGCAAACACATCAGGGAATTGGATTCAACAGCTAAGAAAAGTTGTTAAGAGCTGAGAGTGCTACTGATAACTGAGATCAAGCTTATACTGGTAGAATGCCAGTGTTAACTACAGAATTTATTCTCTGTGTTAATTCTAGAAGTGTTTCCTAATAGACCACAAGTTTCTTAAAATTGTTGGTGGAGTTGCCAAAGCTCATATTCAAGTAAGAGTATCACTCCTAAAACTGATTGAGTGACAGATAATAAGTAGCTGATAACTACTTAAATACTGCATAACCTCTTGATCTACAGGGGAACATACTTGAACAGCATAGGAACTGAACTTTTTAATTCACTGTCACTCTTGCTTTCCTCACAAATATTTATTTCTGTTAAAAAAAAAATACAAGTTAATTTAAAGTGAATAAAGGGTAATATTTTCCATATTCAGGTCCAATTCAAAGCATCACATTTTTCTGCATTTTTTTACAGGTAACAAAGTAAAGTAATAGCAGTGTCTACATTTTTCTCAATAACTCAACCTGAAGTAATATTTACTTGCGTAATCGTTGTTTTTGATAACTGCTGTTCGTCTTCATTACATAGAGTCATCCAACTTCTGGCACTTATAAACGGGTATTTCAGCCCACAATAACTGAACTACATCCAACAGTTCCTGTGAATTTGTGGGTTTTATTTCAGAACCTGCATTTTTATGGGCTATGCCAGTCTTTGTTTGAATACACTGTTTTGTTATAGGCCTATAGAGAACGTGGTTATATCTTTCAGCAGTTTTTATAGCACTCGTTCTGAATGCACTATGCATCGTTCAGAATATTAAAATGCACTTGAATGCACTTGTTTCATGAGAGAAGATATTTAATTGTATACTATTTCATTATACTGTGCATTGTTTGAATGCTAAATAAATATTTTCATAGTTTAGGAACAGATTTATTCTTTGAACCATGAATATTAATTTATGCAGTTGCAAGTACACACAGTCCCAGCCATAACGGCAATATTACAAAAAATGGTATCATTTCTTTTGGTGTTTCCTCATTTTCGGCTTCTGAATGTGACAGTAATGTTTAGATACAGGCCATTTTAGATCATTTTATCTTTCTGGAGGTGATGATTGGCTGCGGATTTGCCATTTTGACTATTCTTTGATTCATTTCAACAGTAATTCGTTCAACAGCTTTGCTGATTTGTAGGTTTTACCCTCTTCAAGCAACAAATGTTGTTCCTCAGAACAGGGTTTGGAACGACTCATTTTAGACGGAAATATATTTCATAACAATGTGTGAGTCATTGGCTTCCCTTCATTAATAAAGGACAGTTAACACTTGTATTTTAACAGACTGAACACATTTTGGACTTAAACTCTACACTGTTAGTCTTTTGAACCCAGTTCTTCAGAACAAGCAGTGTGCAAGTCATGACAGATTTTTTTTTTTTTTTTTTTTTCCTCTCCTCGATTACAGTACTAAGTAAATTATTTGCTTTGCAGAAGTGTCACAGTCAAATAACAGTGGTTCATCGAGTTACTATTTCTGTACTTGACTAAAGCAAAACATTATCATTTGACATTACCCAGCAAAGTACAAATCCATCAAAAAATGTAAATGAATGTTATTTTCAATTCGGATATGTCAGTATCTGAAGTATTTAACTCCTTCACCAAGTGAAGCAGTGGCCAGCCAGGATCACAGCAGCTGGGGAGGAGTGTGTGGGGATGCTACCTTGCTCAAGGGTACCTCAGAGGTGCTTAGCAGTCTTAGGAATCGAACACACGACTTCCTGACTTCCTTACCACAATTACAGGGCCAATTCTGCTTTCTGGCAGATAGCAGTGTTGGCCCTGTAATTGTGCTGATTCCTAAATGGATTGAACATGAGCACAATACACATAAGCAGCACATTGACTACATAAGTGACTTACACATCATGGTTTTAAATGTATTTTGTTTTCAAATGTAATTAAATGTAAGCAAAATCTATTTACCATATTTTGTCCCTCTGTCTCTTTCTTTGTGTTTTGGCAGCGGCATTTCTCACACAGACAGTCTGTTTGGATGATACGACAGTAAAGTTTGAGATTTGGGACACAGCCGGACAGGAGCGATACCACAGCCTGGCCCCTATGTACTACAGAGGAGCCCAGGCTGCCATTGTAGTCTACGACATTACTAACACAGTAAGAGCACACACACAAACACACTAACTGCATCATCGTGTGTTTAAATGTACTCACCATCAGCTATGAACAAAAACGTTGGTTTCCCAGGCAGGGGCGTAGCCTAATCCAGTATGTGTCTTAATGGACATTCAAAATTGATTGGAATCATTTCTGAGCTGATTTCAGCTCGTGGTATAACTTATTTGGTTGTGTTCTTGAACACTTGGGGCTGAAATATTTCGTAAATGCAGTCACCTTGCGCAGGTCATATTGTAATTAGATTCTGCTAAAGTAAAGTATGTTCTATTTAAACTGATAGCAGGAATCAATGGCAATATCAAAAGCCTTACATAGTGGAAAATGTTCAGAATGTCCTGTCGGGGTAATTATTTTCTTGCAAAGCATGCGCACAGGCTCTCTGAACAGATCCTGTAAAGAAATTATGTCTTTTAAAGGTGGGTATGCTATAAACTATGAGCAATGATTTTCTAGTGCTGCAATGTGAGGCATGTGAAATGCATAGAGCCTCTTTTGTAAGCCGCATAATGGTCTTAACACACACACACACACACACGCACGTTTTGTACACTCGTGTGGTTTGTGTAGACTATTAAGGTCGTATACACAATTCCTTGCTCACTGAACAGGAGCAGTTTTCAGAACTCATGTCTGGCTTTAGCAGTAGCTGTTTGGGAATGAAGTCATGGGCGGAACCGCTTTGAATTCCGCAGTTTCCATATTTCCATTCTGTTCCACTGTAGTAGTGTTAGAACGGGCAGCTGGTCTATATCCAAGTATTTAGTAATTAGTGCTAGTTGTTTTTTTCCTCTAGTTATTACGGAAGCTTTGTCTGTTTTTTTGAAGCCAAACATTTGTAGCCTAAGCTGCAACACACTTTGTTTTCCTTTCTAAAATGACTTCAAAGGGAACCTTACACAGACCATTAACCCAAAAGAATGCACATTTCTAGAAAGTAAACACACTATTTATTCATTTTTATGGATTTTTAAACTTTTTTGTTCAAACAGTCAAATCAAAACAAAAGCACATAATAAATAGCATATATTACAGTTACGTTCTGGATACCATAAATAATGTGGACAAAACAAAAAATAAACCACTTGGCAACAGGAACATTCCCGTTTAATGGTCAAGATTAGTCAAGTAGGAGTGCAGCCATAGTACACAGTAAATCAAAGCTTGTACAAAACCAAAGAACTTGGTGCTGTGGATGATCTCCCCTGAGGATCCATTGATACAGGATAAAGGGATTAAGTCAACTACCATCTCTTTTGTTTTATTCACATACAGAGACAGGTTGCTGGCTCTGCACCAGTCCGTTAGCCGTCACACCTCTCTGTACGCCGCCTCAGCATTCCCACTCATCAAACCCACCACAGTCATGGATGCAACCTATCAGTTATATCAGTAACACTGAAAAGCACGTTTCATTCCATTATTTCATTCCAGGACACCTTCACTCGAGCAAAGAACTGGGTAAAGGAGCTGCAGAGACAGGCCAGCCCCAACATTGTTATTGCCCTGGCTGGGAACAAGGCTGACCTTGCCAACAAGAGAGCTGTTGATTTCCAGGTATGTGTTCATGTATGTTTTACTGAGAAAGAAAAGGGCACACAAGAAAGTGCCCGTGTCAGACAACAGACATGCTTAAGTGTGCTTATAACTTCTACACCCATCTCTCTAGGAAGCGCAGACGTATGCAGATGACAATAGCCTGCTGTTCATGGAGACCTCCGCTAAGACCGCCATGAATGTCAACGAGATCTTCATGGCCATCGGTAAGCAGCAGCCATCAGAAAGATGAGCTAAGGCTTAAAGTAATTGTTTGGCTGAAGTTTTTATTTGCACATTTTATTAGGGATGCACCGATTGATCGGCCAGTGATCAGAAATGGACGATTTTTGGCCTGATCGGTGATCGGTCGATTGCTCACACGTATTGCAGATTTCAAGCCGATCCTTTTTTGGGGGGTTTATTTATTTGTTTATGTTTTTTTTTGTTATGAAGAAAAAACTTTATATTAAAGAAAATTAGATTGTTGTTTGTATTTGCTGTAGGGTTGCCACTATCATATGTCACTATTATAAAAGTAACCAGTAAACAGGGAAAGTAACTACCACGTTACATTAAAAAAGTTAAAACCCAGCAGCTCTAATTTTCTGTTATCTGGGGGGAAAATCTGTATCGGAAAAATCGTTATCGGCCAAGAAAATTGCAATCGGTGCATCCCTACATTTTATCCCCCATACCACACGTGTAGTTTATCAGCCAAGACATACTTGACATCAGGCTTGTTTAGTTGTTCACTGGAGCTACAAGGCTAATGCAGCTAAGAAGTGATGGAATTTTTCTGCATTGTGCAAACTGCATGGCTGCATGGACTGATTAAACAATCTGATATAGAATTGGTCCTGGGGTTTAAATGTTTGCATGCTGCATTTGTCTGTTTCATTTTTTTTTTTTTTGACATGAGAGCCTTCTAATTAGTAGAAGGGGTTCATGTTGTGTGTGCTTTTTAAGAGGCACCTTTCTTCTGTTTTTAAATAAAGAGTTTTACACCCTGGCTGATGTTCTAGACCCTGGCTGGCTGTGTTTTGTGCAGAATGTGCCAGGCACCTGAAATGTAGAGGAAGTGTTAAGTAACATACATCATGAATCTTTCGATGCTAAATTATTGAATCAAATGGAGGGCAAGAACAGTTGCAGACTCTCGGTAGCATGAAATGTTTGATTTCATCATTGGTGTTGGAAGCATTTTGACACACTGTTGGGGTGGAGCTGGGACTGACTGGGAGGGTTGCTAGCTATAGCATAGTGTTTAATTGGGGCATGAGGGGCGGGTGTTTGCACATGCTGAACTCCACGTTTCATGTGTTTCCCTCGCATAAATTGCGCAATATTCATTTGTGGACTAATCTGCAAATTTTCTCTCATGGTCTTGTAAATACGGAACAAAGTGCATTCCGCATCTCTTCAATAAGGAACACGTCGTTTATCATTGAAATACGGATCAATTCCATGTTTTACAGAATGGATGGCAACCTTATTTATGGTGAAGTGATGGAAACGGGACTTTGTGGATGAGTAGTGAGGATTGGCTCCGGAGGCCAGTGGATTTCATGGATTCAAATTAGCACAATATCAACAAAAAACTGTTTCCTTTTACTGTAGCTTACTTTCACTGTCAGCACCACTCTTGCTAGTTAATAAATCACTTTCTAAAGAGGTGTACGTGCCTGAGCTCTGAGCCAAAGCCAGTGCATCTGCTAGACCCTCATAGTGCTGCTGTTGCATAGCAACAATGAGACGCGCACCCAGAAGTACCATTTAGAAAAACTCGTATGAAAATAAGAAGTGCTTTTTTTTCCACCACCTTCAAAGAAACATCCACCAAGTGTAAATGTTGCAGAGTGGTAAATTGGTCAGTGTAAACTCCTATTACTTGTATTAGTTATATAAACTCATTGCAGAATGTCAGACGATAAACATGAACAACTGGAATAGAAAACGATGTAAATTTGATTTCAGGCTGAACCTTCGCTGTAAGAAAACTTATTGTCATTTGTGTGCATGTGTTGTTTTGCAGCTAAGAAGCTTCCGAAGAACGAGCCGCAGGGCGGGACAGGGCCTGGTGGGCGAGCTAGAGGTGGAGTTGACCTACAGGAGGCGGCACCTCAGGGCAGATCCGGCCAGTGCTGTGGAGGCGGAAACTAGGCATCCAAGCAATCAACCAATAAGGCCGAGGAACAACACAGACACATTATCAACACCGTACCAACTCATAGTTTGACAAATGTCTATTCGCAGCCTAACTGGGAAAATCTAGTCAGTTAGACTGTGACATACATCAGCAGCCCAACAGATTCTACTACTGAACTGACCAAAGGGGCCATTGATATTAACAGCCACTTGTAAATATTTTGACCAGTTATCCTTCCAACCAATAGACAGACTCCTCCATAACATGTGCGATCGAGAGTCAGCTGACTGGCATTGCTGTAAACAATAAACGGTCACGCACCCACCAAAACTAAGAGGAAAAACAAAAAAAAAGACATGCCTTTGGGGAACAAGGAGGGAAAACAACGATCAATTCTATCACACATACAATGAGCTGTAAGGTTCTGTTCTGTTCTAGTCTGTATCCAAGAAAATCAAACCTGCTGCTGGAGGGAAAACACTTCCAGTTTGTGTCCTCATTCTCTTTTTCTCCTGCGAGTTTAGTCTGATCTTTACTGCTTGAACTGGGCTGTTGACGCATCAAAGGAGTTTTTCCCTTTCTGCCGTTCTGGTTTCTTGTCACTTTTTTCTTGGACTCTCGTGTCCAGCAGGAGGAAGAATGGAGTGGAGAAAGAGAGAAAGGGGGATGAGATGCTGTTTTCCCTTCATGCTCAGCAATTCTGTAGATTCTGTATTATTCTTGGTTATTGCTATTGTTATTATTGTAATTATGACTACCACTACTGCAGAACTAATGAATATGATTTTATAGGCTAGTCCTGCCCCCCGCAAACCATTTACATCAGACATCAGGCTATAGATGCATAATGCATTAATGGACTTCGTAACATCAGTGTCTTTTAGCATTAATGAAATGAGTTTTTTTTTGTTCCCGAAATAGTCAACAATCCAGGCGTTAAAAACATTGATAATGCAAGACAAGATTTGCCTCCTCTGACCAAAATCACAATTTGTGTATTGAAAAAACGTAACTATGTTGCTGTATTTGTACTCTTGTATTTTTTTTCTTCCATTTCTTCAACGAAAGTATACCCAATCACTAGCCATTATCAATACAGTACCTTCCCGAAACAAATCAATCATCATTTCTTCTGTTTTTTGTTGTTTTTTTTTCCTGTTCGTGTAGATTTTTTTTCTTCTGTGAAACGATTTTTGTAATGAAGGTCTCTGAGTGCACTGGCTGTGTCTTGTCCTCTGTGACATGTCATTTTCTTTTTGTTTGTTTTTTTTTCCTTCTCCGAGATTTTTTTTCTTGTTGCTTTTCTCTTTAGCAGGGTCTCTCTCCCTTTTTGACCATCATTTTCTCCATTTCTTGTGAATTAGCACAACAAATGAGAGTGGCTGCCCAGGCCCAGTTTAACAGGGTTTGGACAAAAAGTTTTGCAGGATGCAGTAAATAGGGGACACAGAAAAAAATCTTGTACTTGTAATTTTACCAATAAACAAGGGGAAGGTATTTTGCTGGGGAGGTCAGTGTGCTTTTTTATTTACTTACTTACTTTTCAGTTGATACATGATAAATCAGCTGTGGTCTTTGCTAAGCAGGTGACTTTTAAATCACATATTTAAAAATGAAAGATAATGGACAATAATGTAGGTATGTTGAAATATTACTATACCCGGCCTGTTTTACAGGCCTCTTAAGTTACAAATTACAGTAGTACTATGATGTAGCCTAAGTCTTCAAACTTGGCCTAGCTTGTCCTAGAAGGGATAGCTCTTAGAAGGTACAACCTTTTATGAAATGTGCAGTATGTCCTAATTTCATGTTTTGGAAGGTACACTACATCCATACATTATTGACTTGTACTGTGTCTGAAAATCTAAATGAAACGTTATGCTGCCTTCCAGTGGAAGAGGTGTAAGCAGCAGTTTCAGCTACAGTAGGTGTGGAAACTTCAGTAATAAGAACTAAACCCAGGGAGTTCTCTGAAGGGATCATTATTGCCTTGGGAAGAATTGTTCCCTGTTCGGCCTCCTAAGTAAATCGTTTAATGTAAAATGCACTATTCTAGACAAATCTCCGGAAGTTATAAAATGGTGACAAGCAGGCCTACATTGCAGGAAGTCCGATATGTACAATTGTTTTGTGAGAAGGTTCTGTCCTAAATACATTATACTGCTCAAAAAAATAAAGGGAACACTTAAACGACACAATATAAATTCAGTCAATCACATGTCTGAAATCAAACTGTCAGCTCTAACAGCTCCCACCCTTGGAAGGTTTTCCACAAGATTTTGGAGTTTCTATGGAAATGTGTGCTCAATCATTCTGTAGAGCAGTGGTCCCCAACCTTTATTTCGTCACGGACCGGTTTAACATCAGAAACTATTTTCACGGCCCGGCATTTAAGGAGTGGCAGATAAATATACGTATACATATTTATATAAATAAATGATACGCATAAAAATTGGGATTTTAAAACAATATTTACCCCAATATAATAATGGGGTATCTTTAAAATATAATAATAAACGTAAATTCAATGTGTACTCGCAGCTTTATTAACAGCATTTTCATAACAACGAGCCAACAACATAACACCGGTAACATCCACCTTTTTTCTGTGCAGCCCGCGGACCGGTACCACATGACCCACGGCCCGGTACCGGTCCGGGTGTTGGGGACCACTGCTGTAGAGCATTTATGAGGTCAGGCATTGATGTTGCCTGGCTCGCAATCTTCGTTACAAAAGAGGTTTTATCAACATATTCAGGTTCACATGGGGCAGCTGGTGGTTAGAGCATTATCCCTGCAATCAGAAGGTCGTGGATTCGAAACCCTTAAGGTACTGTCCCCAGGCACCTCCCTGACTGCCCACCGCTTCACTTGGTGAATGGGTTAGATGCAGAGAAAGAATTTCACATTGTTCAGTGTGTGCTGTGGTATGTTCACGCGTGACTTAAAGGGGGCCGGGCCGCTTTACATTACTTTTAATATTTCATCGATTAGAGTTGAGGTTGGAGCAGAGCCTTTTGTAAACTACATTACCCAGAAACCACTTAGTGTGTGGGCATGCGCAATGAAAGGATTGTGTCTCGTGGAGATAGGCGGCGGCGTGGCCTGAATAATCGTAAATAAACAAATAAATAAATAAATAAAAAAGGTTTTTGTTGCTTCGGAAAGCTCTCCGAGACTACCGAGACTGTCCCGAGAGGGAAGCACCGTGCTGGTTATGGCGGAACCGGCGGCTCAAGCCTCCACGCAGGCCAGGCTCCAGCAGGCCCCGAGCGGGGGCGCGGCGGGCCCCGGGCCGAACCCGAGCTCTGGGACCGGCAGCAGCGACCCGGCCCGCCCCGGACTCAGCCAGCAGCAGTGGGCGAGCCAGAAAAAAGCCCAAGTCCGCGCCTTCCCTCGGGCGAAGAAGCTCGAGAAGCTCGGAGTATTCTCAGCCTGCAAGGTAACTAACTAGCCGGCTAGGCTAAAAACAAACAAGCTCATTTTGTTGTTTGAATGATGACAACGTTTACCCAGTTTAGGACTCAAAATAAAAAATATGCTGAGCTGCACAGCACACACAGGCGGAGATAAACTCCCGGTGAGGGTCTTCTATGAACCAGACACCCCCATACACACCCATTCATACAGTCCATCACTGCTGAACGCAAGTACACAATATGGACAAAAGTGTTGGGACACTTTTCAGGATCAGGTTGGTGAATCTTAATAATCCAGCATTCAAATTTTGGACAACGCAATGCTTCCAACTTTGTGGACACATTTTGGGGAAGAACCTTTTCTATTCCAGCATGACAGTGCCCCAGTGCACAAAGCACGGTCCACAAAGACATGGTTGGGTGAGGAAGAACTTGACGTGCCCACACAGGGGACAGCTCCATATTGAAATCTGTGTTTGAATGCAGTGTCATGAAAGTCCCTGTTGGTGTAATGGTCAGGTGTCCCAGTATTTTTGTCCCTATATTGTGTATGCAATTATTTTTCTCTACATGGAGCCCATGAAACTAAAATGCAGGGGACATCTTACATTAGTGTGGATTTGTTCAAGTCTCTTACAACAGATCTGTAGTAAAACTACATGACTTTGCAAGACTCCATAATAACATTTTACTAAATTCTATCTATCTATCTATCTATAGTATACTATAGGACACTGTACAATTTATACACTTTTACAGGAATAGTATATTATTAGTGTTATACAACATAGTAGACATTGCAGCATTTGTTTAGTCTTAATTCATCACCTTTTCAGATGTAGCACGTCTGGCGATAATACAACAGCATGTAGTGTGTTGTACTCAAGTAAAAAGAAAATGTTCTGCTCTTGAAGTTTGTTGCTACACCTTATAACATACTGTTAAAAATCGAGTTCTGTAGAAGGGATTACTAGTTGTTCCCAGCCCTGGCCCTGCAGAGTTTAGTGTTTCTGCTCCATTATTCTCCTGGTTATTTGATGAAACAGGATCACAATTGAGAACCGCTATACTGGCCTGAATGACCAAGGCTGTTTGCAAACTGTGTGATGTTCTTCCCCAGGCTAATGACTCGTGTAAATGTAACGGCTGGAAGAACCCTCATCCTCCCACTGCCACCCGGATGGACCTTCAGCAGCAGACAGCTAACCTGAGTGAGGCGTGTCGCAGCTGTGGCCATGCCTTGGGTATGAATCTGTTTGGGTCTCTGTCTATCAGAAACAGTCTAAAAGTGTGACTGTTGTGATGCAGTGTTCTTTACATCTAAAAATTTGAAGACCAAAATGGGAGTTTGTCCTCCCTATGCTGGAGTAAAATTGCCGCCAAAAATTGCCAGCCAAACTGCATCCACTGAGGTCAGGTTCTGATGTGGGGTGATGAGTTATTGTTCACTCCAGAGGTATTGGATGGAGCTCCATCACGCCAAAATGGGGGGACTTTTTGCCCCTTTGTCTGATTTAGCATTGGGTATAGTGACCTTGGTGACATGGTGGCTCATGTGTGGCTATTCCAGAGAGTTTCAGTCTGTTTGCAGTGAACATTTACATTTAAAATTTGAAGCGGTGTCCTTCTGGACATGGGAACCTTAACCACTCTGGATATTGTCTTGGTTAGAAGTGTCCATATTTGGTGCTGAAGGCATTTGGCCTGCACTTCGCTGATTTTCGCGCTCAAACGCACTTGTTTCAACTGTTAGTCAGATTAATATGTGTGTTAGGAAATGAAATCACATTCGGGTTTACCTTTCGAAAAAGGGGTTGTTGGTCACTGCATTAGACTGTTTATTGTTGCTTTCACTTCTAAGCATGCCATGAAGTAGTGCTGTTTGATTATTCTTTAAAACCTTAAACCACAAGAGTCGTTGTGTGTCAACATGTGCATTTCACACTCTAAAAATGACCCAACATATAGATTAGTTGTTACTGAAATATAACTCTTTTATGTGGGGCAATTGATTTAAGTACATTTTATTGCACTTTAGCACTGTGTGTGTGTGTGTGTGTGTGTGTGTGTGTGCGTGCGTGCGTGCGTGCGCGCATGCGTGTGCATATCTGTAGCGGAGCACGTGTCTCACCTGGAGAACGTGTCAGAGGATGAGATAAACAGGTTGCTGGGGATGGTGGTGGATGTAGAAAATCTTTTTATGTCCGTCCATAAAGAAGAGGACACAGATACCAAGCAGGTTTACTTCTATCTATTTAAGGTAAATACAAACACTCCTATTTCACATCGTGATCATGGTTAATATTTACAATAGTGAAGTTATTGACCAAATTATGACTTGACGTTTGGGCAGGACAGCTGTAGCTTTCAGTTTCACACCTTGTTCAGGATGGATATTATGTTATTGTATGTGTCTGTTGTGTTTGTGTAGCTGCTGAGGAAGTGCATTCTGCAGATGGGGAAGCCAGTAGTTGAGGGTTCGCTTGGAAGCCCACCGTTTGAAAAACCCAACATAGAACAGGTAGGTGTGAGTGAGGGTGTGCAATACAATGCAGTACAAAGAAGTATATTTGATAATATTTTGAAAACATTCCCTCTCTGGCATCCTTTATCAATCTCATTCTTCCCCTTGTCCATTTCTCTCTCTCTCTCTCATTTTCTATAAATCTCTCTCTTTTCTCTTTCTCTTCCTCTCCCCTTCTTCTTACTACCTCACTTCTTTCTCATCCTCTCTCTCTCTTTCTCCTCCTTTCTTTCTATTCCCTTTGTCCTCCTCCCTTTCTTTCTAACTCTCCCTATCTTCCCTCCCACTGAATTTCCCTCTCTGTCTCTCATCTCTTTCTCTCTCTCTCTCTCTCTCTCTCTCTCTCTCTCTCTCTCAGGGAGTTTTGAACTTTGTGCAGTATAAGTTCAGTCATTTGGCTCCTAAGGAGAGGCAGACGATGTACGAGTTGAGTAAGATGTTTCTGCTGTGTCTGAACTACTGGAAACTTGAGACGCCATCTCAGTTCCGCCAGCGAGCCCAGAAAGAAGACGCTTCCGCATACAAAGTAGACTATACTAGGTGTGTGTACAACAGTGTATTTGAGACTTTTATTGACATGCACTGCCATGCTGTGACGCCTTAATGCTACGTGTGTCATAGAGTACATTGTTCAAAAGAGGAAGGTCATTGTTCATTATGGGAACTGCAGATGAAGCTGGATTTTTATGTTCTATAATAAATGTAATGTCCATTGCTTCTTTTTGCTGTTGCACAGTAGTAATATGCTCTTTTGAGTAGAGTATTAAGATCTTATGCACTATATAAATTTTGTTTGTGTTGTGTTATGTTAATATTTTTGTAACCCGCTCTTGTTGAGGAATGATATAATGTGTGTGTGTATGTTCTGCAGGTGGTTGTGCTACTGTCACGTCCCGCAAAGTAATGACAGTCTGCCACGATATGAGACATGCCAGGTATTCGGCCGCAGTCTCCTCAAGTCCATTTTCACGGTCACCCGCCGGCAGCTGCTGGAGAAATTCCGGGTGGAGAAAGACAAACTCCCACAAGAGAAACGGACACTTATTTTGACACACTTTCCCAAGTAAGCTCACATCAGTCCAGCAGCAGACATAATGAGTTTTAGCTGCAAAAAAAACACACAATTTAATTCCAGGCATTTCAATCTGTTTGCTTTTTGCTGTGTTTGTTAGGTTTCTGTCTATGCTTGAAGAAGAGATATATGGAGAGAACTCTCCTATCTGGGATGCTGACTTCACCATGCCAGCTTCTGAGGGTGCACAGCTGGGGCCCCAGACAGGTTTGTGTGGATGCTTGCAGGTATTTGGGTGTAGTATTTCCCTAAGTGATGCATTCTGAGTAAGTGTGTATATATGTGTGTGTGTTTCCCTCTGCAGTTCTGAGTCCTGTAGCGGTGTCTGGTTCTCCTCTGCGGAAAGGCCCAACAGGCTCTGCTCTGGACACGACTGTCTCTGAACCCATCACAGGTATGTTATTCATAATGTCATAATTGTATTACACTTATAATTTATATAGTTACTAGAAAGCATGAAATGTACTTGCTTTAAACTCCTCAGTTTACTGCATTGTCACTATACCAGATTGTTGCTGTACAGCATTATCAGACCTTATTATTGCTTTAATGACAATGTTTCTTGTTTTCATTTAGTCTATAAATATTACAAACTAATCTGAATATGCTGAATGTGTATCTTAAAACATTTCTACCTATCCGTCTTTTTTCTACCTCTCTTTGTTTCTCTCTCTCTCTATTAGGAGAGAAGCGGAAGCTGCCAGAGGCACTGACGCTGGAGGATGCTAAGCGGATCAGGGTGATGGGGGACATCCCCATGGAGCTGGTCAATGAGGTCATGATGACCATAACTGACCCTGCTGCCATGCTGGGCCCAGAGGTCAGCAGCATTTGTCTGCCACTCTCACATTGCACACTGTGATTGTTCACTCACTCTCCATGGCAACAGCACTGAAATCACACAAGCACTCTGTAATTTTGTATTCCATTAGCCTTACACTTACCACGTAGTAAGTCACTATTTTGTTAGTCGTGGGACAAAGATCTCCCATGTAGTTATACAGATCACATACACTTTTTAACCAATCAAGAGCAATTTACCCATATCTCAACTGTACTGATGCAAACTTCCTGCCTAAGTCTTCACACTCTTTCCTCAAAAATGAATTTTGTTTTTTGTAGACGAGTCTCCTTTCGGCTAACGCAGCACGAGATGAAACGGCACGTCTGGAGGAGAGAAGGGGCATTATTGAGTTCCATGTGATTGGAAACTCACTTTCTCAGAAATCCAATAAGAAGATATTAATGTGGCTTGTGGGGCTTCAGAATGTTTTCTCCCATCAGCTGCCACGGATGCCTAAAGAGTACATCACACGTCTCGTCTTTGACCCGTAAGTCCTGTATCTAACATTGTACATAACATTTTTGCCTAGTGTACCAGATTGAATACAGCTTATTATAAACCCTTTGTAGATCTGTCGCATTTGTTGTCTTCGTATTTGGACTCTTTCATATTGTACTGATCAATCAGATCACAAAACACACTTTTATTTAAAGTGATCTGAGTTTGATGTGTTCACATTCACTAAAATGCAGAGACCGCTTACTAGACCAAGTAGACATTCAAACATTGGATTATGGTAAATCCCAAGGTTGTTTTTAAATAACTGGCAACAAACATGTCAGAAAACACTTTTTTGAATAGTACTTTGTATTAGGGGTGTACAATATTATATACA
>JBBPCW010000027.1:5163935-5174189 GCA_037974425.1 Phenacogrammus interruptus | reverse complement strand
TGTGTGTGTGTGTGTGGGTGTGTGTGTGTGTGTGTGTGTGTGTGTGTGTGTGTGTGTGTGTGTGTGTGTGTGTGTGTTTAGGGGGATCGGTTTGGTGGGGCGTTGGATGCTGCTGCCAAGCAGTTCAGTAAGGCGTTTGACAGTGGAATGCTTCCTATGGAGTTTGTTAACAAGATGAAGAAGGACGGCAAACTAATCATGGGCATCGGACACAGGGTCAAATCTGTGAGTAAACACAAACCCAGATGTGTCCACTGCTGTAGAGTTAAGCTCTGTTGTCATGACAACTTAGCCTCTGTCACACTCTATTCTTTACCCATTTGCAGTAGAGAGGCCTGTCTATGTGCAGGATGGCCTTTTGTTCTAATACTGAGTGTGTCTGTTTGAAAGGCATTCCTTTGTGGTTTACTTGGTTCACAGATCTTTTGTGTGTTCCATTTTACTATATTTTCTATATTTATTTCACAGTTATTTTACAATATGAATATGAAGCAAAATGTAAATATGAATTGTATGAATTATTAAATTAACGTATTTGCTTTTAAATATTGATTGATGACTTCATTTGTGTCTCAGATCAATAACCCCGATATGAGGGTCCAGATCCTAAAGGACTTTGTGAAGCAGCACTTCCCCTCCAGCCAGCTCCTGGATTATGCGCTGGATGTGGAGAAAATCACCACCTCCAAGGTACAGTAGAAGCTCTGTGTGTTTTAGATTTCAGTTTAGATTTCAGCAAGTTATTAAAAAAACATTTCTTTCTGCCTCAGAAACCCAACCTCATCCTGAATGTTGATGGTTTTATTGGTGTGGCCTTTGTGGATTTGCTCAGGACATGTGGAGGCTTCACACGGTGTGTACCCCAGTGATTCAGTAGCGGACTCCCTAGATTTGCACGACCCTACTGTTTTGTATATAATTATAATTATATAATTATCTCAGAATAAAGGCCTTTTTTTAAGAATGAGGGAGGCATGTTTTGATATTATGTGTTTAATAATATGGGAGACCAATATCTTCAAATAAACCACATTCCCAGTACATCACCTTTTTATATTACACCAGTATATACTCTATACTCTTATTTATCACTCTCTTTGTCTTTCTTTCTCCTTTTTCAAATTTGCTTCTATCTCTTTCTTTGTCTTTCTTTCATCACAGGGACGAGGCTGATGAGTTTGTGGAGATCGGAGCCCTGAACGGGATCTTTGTTTTGGGACGCAGCATGGGCTTTATCGGTCAGTGCGTGTGACGTGGCCAATTTATTTTATGCTCTTTTTTCAGACTGTAGCTGTGTTTTAAATGCAACTTATGCATGACATTACATTCATTTGGCAGATTGTTTCATCCGTGACTTACAGTAGGAAACACTCAAGTTTCAGGACAGTGCGAGAACCAGAAGAAAGTTCTAAGTGCTGAAATCTTTATGTATGAGTAGTGCAAGAAGATAGTGGATCAGGAAAGACAGTGCACTAAGAACCAGTACCGCCGCTCCCATAACGCTAACATCACTGCGTGTAGGGCATCAAGTGCCGGTAGGGGCACCAAAAAATAAGCCTAATAAAAAATCACCACAATCATAACATGTTTCGAACCACAAATGTAAACTGTTTTGTTAATAGATATAAACAGTTAAAAACTAACATATATTAGTTCAAGAAAAATATGTACTTTGTAACGTGGGGATGCCGTTTTTTGTGCCTTTTTAAAAAAAATATGCGAAAGTGGAAAGTTTAGAACCGTTTGGCATGCTCCGCAGTGCGTTGCACTTCTCGCTGAGATAGTGAGGTGATGCCCGCATGCCGCTTGCGGGTGGGTCCATGTATAAGATGTCAAGTTTTAAATACAATCACATTTGTAACAGTTGGCACTTCCATGCGTTATTATCGTGCTAATGCATTATTTACTCAATCCCAGCAATGATTGTATCGCACATTAACACAGAATGTTTTTAAAAATCCAAGCGATTAATCATGATTTAAACAAAAAGTAGTTGCCCAGAATTAATTTTTATCAAATAATCCAGTGTACTGACGATTCATGCTGCCTTGTCGAAAAATGCTACTGTACCGCTAATCCATCACATAGTCTAGCAATTTGCGCTATCCCATCAAGAAATGCACCACAAAGCTTCTGTGCTTAGGACACCCAGATGGTTAGCAGCAGCCCTGCTCAGAACCTTATGCTTTCTCTCTCTCCCCATTTTCTGTGCACAGGCCATTATCTGGACCAGAAGCGCCTGAAACAAGGTCTCTACCGCCACCCGTGGGATGACATCTCCTACGTCCTGCCTGAGCATATGTCCATGTAACCATGGAAACCTCTCTTCCCTTAAACCTTTAGCCTCAGATCTCTGGGTGTAAGTAGAAGGAGTGGTTGTGTCCTTTCTGTGGTGTCCAATTATATCTGTGAAGAGTCCTAAACTACTTAACTGTGAACGTGTCACTGTGGTGTCCATAATGTCTAAGCCAAGCTATAGTACATGTGTTGTGAAAATGTTCCCATAAATGTCCCTTAGTTCTCCTGAGAATTGGAAAACACAGAAAACTACAGTTCATTCTTGTGCTACGTGTATATGAAGCCTTTTAAGAAGTGAAACATTTGATGAAACTCTTTTATTTAGTGTGACCCGTCTTCAGCCTTTGGTGAAAAGTGCCATCTGTTGCTAACAGCTTGCCGTTAGCAAGTACTAGTGCAATAATATGTTTAGAGGTAGAAGCTTTATTGTGTGTTTAGATGATAAAAGTGTAGGGAAAATCTGAATGTAGGGCACTTTTTTGAGAGTTGAGGAATGTATATAAAAAATATTTTGAGCGGTCATTTTTTTAAAGATGGTATGTGCCAATACATGTTTACAGAACATGAATCATCAGCCAGTGCAAACAAAAACATTCATGTGTTTTAATATCTGTGATGCCATTCCATTTATTTGTTCTGATTTTTGTTTCTCAAAGTTACGCTGTGCTTTTATGAAGCATGAAACACTTAAGGCCCAAATATAGCTATAACTGTCATACTTCTGTGTAAATAAATAATAAAAATAGAAATACATCAGTCAATATTTTATATCTGTGCATTTTATCTTTCCTTTTAACTTCTCCTTAGAGTGCTGATATGCAAGTCACAATTGTCAGTTCTGGGGATACAGTATTTGTCCCTTCTGAATTTATCTATTTTTGCACATTTGTCACAATCAGTGGTTTCAAATTACTCATAGAAAATGAAAGATAAGGAGAACATGTGACAGCACAGTTTTTCAATGTTCATTTATTGCAGGTGTTTTGCGTCCTCTACACCAGCGTTTCTCAAACTTATTTGTCCTGGGAACACGTCTGACCAGATTCAGCCATTTTTTTAAATGTGAAGCGCACTCGTTCTGTGAGTCATGTGCGCGGTGGCATTAGTTAGGGGCCGTTCACATATCGTGTCTTTTGCGCGTGCAAGTCATAATGGAAGCGACTCGATCCCGACGCGCACCCCATGCGACACGCCCGTTATATTCAGGCGCGTCCGCGCCGCGTCGAGTTGAAAACATCTCAACTTTTCAGAATGCCGCAAGCGCACCACGGGTCATGTGACAAGATTCAACCAATTAGCTTCCTCGCCTTTTCCGTTACACTGACGCCCCAGCAGAAACACGGAGGAGCAGCTCATCATTGTGGTCCAAGGGTTTCCTGAACTTTGTGATTTGTCAAACCCCCCAAACTTTTTCTAAAATATAATCCAACTGGTCCTTGTCAAGTCTGAAATAGGCTTTGAATCTTTTCTGCATAAATAAATTGTGTAGCAGAATTACAGCAAGGGTTTTTCGTTGGTGGAAATGGAGAGCGCGGCTGATGGTTGCTTAGCAACGACTATTGCATTCTAACACATAAACTTTAATACTTCCACTCTTCTTGGAAGGCTTTCAACAAGATTTTGGAGTTTCTGTGGGAATTTGTGCACATTCGTTCTGTAGAGCAGATGATGACATTGGATGAGAAGATCTGGCTCCCAATCCTCCAGTCTCTGTTTCAGTTCATCCCAAACCATTTTCCACAAACTGGGTTCACAAAGTTGAAAGCATGACATTGTCCAAAATTAAGTAATAAGATTGCGTTTCACTGGAAGTAAAGGGCCTAGCCCAAACCCCAAATATTGTCCCAATATTTTTGTCCATTTAGTGTATATCAGCCATATGAAAATGTAAGTGGCTCCTTGCCCTGTCACTGGAGAGGAATTTGGGATCACTCTTCTGTGTAGAACTGCTTTATTTATGCCACACTGGAAATCTTTCAAGTATGCAGGATTTTCTTGTAGAAAGCAGAATTCATGGTTTTGTTAATCCTGGAAAACGTCTCCAAATTATCCACCACCACGTTTAACAGGACCCCTGTTGGCCAAAAAGTTCTTATCAGTGCAGAGAACATTATTTCAAAAGGCTCTGGGGTCATTAAGATGTGTATATAAATGTGGGACAAGCGTTTATGAGAAATTGTTTTAGCTTTGCTGCTCTGTCATGAATACCATTCTTGCCCAGTCTATTCCAAATAGAATTTCTCAGGGTTAATGTGACTTCCTGAATAAGCCATTTTGGTGCTCTTAGAGGAATTTTGGTACATAATTTACATTTATGGCATTTATCAGACGCTTTTATCCAAAGCAACTTCCATTTCCTAACTGCAGGGGGCAGTCTCCCTGGAGCAACTTGGGGTTAAGGGTCTTGCTCAGGAACCCAGTGGTGGTGCGAATCCATGACCTCTTGGTCCGGAGGCAAGTACCCTACCCACTGATCTACCTCCACCCATGTGAAGATTCACCACAGTTTTCCCCATTTAGAGACAATGGCTTTCTCCCTTTTCAATCTGATACATTTTCATTTTCTACAATTTCACTGTTGTTTGTGGTATAGTGTGCTGCTTGCCAAGACCTTTTAGTCTAGTTAAATAATGATTAGATATAACATGGCCAACGGTAATTGAACCTCGGTGTCTCTAGTATAATTGATCTAAATTATCTAAAGTTGGTTCATTGGTTAATTCAGTAAATTGGGGAAATTACTTTCTACTGACATTTGAGTCTTTCCAAGACACTATAAGTTGCATGGATTTGTTAGTGTGTGAGTCTGGGTAAGTTTTGAATTTCTCTTCGTTACTGTCTGCTGTACTGTACTCATTTTGTCCTGTAGGTGGCAGCCTTGACATGTGTTATGAGGAAATGAACCTTCTGAACCTTCATTTAGCCAAAACTGTACTGAAAAAAGTATATCATGATGCCATGTACATTGAATGTAAGAATTATTTATGTCTCCTTTGGTGTTTGCTTCAGTGCTCAAGTAGATAAATTAAGGGGTTCTTTACACTCAATATATTTGCAAAAGGAAAGGAAGGTATATTTTGTGTTGAATTTATTTGTTGTTGTTTTGCTGTTTTATTACTCTGTTGTTTTTTTTTTAACCTAGTACTTTTGTACTTCAAAAGAAATTTCATTTAAAAAGATACCTTTAACTTGAGTTCTTATTTTACGCAAAGTAATGATACTTGTAGTTAAATATGGGTTTAGGCTACTGGTTAGCTAATTAAGCAATCTACATGATCTGCCCAGTAAAGCCAGTATAAGTTAAGTTGTTTTTTTTTATTTGTATACACCATCTACTGTTTACAATATCTGAAGGGTCCATGCTGTATACAACAATAGATGGGCCAACAAAACTGGGATTGGGACTTTTTTGGCATTTATATCTATGCATTTGACTGAAACACTTGGCTGAACCACATCACAGATGTAGACAAGTGTAGGATTCCAACCTAGGTGTAATAATAGTACCTGTGATTATTGATGTTTGAAAAATGGGAGATTTTCTGGCCATTTTAATTGTGGACTGGGACTGGGATGTGGTGGTGGTTGTAAATGGTCCAAAAAGGGAAAAACACAAACAAATACTAAAATGTCAAGATGTCAGGAAAGAATGCTTCAATGTGGGAGAAACCTGGACAATTGAGAGGGTTGACAGGCCTGCTGCATAGTGGACAGTGAATTTGCGCACAAAGTTGGTGCATTGACCACTTTAAAGTGTTAAAAGTTAAGATTCTCTCTTTCTCGTGTAAAGCTACCATTTTCTAGAGGTTATAAGCTTTTATTCTGACACTGATGGATATTCAGTAACACAAAGACATTCAGTGCTGTAAAATTGACACACTTGTTGTAGGAAGAAATGATGTGAACTATAACACATTCACTTTGAGTTTCTGCCCCACTATCTACAATGTTTTCTGTCTTGCCTTGTTTTGTTTCTATGTTCTATCTATCCTGAGTCATTGAGAAGCTGAACTTTTTACAAGGGCATGTCACTGCTCCATTCCTACGACAGGATTCTTCAAATCATGTCCCTGTGCTCTGGTCCTCCTCCCTGAGTGCTGACGTGTTGGCCAAAGTACATTAACGCAACTTCTCTACGTCCACAGCGTGTCCCTTAGTCTAGTAATTTCCTGGGTTAATGCAGGCTCAATAAGTTTGTAGGTCATAAATTTTGTGTGGCCAAAGACATGTTGTATTCAAGCACATTAACCAAAATTTGTCAATCTCTTATATGCTCATCAGAAACTAATGGATGAGAATGTACAGCAAATGCAAATGTTTGATGTTCCTATCATCCTGAGGTCTGGCTGTGCTATAAAAAAATAATATTTAAAAAAATTATACAAATAATTATTTTTTAACACTGAGATTCATTGGCCTTGGCTCATTTTCTGGGAGGAATATTAATCAGAAAACATTGACATTGACCTCCCCCCTTGCTCCCTCTTCACATTTGTATTACATACAAGGTCTGAACACTGGGTTAGTGAAAGTGCAGAAATCATAGGTCCTGTGTACCCTCAAATTACAGAACCATCATCTGCAGACCCTGGGGTGTGTTTGATGCTGGTGCAGTATCATTACACAGGTCAACAAATATTGTACTCCTCAGAAACCACAACACATTTTTCATGCTGATTTCAGATCTGCTTTCAGTTTTTGTCAGTCACATCAACTTTTTGAATTATGAGTAATATTAGATTTGCAATTGACCTGCATGCGTTTTTTATTAAACTGCAGGAACTAATCAAGTAACTGTATTAATATTTTCAGTGTGGAGTCAGACAGGCCACACTGTGCCATAGATGTAATGATCAGTGTCAGTCAGCTACCACTGTTTCTTCAAAAACACTCAGCATATGATTATTAAATGATCATTATACCAACTATCATGCAGTATAAAACTGTACGTGTGGAAAAACTAAACAGATTTGAAATCAGCATAAAAAAAACACTACAAAACCCACATAAACTTATCTCTGATGATTTTGACTGGTTGACCTGTGTAATTATGTTTCTGAGAAAGAAGAGTAAATTGTTAGTAAAGATCCTTATCCTTATCACATACACTGTGGCCAGCAACAAAAAGTAGCTCTGTGAAGTGTGTGGACCCAGGATGAACAGAAATACACAATATACATGCACCCAGTGCAAGAAGTACATTTGCAAAACACACACAGTGGATCTCTGCCCCTCGTGTGTGGTATAGTCTGGTCTGATTAGTGGGACTAATGTGTTGTTCAGACAATAACACTATAACACTATAGTATACACTATAGCTTTGGAAAAAACTTGCTTAATTTGTACATTATTTGTTAATTGTTTTCCATTTATGCCTGTTTTATTTTGTTACATTTTAAATAAAAAAAAAGTTTTATTTGAGTCCACCAGACCCAGCAGGACTCCCTGTGTAACCAAAAAACAAAGACCCCATGAGGGTTAAAAGCAGTCCTCCCTAAGGCCTACATTCTTTAGAAGCATGTTTGTGTGTGGTCTTCCTTTGTACAAAAGGTCCTTTCTTCAGTAGATTGAAGGGGAATGTGAGGGGTGAGAACTAATGGTTCTCAAACTGGGATAAAGCAGCTGGAGGTGGTGAATCAGGTGACCTTGGGATATTTGCTGCACAAGGAATCATTTAAATTCAAGTTTTCCTATGTAATCTTCATAATCTGGTTCAGAAAGCTTTAGAAATGTTTTGGTAATTCTGCTCAAATAAAATGAGTGTGTTTAGTGGGTACGGGGTTGTAATACATACTGTTGGAAGATAATTAAATGAATCAAGATTAAGAATTAGCACCTGTTGCAGCCAGACAGCTGTGTCAAGATTAGAATCACATCTGCTAGCAAATATTGAAAAATGACTATGAGACACATGCAGCGTATTTATATTTGAGATTTAAGCACACCAGGATGGCCTTTGCTTTGTGAGCGAAGCATCTCAACTCCCAGCACACAGTGTGAAATTTGTTCTCTACAATTAACCCCTCAAGTGACGCAGTGAGAGCCAGCTACGCAACGCCTGAGGAGCAATGTGTAAATTCTGGGTAAACTGGCCTCATATTATCCAGTGACGTGGTCAGGAACTAGAGCTAGAGCTGACCATAAGAGGTTTAGAAAACTTGATCCCAATTTATTTAAGAGTATAGCAGGGACTAAGCCTAGCTTTTTCATTTCCTCTTCAGAATGCTGTGCAGTCCACGGCTAGACTTCATCCCAGTATTTATTTAAAACAATGTCTTCAGTTCATTTTTCCCCACTGAATGGAGTTTGATTGCGAGGCCTAAGACTGTTTCCCAGTTCCAGCCCTGTAATCCACCTGCATAGCAGTCATTGGCAGATCAGAATTAGAATCAGAAATTTTTACTGATACAAGTCAATACAAAAATAAAGTCTAAAAGCTCCAATAAAAACTTGTATTCATATACACATGTTAATCAAGGTCATTAAAAATAAATCTTATGTATAAAAATAAATTTTATGTATAAAAGGAGCAGTAAGGTGTAAAAAAAGTAATTCCATTCAGTAATCAATATTGTTCACCATGGAGAACTACAAAGCATTTAATGCCACTAAGAGCTACCTCATGGAAAACTATTATGTGAGTCACAATAGTTTTATGAAAAAGACTTTGGCCTAAAAACATGTAGAGAGGAGAAATTTGTGTTATAAGGAAAAATAATAATAATAAGTACTTAATAATAAGTAATTTATGTTCCTATTAGCAACATATAAACATTGATTATGTGTACAGTTTAAAACAGAAAGTAGGCCTAGTCCTAGTTGACATAAAATTAATCGTTCAAATTAAATATGTAAAATGTAAATGGCTGCATTATTTGTTATACTGTAGGGCCACAGTGTGTATACATTTGTCTGTATACACACCACTCAGGAATGAAGTATAAAACAGAAACATCCACCTAATATTATTTACATCCCTCTTGTGCCCCTAAAAGTGCTCTGATCTGTCAAGGTATGGACTCACCGTGACCTCTGAAGGTGTGCTGTGGTATTTGGCACCAGGATGGAAGCAGCAGATACCAGGATGGAAGCAGCAGAACTCTATAAAGCTGTGAGGTATGGCCTCTATGGATCAGACAAGTTTGGCCAGCACATCCCACAGATACTCGATTGGATCACGATTTGGAGAATTGGGAAGATCAGAGCACACAATTTAGCATGATTAATTAGACCATGCCACCTTCTTCCACTGCTTTATTCCAATGCTTTCGGCGGTGGACAGTGATTAGCATGGGCACTTTGACTGGTTTGCAGCTACGCAACCCTGTGTACAGCAAGCTCTGTACTGTGTATTCAGAAACCTTTCCATCATAGTCACCATGAGCATCTTTCAGTAGCTCTTCTGAGGAATCACAAGTCTAGGGCATCTATGACCCTCTCGCTGGTTCACTGGTTGTCCTTCACTGAGTAGGTACATCTACCTACTTTCCAACACATCAGCTGCCAGAACTGAATGTTAACTTGCTGCAACATTTATCCCACTATTTGACAGATGACACTGTATGAAGATAATCATTGTTATTCCCTTCCCCTGTCAGTAGTTGTGGCTGAGGTTGGTATGTTTGCTGTGTAGATATTGCAGCCCCTTGCTCTTAACACAACTGCTGTAAGAGCAACTATCAGCAGGTCAGTATGTTTCTCTACTATTTTATGTTAAAACACAAATTGATGAATTTGCATTAGTCCATAGTCAGACCCGCTCAATAGGGGAAACAGGAAGGACAGTCCTCAGTGAACTGATAAATTAAACATTTATTATTTAAGATTGTAATCATTAACAAATGATGCATCTCTATGTCTAGCCAAGGCTCATCTAAGGGGGTGTGTTTTAACCACCCTGACATGTGTTTAAGTCTGTTGGCCAAGAAATAGTGGTGAAAGTTAGGCAGGTCTAGT
>JBBPCW010000027.1:5143342-5158514 GCA_037974425.1 Phenacogrammus interruptus | reverse complement strand
GGGCCTTGGCCAAAGAAAGCTGCTATGAATTCCAGACCTTCAGCCGTCAGTCTGAAGGTCTGGCTACGCGAGACTAACTACCACCTGACCTCAGAAACATCAATTCACTATTAGACTTTAAATCCACACTCAAAACCTGTTAAAGTGTGCTTTGTCGCTCTGATTCTTATTTATTCTTTTCTTGTCTGTAGTAATAATAATAATAATAATAATAATAATCATTATCATTATTATTATTATTATTATTATTATTATTATTGTTTTATTTTATATTTTATGTATAGTTTATAGCACTTGTTTTATTGTACGGTGTCCTTGTGTGCCAGAAATGCGCCTTTAAATAAATAAAATGTATTATTACTGTGAATTATTCAGTACCTGAAACAAATCAGTATTATTTGGTTATGAGAGTGGGGAACTAGGGGTTTTAAAATAAAGCAACTGAAAACCTGTAATATTGACTTTTTACTGGACAAATTCAAATGTAATAGTAGTTTAATAGAATAATGTTTTTTTTTCTTTATCATCTTATTTGTGATATGTGTATCTTTCTTTGTGTGTGTGTGGGTTCTTATCCCTGCAGTTGGTGATAAAGTCCCTGCTGACATCAGAATCACTTCCATCAAGTCCACAACTCTGCGCGTTGACCAGTCCATCCTTACAGGTACAGACCTCCAAAATGGCATTATATGATATGATATAATATTATAAAACATAAAATATAAAATAATGTAATAATATTGTAATACAATTATATAAACTAAACACATATTATAATATACATATAATATTATTGATTAGATCATACTATATTATAAATATGTTACTATATATATTTTTATTTCACATATGATATATATACACAAAAACTTAAATTACAATACCTAAATTCTCTCTCTCTCTCTCTCTCTTAGGAGAGTCTGTGAGTGTGATTAAGCACACAGAGGCTGTGCCTGACCCCAGAGCTGTCAACCAGGATAAGAAGAACATGCTATTCTCTGTGAGTCTCTCTTTCACCACCCCTCACATCATCCCTGTCATCAGCTGTGCACCACAATCTCATATCATCTCTTTTGCCACCCCTCTTCCATCACTTCCTACTCTTAATTCAGTCATTGTACTTCCTGTATCTCAGTAATCTATATGTTATTCTTCTTCTATCAAAATATTACTGACTTTATAACATCTGCTTTTCAGAAATCCCAAACTTCATCATCCACCCTCATTCCCACTGCATGCTGCAAATTAAGGATTTTATAGATAAAATAGAAATAATACCAATTAAAGGCCAAACATTGTGATTGATTATGGGGCTCATTTGCATATGCATATATTCTGGAATATTAGTATTTTATGATAACCAATAATACACTGTGTGGTCCTACAAGTATCTTTTATCACTCTTCTTATCTCTTCCACTATCTGTCCAACACTGATATTCACATTTTGTGTCTCCACACTCACATTTTCTCACAACTAGCCATTAATCTTACCCTTCTCTCTCCACTCCGCTCCAGGGCACCAACATCGCCGCCGGTAAAGCCATCGGTGTGGCTGTGGCCACCGGCGTCTCTACTGAAATTGGCAAAATCCGTGACCAGATGGCGGCCACAGAGCAGGAGAAGACGCCCCTGCAGCAGAAGCTCGATGAGTTCGGTGAACAGCTCTCCAAAGTCATCTCTCTCATCTGCGTTGCCGTGTGGCTAATCAACATCGGGCACTTCAACGACCCCGTACACGGCGGCTCCTGGCTCCGCGGCGCAGTTTATTACTTCAAGATCGCTGTGGCTCTGGCTGTGGCTGCCATCCCTGAGGGTGAGGGACAGAAAGACTGACGCATCAAAATATCCGATTTAAGTGAAAATGATCATTCGGTCATATGTGAACACACCACTGCACACAGTGTGAACAGCACGAAATTCACCCTCTGCATTTAACCCATTCACCAAGTGAAGCAGGGGGCAGCCATGAACACGGCGCCCAGGGAACAGTGCGTGGGGATGGTACCTTGCTCAGGGTACCTCAGTGGTGCCTAGTGGTCTTAGGAATCGAACCTGGACTTTCTGATCACAGGGCGAATGCCCTAACCACTAGACTACCAACTGCCAAGATAGGCTATCTATCTTTTATGTAAAGATAGGTCTAGACCTTAAATGTGTTATTACTTCTTTTAAAGTTCCAAAACATGCTAGACGTCGCTCCTCACGCCATACATGGAAACTAAGCTGCAAATCTGTTTTGAAATAAATACTCAAGGTCATGACATCAGCACAGTCATGAACATAGCAATGGAATTGAAAAGAAGTTGAGAGAAAGTATAACTAAATCTGTTTGGGATTTATTAAACTATACAAATGTTATAAGAAGAAAAAGACAAAAAATGTGGAATATGCCTCCTTTAAATAAAGAATACACATTTATCTCAGACAAGCCAATACAAGAAAGAAATAAACCAGAAAGGCATGAAAGCAAATCACTGGTGGATCACTGGATATCAGTTGTAGTTCTCATCCAGAGAAGGTGGATTGTTGCGAGTGTGCTGTGTTAATACACTGACATATATCTGGCTGTGTGTTGGCAGGTCTGCCCGCTGTGATCACCACTTGCCTGGCTCTGGGGACACGGCGCATGGCCAAGAAGAACGCCATCGTGCGCTCCCTGCCCTCTGTGGAGACTCTGGGCTGCACCTCAGTCATCTGCTCCGACAAAACCGGCACGCTCACCACCAACCAGATGTGTGTCACCAAGGTGGGTCTGCAATAGGAGTTACACACAGACCTCTGAACACACACACGGAACATGATTTTAACGAGACACATTACTATTTCAATTCAAAACAATTACATCAGATCAAATTAAATCCAAATGATTCCGATTATAAATAAAAGAAAGGTGTACAGTACCACAAATCAATCAATCTCCAGAAAGTTTTGCATAATAAACTAATCAAATCTTGTGGCAAAACCAAATCCAAATATTACTAGATATTGTATATTACATATTATTAATCATTGAACAACTTCTTGATTTGAAAAATTAAACATAATTTTTAAAACAGTCTTGTTAAGCTTAAAAGAGTAGTACATCATGTAATGCCACGTTGTATGATTTTCCTCTAATAACAAAATCTCTATTGTTTTACCTTTACTTGAACACACCAGTTTTTCTTTAGCACGTGTTAAAATTTGATCACAAGGCACATTTGTACAAAAATGAAACCCTCTTTGTTTTTTGTGTGTTAGATGTTCATAATCGATCGGGTTGAGGGCGACTCTGTAACTCTGGATCAGTACGACATCTCTGGCTCCAAATACACTCCTGAGGGAGAAGTGTAAGTGCACAACAAAGAAGTGAGCAATCATGATCACACACTCTCTCTCACACTCACACACACTCACACACTTACCTTTACACTTCCTTGCAGAACAAAGGGTGGTCTTCCAGTCAAGTGTGGACAGTATGATGGTCTGACTGAGCTAGCCACCATCTGTGCCCTGTGCAATGACTCCTCTCTGGATTACAATGAGGTCAGTACAGTCCTTTGTCTCATCTTGTCTTACTCTCTTTCTTGCACATCTCATATTTTTTTCTCTTTATTTTCTCCCACTGTGTTTTTATGGACAAAGTACAGTCTGCAAATGTCCATTTCCAAACTCTCTTAATCCCTTAGAATGTAAAACTGATATATATTCATATACTTTGTACTGACAAAGCAGTCTGGCCTGAAACACTGAATAACTGGGTATAATTAACTGATTTACATGACATCACAAAACAGTGACCTTAACATTTTTGCAGCTCAATTTACATATATGAGAGAAAACTTCACATTACATCAAACCCATTGATTTATATATGTATATATAAGCCAAAATATTCAATATACTTCTATGTCAGGCCTGTTCTGTTCTGTTTGGACATGTTTTGTACTGTGATCTTTTCTCCTATAAATCATCACTAATGCTCTCTTTCTGTGTGCCAGTCTAAGGGAATCTATGAGAAGGTGGGTGAGGCCACAGAGACTGCACTGTGTTGTCTGGTGGAGAAGATGAATGTGTTCAATACTGAGGTCCGTGGCCTGTCCAAGGTGGAGAGAGCCAATGCCTGTTGCTCTGTAAGTAAATATATTGTAAATCTATATTACACAACAGTTCTACTTTATCTCTACCGAAGGGGTGGGCAATACAACTATAACATTACCATATTATGATAATCTTTTGAGAGTGTATCGTGGGTATAGGCATGTATCATAAAGACACAATAAGACACATTATAGAGAGTCTGTACAAAACAGTGTCCTGCACACAATTACAGTAACAAGTAGCTGATTGGATATCAGAGGATGATGCCATTCCCACAATTTATTAAAGTTTACTAACTGTATGCTTTCCTCTTGTTCTAATGGAAACTACATCATGCATAACTTTTCTGTTTTCCTGGTGCATTTTGTCCATTTTGACCTTTTCTTGAAAAGTCAGTTTCACTCTGCAGATTATGCAACATGAAAATGTTGTGTTATGATGTTATACTTCCCACTCTTAAACTACAGAGCTTATTCTAATGGTTTATCAGTCAGGTTTTTCCATTCGACTTCTCTATTTGAAATCATCTGTATCAGAAGTGTATAATGGTTTCTTCCCTGTCTCCTAGGTGATGAAGCAGCTGATGAAAAAGGAGTTCACTCTGGAGTTCTCTCGTGACAGGAAGTCCATGTCTGTCTACTGCTCCCCTGCCAAACCCTCCAAGGCCCAAATGGGCAACAAGATGTTTATTAAGGTCAGTGCTACATTCTGCGCACATTTTCAATGAAACCTTTTCAGAACACAGAGAACTTACTCTTAATGATGGCCTATGCTTTACCTCTAAACAAATCCTATCTTCTCACAGGGTGCTCCTGAGGGTGTGATTGATAGGTGTACCTATGTGCGTGTGGGCACCAACCGCGTTCCCCTGACCGGCCCTGTTAAAGACAAGATCATGGCTGTGATTAAAGAGTGGGGCACTGGCCGGGACACCCTTCGCTGCCTGGCCCTCGCCACACGGGACTCCCCACTAAAGAAGGAGGAGATGAACCTGGAGGACTCTACCAAGTTTGCTGAGTATGAGGTAAGAGAGAGACACACACACAGAGATGTGAGTGCATATGTAAAGTATTTACATGGACCATCCAAAAAAAGGTCGGCCATGCAGAAGAACCTAACCTAAATGATGGAACACCTATTCTAATGCAGGGACATTCCAAAAATTTGGACCCTCTGCAAATGTGGTGCCCCATCCAATCAAAAACTGGCAGGAAAAATATATTTTTGGCACAAATCTGGTTCAGCTGAAATTTAAAACTGTATACTTTACTCCTCTATCATCCTCAGACCGACCTCACCTTTGTGGGCTGCGTTGGCATGTTGGATCCCCCTCGTAAGGAGGTCATGGGCTCCATACAGCTATGCAGGGCTGCCGGCATCCGGGTCATCATGATCACTGGTTAGAATAATGTTTTTCTCTCCAAATATTTTAAACAGTTTATTTACTATGTATTTCAAATGACCAGTGTTGTTGTTCTCAACACCAACTTCTCCATCTTCTCCCAGGTGATAATAAGGGCACTGCTGTTGCTATTTGCCGTCGTATTGGCATCTTCGGCGAGGATGAGGACGTGACTGGCCGTGCCTTCACAGGACGTGAGTTTGATGACTTGCCCCTGGACCAGCAGACAGAAGCCGTACGCAAGGCCTGCTGCTATGCCCGCGTAGAACCATCCCACAAGAGCAAGATTGTGGAGTTCCTCCAGGGCTTTGATGAGATCACTGCTATGGTAAGACAACCACACTTAAACATACAGGATCAAGGAAATACAGAATGACTTTCATTCAAAGAAAAACAATCCTCCTCCTTACCCTCCAACAGACTGGCGATGGTGTGAACGATGCCCCTGCTTTGAAGAAAGCAGAGATTGGCATTGCCATGGGCTCTGGCACCGCTGTTGCCAAGTCAGCCTCGGAGATGGTCCTGGCCGATGACAACTTCTCCTCCATTGTGGCTGCTGTTGAGGAAGGCAGAGCCATCTACAACAACATGAAGCAGTTCATCCGCTACCTCATCTCCTCCAACGTGGGAGAGGTCGTCTGGTGAGCACCTTCACCTCTCTCTCTACTTTGCTCCTAATGTAGTCTGTAGTATCTTCTAGGAAGTTTTCTTTAAGTTAATCTTCACAGTTTAATATACATCAATTTCTTGTTCCCTCTTAGCATCTTCCTGACTGCTGCTCTTGGTCTGCCTGAGGCGCTGATCCCAGTACAGTTGCTGTGGGTTAACCTGGTCACTGATGGCCTTCCTGCCACAGCTTTGGGCTTCAACCCCCCTGACCTGGACATCATGGGCAAGGCACCCCGCTCCCCCAAAGAGCCACTCATCTCCGGCTGGTTGTTTTTCAGATACCTGGCCATTGGAAGTATGTTAATTTTTAAATAAAGTAATGCTGGTTCAGCAATCTTACAAATAACACTGTAATATGTAATAAACTTGTTTATGAAGTGTGTAGATGTGTAATGGTATGTAGATGTAGGATGGTGGTCAATCACATCTGGTACAGCCCAAAATCATACAGTGTATATCAGGCATAAGACAATGGCAACTTTTCCATGCATAAAGTAATTAAATCATTTACTCATCCTTTTCCCCCCTCAGGTTACGTAGGAGCTGCTACTGTGGCTGCAGCTGCTTGGTGGTTCATCTACTCTGATGATGGTCCTATGGTGTCCTTCTACCAGCTGGTGAGAGTCTGGAACCTATAAATAATACTTAGAACCGTGTTTCTGGAACCCAGCCGCCACCCCGTCACTTTTCAAAATCATTTGTTTCAATGCTTCCAATGCCCATGTCTTTAACAAACCCATACTAGGATGTTGTGGGTGTGTTAAAGTGGGGAAGCATTAAGGGTTGAGAAACACTGCTGTAGAATAACCACCATATATCTTTGCTACAAGGCTACAAGTCATTAAGGACTTTATTAGCATACTTGGGTCGGAATAGCAAGCATACTCAAAAAACTGTGGCAACAAGACTGACGGAATGAATATGGGATTTTTATGCGATATCCTAGGTCATGGATCATTGATATCAGAAGTATATTGCACACTTCAGATATCCATGAGATTTGCAGAGTTCATCAATTTTTTTAGCAATGTTTCTGAGTGGTTGGCCAGCTCACAGAATGCTCTTTTGTCCCTCAGTCTCACTTCATGCAGTGCACGGCTGATAATGAGGACTTTGAAGGAATCGAGTGTGAGGTGTTTGAGTCAGCCCCCCCCATGACCATGGCCCTGTCCGTGCTGGTCACCATCGAGATGTGTAATGCCCTCAACAGGTCAGACTGCAAGAACTTCTCTGCTACTTAACACCAAAGCTGCTGGATTCTGTTGTTAAATACAAACAAAGTGAAATACTTCAGCTAGCAGAAACCTGTGTTATCACAAATATACAGGCTTTTTAGTCTATCCCATCAGCCCTCCTATCTTATTCTCGTAACTACATAGCTTAGTTTCATAATTGTTGCTTTATAGTATATAGCAGTTACTGGATGATGTCTTAATACCTAAGTAAGAAATGTAATGAGCTTAATGGATTATATGTGGATGTGTGTGTCTAGCTTGTCAGAGAACCAGTCCCTGGTGCGAATGCCTCCCTGGAGCAACATCTGGCTGATGGCAGCAATGTCCCTGTCCATGTCCCTGCACTTTATGATCATCTATGTTGATCCTCTGCCCGTAAGCGCCTCCACAAACACCATGAAATCTCTCCCCTACTGTTTCAATATCACTGTTTTTCCTTCATCTGAAAAACCTTCTCCAATTCTAATCCCATGATCCATCTCTCTGTCCATCTATCTATCTCTCTATCAATGTAGATGATTTTCAAGTTGACTCATCTGAATCTGGAGCAGTGGATTGTGGTGGCGGAGCTTTCTTTCCCAGTCATCCTCATCGACGAGCTGCTCAAGTTCATCGCTCGCAATTACCTGGAACGTAAGTGAACAGGACCTCATATAAAAGCCAATAAAACATCATGTTGGGTTCTGATATCTGACTAAACCATGTAACCACCTGATATATTTAAACTCTAAACACCTTGTGAAAGACCAATTTCCCTTATTCAGGCAAATAATAATCACTTCCTTTTATTTACACATTATAATCCTGCCCCAGTTTGAAAACATGTTCCTTTGAGTACCTTTTCCCCCTTTCTCTACTGAATTCTACCTGCTCTTTTCCACCCTTTCATATGAACTACCTCTCTCCTCTTTCTTATCCTTATCCTTTCTTATCCTCTCCTTTCTAATCTAATGTCCCTCCTTTGCTCCACCCTTCTTGATTTTATTCTAGACTAATCCTGTTCCCTTCTCGGTTTCTGTAACAAAGCAAGGTATCCTACCACCCTCCCCGTCTGTGCTTATTGCTTAGATACAAAGGAGTGATAAAGTGCTGATTTTGGTGTGTGTCAATTTTTGGGTCTTGCTGTGTTGTTATGGATGCTATATTCTATTGCGCTACATCAAATGTTTGCTGAATGATCTGAATTGTTTATTCAGCAAAATTTAATGCCGTTAAAATCTGGGCCTGTAAAAGACTGTCACTACCGGTTACATTGATTGTAATCATTTTCATTTCAAATGCATGCAATTTATAGCAACAAACATGCACATTTGGCAGATGAGCTGATCTCCTTTCTCAGTGATGCTCACAAATGTGATAGCACCACCTTGTGGAGAATGTTCTAAACATGGTCTTATAATGAACAGCAGGACCCCTGTGTACGTTTCACAAGTGATAGCTCCCCCTTGTGGACAATTTTCAGACTGCTAAACATAGCTTTAGAGAAACCTGCAGGGGTCCTGTTTATCATTCAAATGGTAACTTGTTCACTCCTCCAATTCATAGAGGATGTTTTTTTAATCACATCATCATGACAGCCTGAAGCCTTTATTCAACAGGTTCAGTGTGTGAGAGCTTGCATAGCTTCCAGCACAGTTCTCTGTACAGAAAAAAACTTGCCTTGAAACACAGATATACTACTTGGCAGACACTGAAGTAAATGTGCTTTGGTCTGTATTATAAGTGTGTTTTGGGTCAAAGGGTTTTATGCAGAATAGACAGGAACCGACCATATGCTAGAGATGAACCAAAAATACTTTAGGTTAATATTAGAGAGCAAATACTTATAAATTCAACTAAACAGAGTTTGCATGGATTTTTTTGGTTGGGATGAACGGTTTGAAAAGAGCAATTCTTTGTTCACTGCACTGCATAACATCTACAGTAACATCACAAAACAAGTGGCTATTAGCCACTATAGAACTGAATTACGAACTGAATTGAATAACAACATATCTGGCTGTAGATGAACACTAACTCTAAGATAAACCTCCTCCAAGCTCCCCAGCTGACTGCTTATATTCCATCTTACAGAGAAAGATGAAAACTTGGTGGCTAAGAAATGGGACTAAAATAAAAAAAGATGCTGATATGCAGGAATTCAGGGACATGCTTAAATGACAGCGTGTGCTCCAACAACCTGCAACCAACCAGCCAGTCATCTGACAGCACACCTCATGTCAACGCACCCCAAAGTGCCTCCTTCCCCAAAAAACCTTAATGAAATAAAGAAAATATTTAAGAGTAAGTGTTGTGAATATATTGCAAGTCAGGTTAATATATAGAGATGAACATTGTAAACTGTAAGATTCAAATGGTTCTATTCTTAAAAAAATAAAGATATATTTAAAAAAACTGAGAAGACTCCTGTCTGTTTTCCCTAAAAGTAATCAAATTCCATTCTAGGGATTTGCAGAAAAAGGCCTCCATTTATAGAAATAGATTTCCAGTTTTCCAGCTATGTTAAGAGTCCACATTTTGCTTCTTTATTTTAAAACTGGACATGCAAGGCTAACACTGCTAACAAAACAATGACATTCAGTTGTGACACAAATGAAAAAAAGTCATACTTCACTATAAATACAAAAGTATTGGAACACACCACTTAATTACTCAATTCAGGTGGCCCTTTACTTCTAATGAAGGGCAATCCTGCAGACCAAGACATGTTGGACAACTGCCTGCTTCCAACTTTGTGGACAGTTTGGGGAAGAAACTTTTCTATTCCAGCATGACTGTGTCCCAGTGCACCAAGCAAGGTCCATAAAGACATGGTTAGATGAGTTTGGTGTGGAAGAATTTGACTGACCCGCATAGAGCCCTGACCTCAACCCCATCCAACACCTTTGGAACAAACATTGCATGCCAGACCTTCTGACTTCATAAATGTTCTACAGAATCGGCACAAATTCCCCTCAGAATCTCCAAAATCTTGTAGAAAGTCTACCAAGAAGAGTGGAAGCAATTATACCAGCAAAGGGGTGGGGGGCAAGCTCTATACACCTGTTGGTGTAATGATCAGCCATCCCAATAGTTTTGCACATAAAGCATATGCCCTAAACCACAAAAAGGTCTGCACCATCTTAATGAAGAGCTGGATGCAGTTTGAGTGAAAGACTGAAAAGATTTAGGTGACTATTGACTTCGAGTGTTTGTTCACAGCTGCAGCCCTAAACCAAAAAAGGTTCCAACATTGAGCGACTACCTCAGGGGTAACTGGTGAAATTGTGTCTTTTTTTTTTTTCTTTTCACAACTGTTCGTTACAGTCTTGGTGTCCAGTGATTGTGTATGTATTTAACACCATTAGTCATCATTTATTTCACAGAAAAACACTTAAAAGTAAATCGATGTAGGATGCAAACTCTCATCTACAAAGATCCCACACTATACTTAAGTTCTTCTCTACAGAGCTCAATCAGGGAAATACTGGTTAGTGTAGACAAACTCAAGACTCCAGTTTTTGGGGCAATGGGAGAGTTTAATAAAACACATCTAACAGGAATGATAAACAAATCCAAACAGGCAATATTTTTGTGAAGCCATTTGCTAGTGAATCATTGTATGATTAATAAATCCCAAGACTGCATACATAAGATAATGAATATTATGATACTGATCACATGATCAGCATACCAATTCCCACTTACTGATATTGAATACTGGGCCAGGGTCCCTGACAGAGATTAAGACTAGTCTTAGAAGAGTGTTTTTGGTTAAAAATCTGCTCACCATACAGAGTCACATAAATGTATTCCTCTCTAGTCAAAAGAAATAAAATTAATAATAAAAAATAAGCATACACGATGGCACTGCAGTGTCCAGTCTCTTATTTAGGACAGTATTAGCCAACTCTGCATCTGGACATGATTCCTGTACAAAGGCCTGACCTGAGAGACTGATCGAAACATAACATTTTCACAAATAGTATGGAAACTGGAATGTAATTTGATATCTAATACTTACACACTTCATACTACATCACATGTTCTTTCCCACTTTATGCTGGTGCACACTGCTGGAAAATGGACTGGTCCTCTTTGACAGTCAGTCAGTGTTTGTGACTAGTAATTAATAAGACATTTGAAAAGGTAACATGGATCAACAATGTTTTTTTTTTGGTAATCATCAGAAACCACAACATACTTTTCTAAACCAGTGTTTCATGCTGATTTCAGATTTGCTTTCAGTTTTTTTCAGTCACATCAACGTTTTGAATTATGAGTAATATTAGATTTGTAATAGACTCGCAAGCACCAATCATGTAACTGTTTCAATATTTTCAGTGTGAAGTCAGACAGGCCACACTGTGGCATAGATATAATGATCAGTGTCAGTCAGCTACCACTGTTTCTTCAAAACCATATTAGCATATGATTATTATATGCTAATAACTAGCTTCATCACAAAAACTGTACATGCAGGAAAACTAAACTCACAAAATCAGCATGAAAAACACTACAGAACCCACATAAACTTATCTCTGATGATTTTGACCTGTTGACCTGTGTAATTGGAGTGTTTTTCTGACCAGAAACTGGTCTTTAAGGACAACAGCAGCATGGACGGCTCAGGCTGCAATGTAGCACTTCGACTTGCTGCATCTAGCCCGTGGTTCTATCTTTTTTACATGAACATGTACAATTTTCAACTTTTCTATTCACAGGAGATTCCAGATAATCTCTTAAAGGCTGTAACAATACTTTTTAGCTTAAGTGAAGTGTGTTGAACCTTGTAAGAAACAAGGATCAATCACAGACTCTGTCATTGTGATCTCCTGCAATTCCCCTTTCAAACCTGAAAAAACGGCACACAGAATGATTCATACAGAATTAAATATTATAAAATACTTCATACTTTAAAACAGCAGCATTCATTTTGGTCTGAGACTCGAATGCCGATAAAACTTAGCAAGCGAAAACAAAAAATAAACACCAAAGTTCTAAAATACCAATTATTCATAATATGTATGTATGACTGGGGATATTTCTGCAGCACAAAAAAAGCCCAAAATCTTTGCTTTCCAGTCATGTGATGAGACGATGACGTGCATTAAAAACAAAATGCTGTATCTTTTTTTTTTATAAACTAGATGTCATCTTTTCTCTTCTTACTTCTGTTCCCTGTTCATTCTTTGCCTACTTCCCCTTGAAAGAAGGTTAGGGGGCTTCATAATTTATGTAATTATTTTACACATTAATATGAAGTAAATGTTTGGCTTATTGCATAATTGATCCATTATAGTTGGATACCCAAAGTTATTGACTACATAATGGCTCTTTTATTTGAAGTAAAATATAGTAATATTTTTGCCGCACTCAATTCAGTTGCACTGCATGGTAACAGTTAAGTTAACTGATGTCTCTGACTGGGCGGTCTAATAGCGTTGTTGGTAAGTTTGTCTCAACAGAAACCTTAGAATTATCCTGGCTGCTCTGTGTGTCTACAGCTTATGGCTTCATAGATACATGGGGTACTATGGGAAATGTAGTGTCTGCTCAAACAGCCATGTTTGTCAGATGTAGTTTAAAACCAATAGGCTGAAATGAAACCTTTATTTAAACTTGAGTTTTCCCCATGATAATTGTGTCTAGTGACGTGTCTGATGTATGATATTTTGAAACTTTTCAAAAAAGTTTTGCAGTTAGTTAATTAGCACTCTGAAGCTAACCTAGGTGAGGGTGAGTGTGTTCAGATTGAAAAATCCACTCCTCACTTCTCCTTGTGGCGAGTTAAATGTGCCCTTGCCAACTTCAACTCACCACAAGGAGAAGAATGAACAGTGAGGGTGTTCAGATTGAAAAACTCACTCCTCACTGTTCATTTTTATCCTTGTGGTGAGTAGAAGTTGGCATGGGCACATTTAAAAAGCATATTGAGAAGGAGCCCTATTAACATAGAAACAACATCAATCCCTGTCTCAGATGTTGTGGATTCACAGCCTTATTATCAGTCATTCAGTAGTAACAAACCATTTTTAAGAAAGTGTGGCACTTGCATTAAGAGTTTTTCACAGTCCTTGCAGTTTAGCTGGTGGCAAAAATAAGAATGTACATGTGCAAGAGGTTGAATGTTATATGTGCTGACAAAGAATTATGAGGGATTCTCATGATGAGACTCGCTGAAACATCTTCCTACTGTTGCCTGTTAATGAAATATCATCAAAAACAGACCTATTAACAATATTGCAAACTGTTATAAAAGCTTAAAATTCAAGTAAAACCAGTTGTTAGTCCAGTTTCTGAAAATATTAAGCTTAGTCTTGCATTACAAAATGTTTGTGTGAATCAGTGTGAGAGCAGTGTCCATTAAAATGTTGGTAAGTCTCTTTGACCAGTTAATTAGGGCCCTGTTAAGTGTGATCCTGGTTCACCTCCCATAACACAGGTGGTTCTTTCACTTTGACCCACAGAAAGGTCAGTTGGCTCACGTTGCACTGCTAGGCTGGTCACTGTCTACTTCAAGTCCTTCTCCGAGGATCTGCCTAACTTGGTTCAAAGATTCTGCTTGGCGAATCTGCTCCAACTTCACCTGAAAAGTGGAAAAAAGGACATATAGTATAAACAGTTTCCACACAGTCAGTCAAGAAAGATTTCTATCTTGTATCCCAAAGCAACACACAGACAACTGAGCCAAATGTGAATGTTGGCTCACATTTCTTGGCCCACACTTTCTCTCTCGAATTACCAGAGGGAAACTCTTATTAACCTTCAAAACCTTAATTTCAACTGGTTGGAAACAAAAGTACAACAGAATTAAACACTCAACCATTACCCAATCATAATGTCTGTGGCATCTACGTAGATAAGGCTAAGCAAGCTGTTCCATTGGCTTGGGCTTCAGAAGCTGGACTAAAGTCGTAATGCATCAGAATAAAGTATAATATAAAAATGATGAGGAATGGACAGTGGAATCGGGTTTTGATTTATGGTATATACAATGTTTTATGAGAAAAATGTCTCTGGACTTCCAGACATCCTGGGGTGACATCACTGACTGAATACAAGCCATTGTCTTTTTCATATGTTAGAAAAGGAAACCAGTAGCAGCATCTCTATATCAAGGCTCTGAAGTGGTCAAATTAAAATATTTATTAAAATTTGTTTTATTCAGATAAAACAAGAAACAGGAACAGATGTTTCTTTTACAAGCTTCAGATGTCTATGTTAAATCTGCAACAGCCAAAAATGTTCCATAGGTACTTTACTCTTCTTATGACATATATGTCAGATAATCTAATACTTAGTTTGTACAGACTGATATTAAGGCAAATCTGAATGTGAAAACTGATTCCCTGTGTAACCAGTGTCATGTGTGCTGGTTATACTATGTAAGGACACTCTGAAACTGAACCAGAGCTGGTGTACCTGCAGTGACTGCGACAGCTGCACAAAGTCCCTCTGCACAGCCTGACTGGTGTCTAGCTGAGAGCGCAGACTGATCAATTGACTTCGCAGCTCTAAACACTGCTGCTGAAGAACCGTCTTAAAGAGAAAAAGGGAGAGAGAGACAGGCAGACAGACAGGTAGAGAAAGAGACACAGAGAGATAGAAAAAGAGGCAGAGAGTGAGAGAGAGAAAGAGAGAGAGAGAGACAGACAGAGAGACGCAGAGAGAGAGAGAGAGAGAGAGAGAGAGAGAGAGAGAGAGAGAGAGAGAGAGAGAGAGAGAGAGAAAAACGCAGCGAAAAAAAAACAAAAAGCGAGAGAGAGAGCAAAAAAAGAGAGAGGGAGAGCGAGCGAGAGAGA
>JBBPCW010000027.1:5124010-5138045 GCA_037974425.1 Phenacogrammus interruptus | reverse complement strand
CCCCCCCCCCCCCCCCCCCCCCCCCCCCCCCCCCCCCCCCCCCCCCCCCCCCCCCCCCCCCCCCCCCCCCCACCGCACTAAACTGACTAGGACAAAAAACAGCAAGTAAAACCTGGCACTGACAGTAACATAAGTTGTAGCAAAGTAAAACTAGTGAAAGGAGTTCTGTTACATGAAATTACTGAACAATTAGACAGTAATAAAGCTTCATTTATTTCATTATGCCAACGTTCCTGTTGTATTGCAGTAAATAGACAAAAGTATTAGGACACCTGACCATTACACCAACAGGGACTTTAATGGCACTGCAGTCAATTACATATACTTTAATATGGAGCTGGTCTTTCTTTTGCAGCTATAACAGTTTCCACTGTTCTTGGAAAGATTTCCACAAGATTTTGGAGTATATCTGCGGGAATTCGTGCACATTCAATCTGTAGCGCATTTATAAAGTCAGGCACTGATGTTGGACGAGAAGGCCTGTCTCGCAATCTCCTTTCCAGTTCATCCCAAAGGTGCTGGTTGAAGTCATGACTCTGTGTGGGCCAGTCAAGTTCTTCCTAGACACTGGGGCACAGTCATGCTGGAACAGAAAAGTTCTTGCCCAAAGTGTGTGCACAAAGTTGGAAGCATGGCGTTGTCCAAAACGTCTTGATATGCTGAAGTATTAAGATTGCCCTTCACTGGAGGTAACGGGTATAGCCCATACCCTAAGACAAACAGTACTTTTGCCCATATAGCTGGAATGCTAGCAAAAATGTACGTTAGTGTGTTTACATACCAGCAGTATCGCCGTCCTCCTGGTCAGTCGAGGGCTTGTCCGTCACCTCCATGCTCTAAAAGTTTTCCAACCGAATATTAGCTAGAATATTACATCCCAAAGACGTTTATTTTAACATTTACGCTCGACTGGAGCCGAAGAGAACAGTCCTTAGCCTGAATGCTCAGAGGAAACAACTTTCCCCGGTTTAACCCTGCGGATATTACGCAACCATCCTTCCTCAAAAACCACACTGGGATAACTAAATGCAGAGAAATTGCCCTAAAACCCCAAACTGAGTATTTTATCACTTCGACTCGGAGGAAATGGACTCTAAACTGAGCTAGAAAGGGATGCAGCAACAGGTCAGAACTCAGAAGGGGAGGTGAAACGAAACGCTATTACCTTGACAGCTGACGTTGCAGGGCTGGGTTCTGCGCATGCGTGAATGGAGGTTGTTCGATTCCAGAGATTTGGAATCGACACTGATTCTACTTTGCAATACTACGGGTATCAAATGAGTCGACTCGAAGAGTTGACTCCTCACATAATCTCGGATCCCAAAAGTAAGATGGAAAAAAGTATTGGGGCACATTTTATTGCTTGAATTCAGGCGTTTCAGTCCTGCCCATTGTCACAAAATCAGGCATACCATATGTTTTCAACTTCGTGGACAGAACTTGGGGAAGGCCCTTTTCTATTCTAGCATGTGCCCCAGTGCACAAAGCAAGGTCCATAAAGACATGGTTAGATGGGTTTGGTGTAGATGAACATGACTGGCCTGCATAAACCCTGACCTCAACCCCATCCAGCACCTTTGGAATAAACTGGAATGGAGATTGTGGGCCAGGCCTTCTCGTCCAACATCAGTGTCTGAGCTTATAAATGCTCCTCAGAATGAATAGAAGCACAAATTCTCACAAAAATGCCAAAATCTTGTGGAAAGCCTTCTAAGAAGAGTGGAAGTTAGTGGTGTGCGATACCAAGTAAATACAGAGCCAGTATCGCCAATACCGATACAATACTTTTTTTTTTTACTTTTTAAAGGTGGATGCATCATCAAATAGCTCAATCTGAATTAATTTGCCTGTCTTTTAAGTGTTTTTGTGATTATTCCTTTGAATTATTAATTAAAACCCAGGACACAATTTGAGCAAAGTTATGAATAGAAATATACTTTATCATAATAACAATAACAATTAAAAATAATTTTATAATAAACAATTAGTAAAAATACAACAAATAAAGTGCAATTAAAACAACCCCCAAAGAAATAAGGAATAAAGAAACAAATGATTATAGCACATCTATTTGTTGTTGAAATATAGGAATCATCACAGTTAACACAAAAGGGTAATTATATTCAATCAAATCTGAACTGTATTATATGCAATGTATTTGTTTCAATTCTAGTAAATTTATTCATTTAAAAAACACCTTTCAGTGGGATAAACATGTTGTTTCTAGGTCATAGCATAACTTATACTTTTTGAGTTGGCTGAAGTAACAAATGACCAGCTGCATTTTGAAAATTAATATTAATTAATGCCGAAGACTAAAATATTACTTTCACCACAATGATCTACCTGGATATTCTCTGCCACACTGAAAGGCTTCTGCCAGTGGCCTCTGCCTCTGTGGGTCTCTCCATTTCTGAAGCTCAGGACTTTTCATATGTTTGTATACATTTCTTGTGTTTCCAGTGTGTTTAACAGCCTTTTTACAAATGAGAGCTGGCTGTTTTTTCAGGCTGAAAATATACACACGGCACTCCTTTTCCTCTCTGCCATTCCTCTGCTCAGTCTCTCTTTCTGTATGTTCTCTGCTCCCTCTCGCTCCCTCTCTCTCTGTGTGCGTGCTGCTTGCTCGCATTCGCCTGGCGCTCTTAAGTCACAACATCAAAACACAGGAGGGGGAGGAGAGCAGTGTGCGCTCCGTGCTGTGACTGGAGAGGCACTTGAAAGTATCGGCACTTAAGTATCGATCTTATGACTCTGGTATCTATCAATATCAATACCAGCTTTGATATCGATAGTATCGATATTTGGATCGATCCGCCCCCCACTACTGGAAATTATTATAGCTGAAAAGGGGGACCAGCTGCATGTTAAAATTGACGTGAACTCAAAGTTGGTGTAATGGTCAGGCTTCTCAATTCTTTGTCCATACAGTGTATGTAAGGATCTGGCAAGTACAAAAAGGAACAATTTCAATTACATAATGCTCGATTAGGGTTGATTCTACGAATGGCTGGAGATTGTTACCATTGTTTATTCCTCAATGACAGTTCATTACCCTCTTTGACTCTAGAAAGGAAATATGGAGAGTTAATGTGAGCCAAATTAACCAACCAGACTGATAGTAGCAGATGAAACTGTACATGATTATTCAGTGTTTCAGCTCAAGATAATTTTTTTACATTCTGTATTTTAGGTCATAATACAGCAGAACAGGACGTCACATGAGCTCCTTTGGATATTTGATCCCTCCAAAGAATCAGTTATGGTTAATTATTTTGGTCCTGTCTTAGAAAAACGTACTTCCATTATGGGACAATCATTCTATACATAAATGATTTTCAAACAGAGGCATTTCTTTGTAAAAGTCCAATTTTGAAATTAGGTCCCAAGTAGGAATGCAGTCACAGGCTGTGACAGGAAGCAGAAAACTGTAGGTCTCACTTATACAAACAGTCCGCTCCCCCAGAAGAAATACTGGAGAGGACTCAGATTTTTTCGATGACCCATTTACCCAGCACTTCTAAACAAAGTTGAAACTGGACGGGTAATTTACAAAGATACAAAACGGATTAAATAGTATGTTTATTATTACAATTTGATCCAAAACTATGATAGATGAGTAAAAATGAAAGAAACATACAAAATAGATCTAATTATGCTTAATAAAACTTGGCAAAGCTCGGAGCATCGGAAGTGTCAGGAATACTTTCAACACTGACCATTTCTTTACCATCATTGGGTTAAAAACAGTGAGGTAAACATTTTAAGCACAACATATGAATGGGCAACCTTCAAATATGCACTAAAGATGCACAGATCAGGGCCAGCAGGAAAGCATTTGGTCTAAATGCATGACGTGGCCTTTCACAAACTTTACAGCACATTTGGGTAGATAACATGATGAGCACAAACTACACAAGAAAAATAATTACAGTGCATGCCTTGGCTGGGACGGGTCCTAAGTGCGTACAGTGACGGTAAACCAAACCAACATGTTTTCGCTGGCTTTTAATAAACTTTCGCCCCCGAAACAGTTGAAGGGTGCTGGTAAGGCATGATTTTTGAGGGGTGGCACTGTATTACTATTGGTCCTCTACAGTGCAGGAATGCTTCATGGTGCATTAGTGGTTCCCTTCCTACTGCTCCTTCATTGTTCTTTCCTCTCACATTCATCTATCCACTCATCCATCAGACCTTCTTGTCTTCAGTTCATATCCTGATCGCCAACACTCTGCCGGAGGTACTCCTCATAAAGCTCCCTCTGCAGACACATGGACACAGTTAAAACCTCATGGGTACTCTCTCCTCATATTACTCTACTAAAACTTCACTCATACACACTACCTTCTTAGACTTCACCACCTCCTGCACATACTCCAGTTTTTCCTGCAACTGCCTCTTTTGTTTTCCTGAAAGAGTAGGCCTAGTGCTGCCCAGAGAAGAGAAACAGAGATGAGTATGAAACTGTAAAGCATGTGCCCGTCCACCCACCCTCACACTTTACTGACCGGGAGGAGAAGCGAGAGAGGACGAGGAGGATAAAGGAGAGGAGCACTAGGCCACCACAGACGTAGAGCTGCATTTCCACGGACCAGGTCTCAAATACCTTCACTACTGGAGACTACAAAAAGAAGAAACAGGGAGGAATACACAGAAAATAAAGCACATAGAGCATGTAAACCTTCATGAGGCATTAACTTTCTCTTTTTGTCAAAAGAACGCAACACATTCTCCTATGACAATCCTGAACAAAGGTATGTTTTGACTCCAATTTTTGCTTTTAGGGTTGGGGTTAGGATGCGAACACTAGAAGTGAATAGCCCAAACTATTATAGTTATAAACACAGAATTAGTCCTCGAGTGCTGTGTGAATACCAGCCCTGGTGTGGAGCGGTGACATTTCTACAGCTCAACGAAACTCATACTGTGCCACTTTACTAAAGAGCTGGGTGTATTTTGAGCAGGTTGAGAGACATTTTGGTGATGTATTTTATGCAAAAATGGCTACTGATGTGGCCATCTAGTATTTGCTACATTATGGTTAATTAATGTCAAATTCGGGGATCTTTAAAACAAATGTGTAAATTACATAACTGGTTGAGGAAAAATCTTTCATTGCATGAATGTTGCTGTATCTTACTGTGCCCAGCTCTTCTGTGCAGTGTATTTATTCAGCATAAATGTACTCCACAAATAAGCTAAATAATGCTTGCTGTTTTCAAGCACACTTGATTCAAACCTATATTAATATACTTTGCTCACAGGAACTTAAAATTGGTGTTGCCCACAGTTTTCAGCTACACAGTTCAGTACCACTTGTTAGCTGCATATATTAGCAGCAAGAAGGGGACTGTTGAAATTTGTTTGGTTATGAATCAGTCCTTTAAAGGATGCATAAAATACCAGTACATGCACATATATACCCACCAGATACAAGGAGAGGGTCTCTGTGCCATTAATGCCAAGTGCCAGATCCAGCACCTCTCTGGAGAGGCTGCCAATCACCAGAACAAATAGCATCAGTAAAGGAATGGTGAAGCCCAGCAGCCCCAGAACACAACCCTTACAGTGGGCCCGTCTGTTCTCCACACTGGACTGCCTAAATGAGTGAAAGCACAAGGGACAGAGAGGAAGCCTTGTAAGTCAATCACATTTAATAGGTACTACTGGCTACATGAATGAATCTGAGAGCAGAGTTGTCCTAATCCAATCTGAAACTGGTCCAGCAGCATTTACTTAACATTCCATTTCATCGCTAAAGCTGCTTTGCCTCATCACACTCCATTTATGCCACTGTCAGACATCCAAACAAGTATGCAGCAGCAAAGCATGCGTTCACAATCACATGTTGCAAAGGGCATGTTCAAGTTTGGCAGGTTTGGTTTGATTAAAGCAAAGCCTAGTGAGATTGCTCTGTGCTGCTCATTAGAGTAAGTGAGAACCCATTTATGCAAAAACTGCTATATATTAATTAAAAATTAAAAACTAAGACAGGCCAGTCTTAGTTTGTTTCTAACAAACCCCAGTGCCGTGTTAGTTTGAAGTAGGAATACAATGCGGAAAAGGCTTGGTACACCCAAAAGTAAATTTCTGGTGCTGTTTTACACATGCACGCATTATTTTTTCACAAGCATATAAAACAGTTTTACTTTTAAAGACAACCCTGAGGTCGTCAAATCTCAAGGCTGTGCATTGAGATTTTGCCTTGCTTAGCAATTAACTTGAAATAAATCTGCCACATTTGACAGGGGGAGCAAAATCTTGGATAATCGAGTGATATACGAGTGATCATTCTATGCACTTACCAAAAATAAGGCAATTCTCCCATAGCAACTGGTAGCCTGGCATATGTTAGCTCATGTGTGCACAGCACGGTTGTATTATACAAAAAAAAACCCACCAGAAGAGGGTCTGCCTCAACAAATTTTCAATGTAAAGGACTCTGACCAGGATTCAGGACCTTGGACCTTGGAACAGGACATCCCTAACTGAATGTGATACAGCTCTTGCTTTTCTTACCGGTCACTGCTGAGTGTGTCTGTTATGGCCTCAGAGATTAGCTCGCAGTCCTTCTCCAGTGAGTTAAGTGTGTTCTGCACGGTCTGGTTGATTGTCTTCTCTATGGCGCGGCACACGTCCTCTATCTGATTGACACACCGGCTAGACTGCGGGCACAGAGAAAGTTGTATTATATCTGCTCTACAGATCCTTAGATGCACCCAGAGATAATATCTTTATATGCAACATTTGACTTTGAAATCACATCTATAGATGTACAGAGATAAAGGCATTTCATTAAAAAATAGTGATGTGCACTTTATTACTATAAACAGACACAATGGTACCTTGTTGACATTGGGGATATAAATGGTTGGCATGTCAAAACCACACTTGTTGAGTCCTGGGCGTTTGCACAGCTCCTGCACAATCTGCATCATTACTCTCTGAAATAACCACAAATCTGGCATCAGATTACACAAAATTGCCTGGCAATAGTTTTCTATTAACATAATGAAGATGGAAGAAACAGAAAATAGTGAAAGGGGAGAAGATAAAAAGGTCAGAAAAAAGTGAGGTAAACAAACAAACCTGTCTGTCAGACTCCCCTCCTGCTTCATCTGCTTTGCTGAGGTAGAAGCGGAGGCGATCTCCATGCTTATCGTTGAGCATCTCCACAATGTTTAGGGTGCGTTTGCACAGAGCCTGCCCCATCGGGTCAAAGAAGACCAGGATCAAATCACATAAGTCACCTAGAGAGAAGAAAAGAGGCCATAAAGACGTCAAAGATCTTCATTTACATTAGACAAGATGTGATACAAAGGCCCTGCTTACACATTAAAATGCATCCCATTTGTGAATGTTGCCTGTAAATGCATTTAAAAGGCGAGTGTAACTGTGATCAGCATGTGATCAGATTGTGCTGTCCTGACCCTGTGGCAGTCGAACTTGCATTGCAATTGGATGTGTGTGCATATGTAAACAACACGCCAACTTGGCTACGGTCACGGATGTTGTAGCCAAGGATAAACAGACCCGGTTGGACAAGATTAACAGATAAAATAGGAACACACAAAATCAACGCACCAAGCCAAAGGACAGCCTGGTCCACGTCAAAGGGGTACTTCATATCGCCGTCCACCAGGCCGGGAGTGTCCACAAATGTCACCAAGCTGAAACGCTTCTGCCTTGAAGTGCAGATCTCAGTGCCAAGATACTCAGACACACCTGAGAGACAGAGAAAGAGGGCAGAGTTAGAAAGCATGCATTTTAGCACATTTAACAGGCACTTATGGAACAGATTTGGTAACTAACCTTTAAACTCCTGTAGAGGTTTAAAGTGGGGATACAGGTGGAGGGTTGCATTACCCTAAATGAGCAAGGGCAAGAGGTCAAACCAAACACAAGATGGTACCAATAAGCAACATTTTCTGCACACAAAACCCTGGACTGAATGTGAAAAGAGCACTGCTAAAATCCAGTACCAGTATTTACCGTAAGTGACTCCCTCTTTCGACCACTAGTGACAAAAGTGAAGCCCTGGGTCTCAATTGCAACTCCAGTCCTTTGGATGTGCTCCTCGATGTACCTTAAAATAAAATGTTCAAATCAGAAATGGGCAACAAACACGTGCACACAAGACCATGGAGAAAAGCAAAAAATGGTTAAACCATCGGAAAAAATATATGGGATGAAAAAAATACACAAAATTACAAATCTTTTCAAAATGCCTTTACTTCTGATAGGTTATATACTTCTTGGCCACTTCATTAGAAACCCCGAACTGTTAAAATCTTTAACTACATTTTATGACTGCAGCCCAGATGCTGGCATGGACCATTTGTATTCAGCCATTTGTGACCCTTCAACAGAGGTCAGTGCCTGTCCAGCACTCTTAGTTTAATATTTCAGGTGGTGGAGCTGTGCTAATGGTCCCAGATCCTTACAGTAGCAGTATTGTATGTGTGTATCCCCTGTGGTCAGAACAGTGATGAAGGGGTTAAAGCAGTGGTTCAACACTGGTCCTAAAGTACTGTTGTTCAAATCAGTCCTATTTGAATTATTTTTACAACCAATGTCGCTACAAAGCCGCTTTTCACAATCCAGTTCCGAGTCCCTAGTGAGCAAGCAAAATGCGTCAGAGCTGGAAGAGAAACCCTCTGGAGGAACCAAGACTCAAAAGGAAGCCATCCTCCTCCGGTCGACCAGGAGAGTTGGAAAAAGGAGTCTCTACGGAGAAACAAACAACGGAAGGCTTTCGTGTACAGACCTGTCCCTGTTCCTAACACACCTGTTGCAACTAAAGCACTCATTTACAGGCTCATTCTTGCTTGAAGAGTGTGTGTTACAGAACCAGGATTCAGTCATCAGTTCCAGTCCTGGAGCACAGAAGGTCCAACAAGTGTAAATTGTCCATTTGTCATAAGTGAACAAAATTTTCTCTGCATTATACCCATTCACCAAGTGAAGCAGCGGTGCAGCCAGGAACCCAACACCAGGGAGCAGCGTGTATCTTGCTCAAGGATACCTTGGTCACTGACTGTCCTGGGATTCAAACCTACAACCTTTTGATTGTAGGGGCAACGCCTTAACCCATAGGCAATCAGCTGCCTCAAGTGCAAGTGGAATTGCAAGGCATGCATTTCTAATAAATTGTAGGTTGTGTGGTGCTGGTGTAACCAGTCATACCAGTTGATGAAGGAACTTTTTCCAGCTGAGTGGTTCCCCATCAGCATGACTGTAATCTTTTTGCGAGGGGGCAACAGGGTCACTCCAACAGACTGGGCTATTGTGATCAGACCTGAAGGACCAAAAAAAAAAAAAAAAACACGTAGAGGGATTAACAACTGGGTCTTAATCTTCTTGTTCCTCTCACAGCAGCAATGCTTTCACTCTGGAACAGAAACATCTGAGGAGAAACTGCATGATATAAAGGCAGTACACAGACGGAGATAAAGCAGGTAAGCTGTGACCATCAACATTGCACTTAATTACTTACTACCTTCCTTCATGCAGTCATTCATTCGGTCTTCATTATCAAATAATTAATTTGTCCATTTCCTTTCTTCAATCACTCATGGCGGTAATTACAATAAAGGTAGGACCATCAACACCGAACTTCTTTCCTCCCTTTGTTCCTTCATTCGGTCATTCATTTCTAACGGTCATTACAATAAAGCTCCCGGGGTATTAAGCCTGGCCAGCTGAACGGCTTTATCTCTAAGAAAGGCTGTGTATGACAGTGTTCCCAGATGAGTGCCGGCCTGAATCCCGGGCTGGTGTGAGAGGTGGGGAGCTCACCGCTGTCCTGCTGGGTGTACATGTTGTGGCAGTCCCGCAGGATCCGCTCATCACAGGACACCGCGTCCGCGTTCGCCCCGCTACGACTTTTCACTTTCCCGGACATTTCCACCCCTCAGAACAGCCGAACACAACAAATACACTGACACTGTACTTTAAAAGACCCACGAGTTATTTCCTAAAACTACCTCCGAACCAGTTTAGCAAAGAAACGCTTGTAATTCCTGGGAGAAGTTTGAATCGCCCCGGTCTGCAGGAGAACGCCGGCCACGTCAACCGCTACTTGCAAAGCACTTCGTGAAATGTAGTTCTGAAATAGGGGATTGCTGTTCTCTGATTGGCTGAGACATTAGGCCCCGCCCCTTCCCTGCGACTCTTATCAACAGGATGCGGCTTGGACTCCATGTTCTATATTTAGCACGCGTTTAAACTTTGAAAAATACAGAAACAGATGTGGGTCAGTTTTTCACTTAAGATTTCCAAAATTTTTATCCACTAAATTCGTTGTGATTTCCTTAACACATTCACATTCCAAGGACTGATAAGTGCAATTTGGTTCTCTCTTTTCTTGTGCAACTTGTATGTTTGTGTAAATGTGTGTAGTGTGTATATATTCACACACAGTGTGTGTACATTGATTTCTGCTGCTTCTACTTTCCGCTCTCTTTCTGTCCGCTTTGTTGCTGTCAGTGCAAAGTGGACAGAACAGAAGTCTTATCTTAACTTGGTTTACACCTGATTTGCCAGTATGAACAGCAAAAACCCACAAGAGATCTGATCAGATTCTCCAGTCAGATCTGAGCCAGGTTAGTAGATGGCTTAAAATCAGATCTTTGACTCAGTTATATTCAGTTTTCAGTTTCATGTTGTTCATTATGGGGAGCTGAAGCATTTACATACTTTGTGCTGTGTAGTTTTGTAGTCACTTTCTGAATTTACAGCCTCGCTGAACCAGTCAGCAGTCATTATTTGCTAATCTGGTTTTTCATGTTCTAGTTGATGATAGCTCTGAACTGTAGTGAAAGTGTTCCTCCAGTTATAGTCATTCATTACAAACAAAGATCCAAGCTCTTAAATATAACTAACTGTCTTTTCTTAAATCAGCAGATTCACATGCATTGTTATTATAGCCATTGTACAAAATGTGACTACGATCTGACTATAGAAATCAGATTGTAACTTGTAAAACTAAAAAGAAGTCGGTTTAAAGATCTGATCTATGCTGCAGTGTGAACAAAGCATATAAGACCCCTGTGCTGACTGGGGTCTTATGTGCACTCCTCATAACTTCATCTTGAACAGGTTGGCCTAAACCACAGAACAGGTGGATGTGTGCTGGCTTTTGCAACACTAATAAAAAGGGGCATTTCTGCAGTTACATTCCAAATGTTTACTAGTAAATATGTGGAAAACTTGAAACTACCGGTAATAACCTTTACATACTACATCAGATTTAAAAGGATTACACTAAAAAGGGATGTATGGATAACTTTTGACTGTCATGGGCCCATGAAGTATAGGAAACATTTTGCAGAGATCACAATTTGTTTTGCTCACAGCATAGCAGTATTTGGAAGTTACAATTCTGCATGCACAGACAAGTACAAACTTGTACGTTATACATTTAGTATGATTCTTGCCTGTATGTGTTGGTGCTGTAAAAGCCCCTGCAATATAGAATGTGATTTATTTACTGCCTCTGAAATATGGAAGATATGCATAGGAGGTTTCTCATGTTTCTGTTTTGGAAAGACAATAAAATAATCTTTTACCATTAAAAAATGAACTTTGACTTTTAGTTGACATGAAGCTCTAAGGGAAGAATTTATATATCCACTTTTAATGTAAGGGAAATCAATGTATTCTAGGAGAAAATCACTATACATGTTTTTGCTTCATGTTTCATATTTGATTAATAATTGAATTATTCCTTTTGTAATGCTTACATTTAATACTTATACAACACGTTTTTATATAAGACTCACATATTCCTTATATACTGCTCAAAAAAATAAAGGGAACACTTAAACAACACAAAGTAACTTCAAGTCAATCACACATCCGTGAAATCAAACTGTCCACTGAGGCGGCAACACTGTCACTGAGTGTGTAGACTGTAAATGAGTGTGTTGTGGTTTCAGATGATTACAATGTTTTTGTTGACCTGTGTAATTTTGTATAGTTGCAGTATTTACATTCGCACTGGTGAAAAACAGAGAAAACATTAACCAAGTCAGTATTTATCACATAATTTAATGTAAAGACCTTTGATTAATACAGTAAACTTTAATGATTTAGCATTCAACTGAGTGCTTCTCAGTCACATGAGCCTTTTCCATAGTGTTTCCTCTAACGTGATTAGGATGTCTCTGTACATGCTGCTCAAAGTTATATTTACATTTCTCAGACAAACGAAGAAAAGGACAAACAAAAATACACAAAGTAGACAGAAAATCTCAATTACATTCTACAATCATTTTCAAAGCTCTAACTGATGTGTCTCAATAAAACTCAAATGTGGATCATCTGCTCTTTAAGCTACAACTGATTATCTTCAACGTCTTAACCATGCAGCCATCCTTTTGTTGGGATTCCTTTGTAACGTGTCAAATAAAAACTCTGAGAGTAATGCATGTTTACCCCTTCACTGCACCCCCCACAAAATATACAACAAAATAACACATGCAGGCACACAAACACACATATTGCACTTAGTCTCTCAACCCACTCCACACAGAAATAATAAAATGGATACCTCAAGTGGCAAATACCACACAATGTAATATCTGAGTAAAATATTTTGTTTGATCCAAGAATAATCACACTTGTATCACCTTGTTCTAAACCTAAATCTGTAGAATAAAAAAGAAACCAAAAGCCACTGGACCTCAATGCTTGTCCCAGCCTTGTGAATTGCACTTAATGGGCTGGAAAGGAGAACATGTAAATTCCCAACAAGGTTTTGGAGATTAAGAGGCTGCAAAACAATCACGATTTCTCACATTCACAAATCTCCATTGCCAAGACCTTCCTCACTTCACCCTTGAAAGCAAAACTGGTGCATTAGGATATCAAAGTGGAAAAAAGGTACTCGATAGTAATGTAGATAGCATGTATAAAAAAAGGAAAAGGAAAAAAAGGTGCGTCATGCTGTTTCTGGCAAAGCTGTAAGCTGGACAGAGAAAGACGGCAAGCGCTTAAGACTTCAGTCCCAGCCATTGTCCTTAATCATGTGGGAGAGTTCAATAATGTACTTTCCTTCCTTATACTTCTGACTCAACTCGAAAGCCTGCTCCTGCAAAGAGACAAACACAAAAAGTTGAAGATGTAAACCAGGTGTAATAAGGCTCATCAATATCAAAAGTGCTACGTTTTTACACCTTTAAATTACACCTTTTCTAATAGTTTGAGTTGCTATCATTCATGGAAACCAATGTCAAAAACTATACATCTGCATGCACACGAACTGCAATTCTGTGAATGTGTATTTTTCCAAACCAGACCAATATTATACACAACTACATCTCTGCAGAATCAAGACATTTTAATCAAATGACAAAAATCACATTGACCTAGAAAATGTGGACCACACTCACTGCATCTTTTTAGCTAAATGGAGCAGGGGTGAAAGAATGTGTGCTTACATATTTCCAGCCCAAAGTTGTGTGGCAGTTCTCGCAGTAAATGTCAGCCACAGCATGAAGGCCCGTCAGCAACAGTCTCTCTTCAGCTGGACCACAGCCAACATTCACCCTGAAATGAGACACAGTTAATGTACAGGCTAGACCTGGGCAATATGGCAAAATTGTGTCTCATTGAAGTACTGATTCTGGAAACACAATATCCTTCATTATTCTCCCTTCTCTAAGAGTTAAGTTAGAACAGACAAAAAAACCCACCTGTGGTGTTTGATAAAAAAAAAAATTAAATTAAATAGGAATACTTGCTCTTTTGTAATGAAACATGAAATTACTCACTGCTTTTTAAACAAAGGCCATAACCACAAACCATGATTGGATGCTGTGACGCAGTTTATCAGAACAGAAAAAAAAAAATCATTATATTGATTATACTCACACAGAGTTGAATAGATAGGCCCGTCCCTGGCTGCCTTGGAAAGACTGCAAAGTATAGGAAAAATAAAAGTAACACATTTAGTCGTCAATTTTTAGATGCCCTCCCCACACACAGTCATTCGCAAACTTCACCTTGGAGATGAGGTCATCATGGTTAGCCA
>JBBPCW010000027.1:5101021-5111604 GCA_037974425.1 Phenacogrammus interruptus | reverse complement strand
CACTTTGTATTGGTCTTTCACGTGGAATTCCAATGAAATAGATTCATGTTTGTGGCTGTAATGTGACAAAATGTGGAGAAGTTCAAGGGGGCCGAATACTTTTGCAAGCCACTGTATCCCTTATTAAACAGGCTGTGTCTGTTACCGAAGCCTGGTATACATAAATGATCTGTTCCTCTTTCAGAAAACAGTCAGGGTTTCGATTTCGAGCCTGATTATATGCAATCAACATTAGTCTGTAGTGACATCACAAAAGTTGCAGAAAGTCTTGCAAGCAGAGTGGAAGCTGTTATAGCTCCAATGTCATTAACCGAATACAATGTAATCAAAGTCCCTGTTGGTTTAATGGTCATATAGTGTATTCCTCCTTGGTTACAATAAATAGAGGGAAAAATGCAAAACGTCATGTTCACTTGGTGGAAGCTGATGCAGACTAGCTTGATGCTTTTTATTTTTAAGGAAGGGTTATAAAAAAGGAAAAAAAAAGAAAACCCACCAGAAATGACTTGAGATTGTGGATGTATTTACACCCTTCACCATACAATAGAAAAACACCTCCGGCTACATAGTGAGCCTCTGCTAGAACATGTCTTGGAAGCTGAGGAGTGGCTGAACTGGATAAACAACCCAAAAGCAGGAAAAGGTGAACAAGCGCCATCTGACAAAAAATTCTTTTTTAAACCCACAATCTGAGGGCGATCTGGAGCAGCCTATAGTACACCCCACCACGGTCTGGTATGCTGTGAGTCAGTAGATCAGTATCTACAGAATTTATGTGGCCATATTAAAAAGATCTTATCTCACTTCTAAAATGTGTTCGATGAAGCAGGGAAACAGAAATTTCAAACGTTCACCAATCTAGTCCATTTTCAATTTATATTTAGTTATTCTAAGGTCCTCATAAGCAACTCATATTAATGCCAATTCAGCCAAGAGCAGTTTAGTCCTGTCCACTCACGCTAAAGTCACACAATGTTTTAGCTCAGACTGCTTTCGTAAATGAGACGCAATAAAACACACACAATCAGGTCTTTTATATATTTGCCTTAAGGCCACAGTACCAAAGACAGCTTAAGCTTAAGTAATATAATGAAAGCTAAATAAATCATTTTTCTGGTACACAAACTTTCACAAATGTCATTAAGTGGACTTCAGGGGTAAAATATTAAAAGTAAATGTGAAATATGGGTCTTTTAACTCTAGATGAATAAAAAAATTTCAATTTTATAATTAGTGCTTTTAATTAGATTAACAGTAAAGACGGTTAACAGAGATCTTTCAGATGAGGATGTTGCCAGTCCCACCAGCTTAAAAGTTTATGGCTTGTGTTAAAACAGTCAACCCAAACTGAAACGAACAGCTGGCCCATGCGGAGATCAATGTGACAAATGGAGCAAACAGAGGCCAATTTATGTGAATTAATATTAATTGGCCTTTTCTTGTCCCAGAAAAACAAACAAACTAAGTGCCATTTATTCCCTTAATAAAAAGTCAGACATCTATCTCCCATCGCATACAGTTCAAAATTCCCCTCCTCACCTTCAAAGCTCTCCATAGCCAGGCACCCTCCTACCTTTCGGACCTACTCCACCATCACACTCCTTCACTCCGCAGATGCCGACCTTCTACGTCCACCTGTCAGGACAAAGCACCGAAGCTGGTGTGACAGAGCCTTCGCTGTAGCCGGCCCTTCCCTCTTGAACTCCCTACGACAACCCATCACACAGACCTGGCTACTTCCAAGTCTCTCCTCAAAACCCATCTCTTAAAACAACACACAGATAAAGAAAACAACACTGTTCAGGCTCATCATTACATTCATTTTGTCCCAAGTAACTGCTCTGAATCTTTTTTTCTGTAGGGTAAGTGGTATTTTCTATGAGTAACATGGTGGTTCAGCAGGATCCTATGCTACTGCTAGATGGATGGGAGGCAGCAGGATAGAATTGCGAAGGAGGAAGGGTAGGAGTGTTGAACTTAAAATGTTCACAGTATGACTGGAAAAGGAAGAGAGCTGGCAGATATAATGGCAAAAAGGAAGGCAGATTTACAGTGTGGGCAAGTGACCAGGTGGAGGGTGAGTGAGGTCATCGGAGATAGCTTCAAACTGTTCTAAAACAGTATGGATGGAAGGACAGATGTGTAACCCTGAAGGAAGAGTATGTCAAGAAAAAGAATAATAGTGATGTGCATAGCTGTAGTGAATATGCAGGAATGGCGCTGATGAGCCACAGCATGAAGCTTATGTTGGTTATGAAGGGAGGTGAAGACTGGAGAGCGAAAGCATGGTTTCCTGCTTACAGAAAAAAAACTTTTTTTTGCAATGAAAGTGTTGATGGACAAGTAAAGAGAATGCAGAGGCGCTGCATTAAGAAAAACAGAAAGTAATAGGTGTGGTATTGCATGAGGACATTGTGAGTGGCAGAAGAATTCGTGGTGCATGGGAGTTATGTGACAAGGGCGACGTGTGCAGTAGAAGTGATGGCTGGGCTCTGACCACTTTCCTGTTTGCAACTGTGATGGTCGAGTGATCTGCAGCCAGAGTGAGTGGCAGGTTTAGGTGAGCCTACAGGGTTAGGAGTACACTTTGGTGAGTGGAAGAGTGAAGCAGAACACATGTACATGAAAGAGAGGCAGAAAGACACGATGGTAAGGATGCAAGAAGCAGAAGTGGTGAAGGTGGAGGAATTTGAATATGGGTCAACTTCAAAGTGTGTGGATGAGAGCGCAGGCAGGGTGGAGTGGGTGGAGAAGAGTGTGAGGAGCGACTGGCAACAGAAGGGTTCCAGTTAGAGTGAAAGCAAAGGTTTACAAAGCAGTAGTGAGACCAGCTACATTGTTTGCTTTGGAGACAGTGGCACTGACAAAAAGACAGGGAATGCAAAAATAAAAAATGGGAGGGACAAGGATGAACAGGATTACTATAATAGAGGAACAGTTCAGGTCAGACTGTTTGGAGACTAAGCAAGAAAAGCATTAAAAAAATGTATAAGGGTTGGGAGAAACTAGCTATATTAAATATTTAATATGAGAAATTTTTTTTTTGATCATTCATACACATCATCAAGAGACATGCACACCAAGAGCAGTCTTCAAACCAATCCTTAGGGCCCCCTCATTTGTCCATGCCTTTTTTCTATCCTTATTGTGAAGGAAACCTAAACACAGACCCAGGAACGCACACAAACGGGTGCATGACGAAGCTTTATTACGAAATAGACATTACAGTTCAAAGCACCAAACAAAACTACTGTGGGCTGAAATATCATCACTGGCCGTCTCCAGTCTTTCTCTCTCTGCTCTCCAATCCTTTTTCCCCTTTATTGGGTGTTGTCAACACACTCAGCTTTGCAGAGCTCTCCATAGGGGCAGGCGGCACATCCCTACTGTGGCCCCAGGTGGTGTCCAGATATCCGCCAGGAGGTCTCGGAAAGTCACTGTTCTCAGTCATCTCTCCTGACCAACCTCCCACAAGGCAGGGCAGGCTAGTCCTGTTCAGCACAGTGGAGCAGGAGATAGTGGAGTGGTGACTGGGTGGATGTCAAAGGGTGCGTCCATCACACCAGCTGTCCTGCGAGTGTGGTGGAGCTGTAGAGGTCTAGGGACAGCAGGAGGGGGGAATCCCGTGGCCTACAATCGAGCACATCTGAAGCCAGCCATGTCTTTAGCAAGAATGCAGGGAACTGGAGCTGGGGGCATGGTTTTCTCAGGAAACTGTATTCCTCCTCCCACAGGGGCTCCAGCGGCTCCACACAGCAGCAGCTGGTGCCAGAGCACTGGGACATGCAGCCCTCTAGAAAGTGATATTGAATAGGCACTAAATACACCATCCCAGCTCTGGGGCAGGGCCACAGTCTCCGTATTTTACCAGACTGGGAAATATGTATCCCCATGACTGGTCCTTGTCTTCCAAGGCTACACCTTTGGCAATGAACACCAAATACAACAGATCCAGGAAGTCCATCGTTGGTGGCTGCTGCTTGTTCGCTGCTCTTCTTTTTTTTTTTTTGCTAATCCACATAAATAAGCCTAAGTGAAAATTTGCAAGAGCACAGACAAGGGAAGAACCCAGTCCTGAGTTCTGATGGCTTTCTCCCCTTGACCTCACTTTATGCATTGCGATTACATTAGACCAAAAACATGGACTGTCTGGTGGGTCCCTGAAGACCATTTTGAAGATGACTGCTCTGTAGAGAACGCACCTAAATATGGCATTTTTCATTTTAGTGTACTATTTCTATTTGTTTTGTAGGTTTAAAGTGCTGGAAAAAATAAAACTAATTATCATGTGTGTATATGTGCCATGACTTTTGCACAGATCTTGTTTTCTATTTATTTTGATTTATTTTTTTATCAGCATGTATACATGTTTAAGTGTATTTTCTGTAGTCTGCTATACTTTAATTTACAGTTAAAGAGCTCTTATAAATGGACCAGGGCATAACATTAACAACCATACATCCATTGTGTCATCATTTGTCCAGCAAATTGTATTTTTCGTATTATATTATGTAAAGTGGCCCCTTATAGTCACAGGTGAACACCACTGCACCCAGTGTGAAGGGGGCTGCCACCAATGAGAGTCATCCAGGGAGCAGTGTGTGGGGACCACCTCAGTGTTGACACGAACAGTGCTGGGCTTTAAACCTACAGCCTTCTGATTGCAGGGGCAACGCTCTAACCACTAGGTCACGAGCTGCCCCAAAGTTTAGCCTACATTAAAGTCTTCATTAGTGAGTCAGAAACACTTGTAAATAATGTAGCCTGTTTAATATGTAGCTTGTTTTTCTGCACAGTAAAACTTTATGCAGTGCACATTTTTACCACCAACCTAATAAAAAATGATTAAATCAAGTCTGACATTCGGGATAACATAAAACTGGGTGGTAACTGACCGGACAGACATCCAACACAAGCATGACAAATTCGACAACTTACAGTATCAGGAATTTTATTTAATATATGTATATAATTCTGTTTCTTTGTTAATTGTTTAATTAATAATACCCATAAGCATGTACACAGACTATAACCATCCGCGGTTCATATCTCAACATATCTACTCTTATCTTGAAATTATCTTTTAAAATAAGTCCTTATAAGATTGAGGGGGACAAAAATAGATTTCCAAAAGAGAGACAAGACAGCCAATTATTTTTCACACCCAAAGAGAGAAATGAGAGAGAAAAAAATTAAACATACTAAAAAAGACAATTTCTTAAATTTCTTTTCAGTTAAAAAACAAAAACAAAAAACAAACAAAAAAAAAACACCACCAATATAACAACAGCAATAATTATAAGAACAGCTGTTAAAAGGACATTACTCACTTGTAGGCCTTGCAAATCATATAGTGTGTGTGTGTGTGTGTGTTTGTGTGTGTTAACGAGAGAGAAAGAGAGAAAATGTGAGCTGTACGTACGATTGTAGACAGTCCCCATGGTCCCATTTGTAAATAAGCATTACATCGGCAACAATACAGCATAATAGAAATGTCATTTTCCTTGGTAAATTATTCGTTTCCCTCAGGTCAGTGAGTGGTGTGGTGTCACCCCCCCAAGGGCAAGCAGAGAAGAGCAGCTCGAGGCTGAAACGGACAGACATGCAGGCCCAAGACGCAGATGCAGCTCTGCCATCTGTGCCTTCCTGTCCCACAACGCACAAGCAAAGCAGGGGGGGTTGAAGAGAAAGACAGAGACAGAAGAAAGGAAAATGCCATATAAGAGAGAGGTGCAAGGAAAATAGATGCAACAGGACCAAAAAAGGGGGACCAAAAAGAATGAGTTTAGAATGAGTTTAGTAACTGTTACATCTCCATCCCTCAAATTCTATAAAAGATACATAATTGCACCAAAAAAAAAGGGGGGGGGGGAGAGTTTGGTCATGAGACACAAAGTGCAGGTGCACAGATTGAGCACGGAATCTGTAGAAGGGTGCACTCGTTTACTGAAAAAAAAAAAAAAGTGCTCTGATTTAACATATTCAAATGTATCAATCAACTGACATGAGCATTTTTGCCAAAAGGAGTAAACACTGAAAGAGCGACTGTGTTGATCTGACGTTTTTTTCCATGCGTAACCAACCTACATGTTTAAATCGTAAATTCAAAGCACCGTTTCCCCCCCGGTTTTATCAAGCCAGGCCTTCAAGCAAAAGAAATACACCCTGTTCCAGTCCAGTCTCTCCATTCTGCTCCCCTGAGCATGCTTTCCTCATCCAAGACTAGCCAAAAGCATCTGTTCGACTGGGTAAGGATGTTTATCATTTGCACAAAAAAAGATTAGTAACAGTTCTACAAAGGGGGTGGGACAATTAGCAATTACACCTGTGATGTGGCACATGCAAAAGTCAGCCTATCACAGACTACATGAACACAAGGTCAACCAATCACAGGCAAGAGAGGCATGAGGTCAGCAAGCCCTGTGGGAAAGCCCTTTCAAAAAGTCTGACATCACGTAAGGGAGGGGGGTGACCATGTGCTATGGCTCTGAAAGCGTTCAGCTTGGCTGTTACCTCAACCCAAAAAGAGTGAGGAGAGAGACAGGAGGACATGGAATGACGTGGAAGAAGGAACAAATAAATTGCACGAGAAATGAAAGCATTGGGGGTATTTGAAAGAGCACAAAAAAAAGAGGGGGGAGACCATGGCAACAGTGGCCACATATATAGTAACCAATGACAACCATTGTTAAGAGCAACACAACAGAAAAAGAAAAACTCCACACTAAGCATAAACGGAGTGGGGGAGAAACAAAGAGATGGACAGAGGACAGACGACAGAAAGAAGAGAGAGAAAGAGAGATGCAGCATGAGGAATGTGAACAGGACATCTGAGTTTTGATGATACTGATGGCTTCATTTTCCAAAAGCACTGGCAAAAGCATCTCAAATCCTAACAGCGGAAATCGGATACTGTACAGTAGGTAAAAGCAGGAGACAATATCATACCTGCTCTTTCTTCCCTTAACACAGCCTGGACGTTTCTCCATTTCCATATTCAACCAATTGGCTAGCAAGACACGTATCACAATCTGAGCAAGACCTCTTTGACGAAAGCCAATAAAGAGAAAAAAGTAATCAAACTAGTCACATATAATGTATTTCGTCTTTTAAAAAAAAAAAGAAAAAAAATATATATAAATGACATTTTTTTTGGATACTCAAATATAAATTCCCTACATACAAAACACATTTTGTAACTGATCATAACGTTCAAATTACAGTGTACAAACAGATCTGACATATAATATTCAAACGGAACGCCAAAAAATCCCAAAAACAAAACAAAAAGAAAGCCACCTATATTAATATGTACACACCCAGCCAGAGCCCATAATAACCATGTGCTCACTCTTTCTCTCCCTCTTTTACTTTCTCCGTTCAAGGGCAATACACAGAACTATAAGAGGAGAAATGTAAAGGGATGGAAAGAGGGGCGAGAGTGGAAGGGCGTGAAAAAGAGAGAGCGAGCGAGCAAGGGAGCAGGGACGAAGGATCAGAGGCTGTGCGCAGCAAGGAGTGAGATTGTGAGTAACAGCCCCATTCGATGGCATTAACATAGCAAGTTAAGACACCCAAACCAGCGCACAGCCGCCCAAGCAAGAGAGACGGAGAAAGAAAAGAAATGCTCAAGTTTTCAAGGTACATATTTTTCTTTTTTTTTGGATACCATATTTGTATGTATATCTTTTGTAGCTTGTTTGGAGATATCTTGTCTTCGGCCATCATATGGCTCTGTCATTCTTCAGGTGAGCTAATGAGAAAGGAGACAAAAAGACAGCAGTGAAGGAGGATACACAAATAATCAGAGATTTAAAAGCTTCAGGTGCTGCTTGCTCCTCGTCTAAATGTGGATAACACAGCTTCAGTTTCTGAGGACGGGCCGCGACTAATGCAGCATTTAAAGTGGTCAGGCACGGAAATGTAACAGAGTGGATCACATTAGTTAGTGTAGTGGACATCACTGCTTTCAGGCACTACACTACACATAAGAGTTATTGGGCAAGACTCCAAACATTATATTTTCCTACATCAGTGACATTCAAAAATAACTATAATTGCTTTGGAAAAAGCAAACATTCATTTTCAATGGGAAGTTTATCAGGCACTGTTGCTGAGCAGAGTGCAAATGAATCTGGACAATGTGAAGCATGAGCCCAGTCTTAAAGCAGATCACTGTATGAAGTATTTGTATTGCACAGAAACAGCAAAAACCAAAATAATGAAACCTTACTATTTTCATTCCAGTATTCAAAATATAAGTGGGGACTTCAAATGGCTGGGTGTTAATATATTAATGTTGATGGCAAATGATAATCAGCTTTCCAATTACAAATGTGTCCAAACTAAACCATTTTGCTGTTTGAGATTATTATTGTATTGATACAGAACATCAAAGAGATAAAGCCATTAATTACATACCGACTAATTTTCAACTGAGGAATTGAGTAATGCACTCTTGTCAATCACTCCTGTCAATCACTCCACTGGATCAGTGTAAATGCAGAGTAAACAATAATGGCTGATTGATTTTGCACCAAACAAGCAATCTTAATTCATAATATTTATTTTGTCATATATGGATTGCAATTTTATGATGTAAACAAGGTGAGCCGAGTGCACTTCTTGGCGCCAATTTCTGCTAAAATCCCCCCCAAAAAAATGCCACTACTGCGTTCACATGGCGTTCTGTAGACATTTTAGAGGCCCGAATATGTCCCATGGTTCTATAAAATTATTGTCATTCATTTTCTATAATCACTTAATCCTTACAAGGGTCACAGGTACCCAGAGTCTAACTTGGGGTCTACGGGCATGGAGGCAGTGACTCGGTACCAGGGCGCATGTTTGTATTCTTAATAATAATAATAATAATAATAATAATAATAATAAATGATAATCATATTAATAATAAAAATAAAGTGTTCGCCCCCATGAAGTTGCGTTTGAGTTCTCGTTAGTGTTTTTCATTTTGTTCTTTTTAAAGTCCTGTATTTTTATTATTGTAAATTAAATTATTACTGTATTTGCCCTGCTTATAGCAAAGAAAATCACAGCGATTCAAAAGAAAACGCTCTTGCATGAATTGCAGTACAGTAAATACAGGTGTAACATTGGTATTTTACATTCTAGCACCTTGGGAGTTCGGTGCAAACTGTACAATACAAATACAGGTTTACCTTTACATAATAATTATTGCATTATTTGTAATTACATTATTAACAATAATCAGGGTTCTTTAAGACCCTGCAAGAACTGAATAATAATAATAATAATAATAATAATAATAATTTATAGACATTGGTACATGTTTAAATCTTCGCATGTCAAAAATCCCAAACTACATCGATTTGACCTGACGTTGCACAGTAAGAGGGTGAACCCAGTATTGGCGGTGATGTTTGTTCCTTTTCTGTCTATGATGCCTGATCAGGAGAAATTTTAATAAAACAAGAATGTCAATGTTAGTTTTAACAAAGAATAAGGATCTATGATTTTTATTGCAGAACTATTGACAAAGACAACCCACAGACAAACCTGGTGTGACCTGGTTAAAGCAGACATTTTTATTTAATTTACAGCACAATAATAAAACTACTGGGGTTTAAAAAACGAAAATCAAGAGAAACACAATGAGTCAGGGGCGGACTGGCAATCTGTGCTTCTGGAAAAGAATGGCTGTCCGATCCACGGCGGCCGTCGACCTGTCTTTCTCGGCCGAGACGCAAACAATAAATAGCTTTAAATTAAAAATATGGAATTCTCTAAAATACACTAAAGTAGAAATGCAAAACTATATATAACAAAATTAAAAACAAGAGAATCACTTAAGATGAGTCAGAGGCGGACTCTGTGCTTTAAGAAAAAGAATTGCTGTACGATGTACAATGTCTTTCTCGGCCGAGACGCAAACATTATCAACAATAAGTAGCTTTAAATTCAAAATATGGAATGCTGCTTTTCTCTGCCAATTTTTTTTACGTGACTGAAACACTAAGACAGACACACGGAAAGCCGCTTGTAAAGCGATTAATTTAAAATCAAAACATCCCGATCTCTATGCAGAGTATGAAGCAGACAAAAAGCAAGACCCTTCGGGCAAACCCACTCAATCTGTAGCGCACGTTTTTGAAAAGGCAAGCAAGTTTTCCAGTGCTTACAGTTAATATATGGGCTATGCCACTCTTTGCTTTAATACACTATTTTGCTTTAGGCCTACAGAGAACGTTGTTATATCTTTCAACCGTTTTTAAAGCACTGGTTCTGAAAGCACTTTGTTCTTGCACTTCGTTCAGAATATTCAAATGCACTTGAATTCATTCGTTTTGTGAGAAGATATTAGGGATGCACCGATTGGCCGATTCCGATTACCGATTTTTGTGTAAGTGTCATGGGCCGATACAGATTTTTCCGATACCGATACCAGATAACAGGAAATTAGAGCTGCTGCAACATTGACACAAAATAAATGAGTTTCAACTTTTTTAATGTAACATGGTACTTACTTTCCCTGTTTACTAGTTTTTACTTTTATAATAGTGGCAGCTCTAGAGCAAATGCAAACAAAAATCTAATTTTCTTTA
>JBBPCW010000027.1:5090087-5100921 GCA_037974425.1 Phenacogrammus interruptus | reverse complement strand
CGCTGTTGAGCAGATTTGAATGGCGGGCACTCACGGAGAAACGCCTCTGTTGAGCGTACACGTGAACGCAGCCTGAACGCGCGCGTGTCTGTGCTGCAAGTAAAGCACATGCGCAAGATTGGTTTGAAATCGCGTGAGTGATCGGCCGATCACCGATCAGGCCAATCACGCCAAAAATCGGCCGTTTCCGATCGCCGGCCGATCGATCGGTGCATCCCTAGAAGATATTTAATTATAATTATAAATATAATATTTCATTATAATAATATCTTGCTTTTAGACTGTTCATGGAGTGGGACCAAGTAATATTTTTTATTTCAAATATTATATATTGTGCATTTTTTGAATGCTAAATAAATATTTTCATAGTTTTGTAACAGATTTATTCTTTTAATAATTTAATCATTATTTCTTAGTTTTTTGGATTCGATTCGTTTCCTCATTTTCTGTTTTCAAAAATAATAATAATTTCAGTGCCTCCCTACTATCTATTTACGATACAAATTATAATTTTTTTTTCTTAATAATTTACAAGTAAAATGCATTAAAAAAATATATTGCCACGAAAAAAGCATAAATAAAATGCTGAGAATATCTGCAGGTTCCACGTTGTTTTGGAGAATTTTGTGTCAAATGGCGAGTTTGGTTCTCATAAAAAAAAAATCAGTGAGACTGGATCTGCGGGTCCTGAGCCGAGTAAAACTGGGGGATTACTGTAAACACATTGGACTGAATAATTACTGCCCCCACAGGTAAATACATGAAACTACACACTGGGCTGCAGGCCAGCATTAAAGTGTCAAGCGAACACCAGTGTAACACCTCACACGCAGCTACAAAGCATAAAAACTCAGGTGACATTGAGAGCATGTTCATCTATCCAAGATTTGAACATCTGTGTGGACGAGTCCTAAGTATGTTATCCTTTCCTTCACTTTGTTACTAATTGGCCAGTAGAGGTCTCAGTAATATTGGTAGAGGCTTCAGCCTGCAGGGACATATGTCTGGTGTGTGGTTTGTGTGTTTTATGTGCTGTGTGTGGGTGTGTTTTTGTTTACCTTGCTTCCCTCAGGAACCTTGGTAGTTAGCCTGGAATCGTGCCGTCTCCTCAAAGATGAGCTCTTTCAGCTTCTCTTTTGGAAGGTCATCTAGCTCCATGTTGAAGGTGAATGGCTCCTCTGCCACCGGCTACAAACAAATCATCAAACCAAATGCACCATTCAAAACAGGAATATGCCAAGTTTCACAAAGCCTATTTATTACTTGCATTACACACCCAATGAAAAATCTGACTCTGATTTAACATCAAATTTATACCAAGAACGTATATCAAGAATCAACCGGATGTATTCAGACTCAACTGATTCACCATGACTGCAGCCTTGAGGGGGAAAATGGTGGAGAACAAACTCTAGCTAGAGTGGCTTAACTGAGTATTAGGGATAAAGAACAGCAGTGATCTGACAATTTGACATTAACTAGCTCAAATATAGAGTGTTTGTGTTAAACTCAGTTCTTAATGGAGTGGAACTAAGGCCGGTGTGTACAGCATCTTCGAGGCTTCCAATGCATGCTTGCAGTTCCAAACAAAATTTTAAATATTTGTTCTCTTGTTACATTTCCTAATTAATATTACTAAACAGATTTGTTTCAGATGTTTACTTTTTAATCAAATTATCCATTTTTCTGTTTGCACCATTTGGAGTCCCCCTTTGCAGCTATAAAAAGTTCCACTCTTCGTGGACGGCTTTCCACAAAATTTTGGAGTGTTTATGTGGGAATCTGGGCCCATTCAATCTGTAGAGAATTTATAAAGTCAGGAACTGATGTTGGACAAAAAGGTCTGGCTTGCAATCTCCACACCAGTTCAATCTAAAGATGCTGGATGGGGCTGAGGTCAGGGCTCTGTGCGGGCCAGTCAATTTCTCCCACACCACACTCATCCAATGTGGACCTTGCTTTGATCACTGGGAAACAGTTATGCTGGAATGAAAAATGTTCTTGCCCAAACTGTGTCCACAAAGTTGGAAACATGGTGGTGTCCAAAATGTCTTGGTCTGCTGAAGTATTACAAGTAAGAGACCTAGCCCAAACACTTGAACAGGCATGCCCCAATACTTTTGTCCATATAGTGTAGGTGCTGTAACATTGTGATAGATAAGGAGACAGCTGAGTCTGACTGGAGCCAAGAGTGATCATACAAAGTCAAGATTTTTTTTTCCCAAATTGACTCAATACAGCACTGAAAAAAAAAGATAATAGCATCCTACCAGAATAAATCAGATGGGATATGGAAGAGGCTTCTAAAGTTGCTTGCAAATTCTAGGGGTTTAATTAGGTGAGACATATGGGTAGGTGTTTGTACATGAACATGGAAGCAAGGCAGCGTGACACATACCTCATCAGTGGGATCATAGTACTGCTCCAGATAAGGGTGGGCCAGTGCTTCTTCCACAGTTATGCGCTTAATGGGGTTAAAAGTCAACATGCGATCCAACAAATCCAGAGCTGAAAAAAGTGGAAAGGCATGAGAGTCAGATTTGTTTCACAATCAGCAGAAAACATCCACAGGTCTTATTCTTTACACATAGTTACAACAACTCCATATAAATGCATCCACACAGCATGATATACACAAGCATAAATACAAACAAAGCAGAAACACTAAATAAAATGCCATTATAAAACACTGAATAGTGCCAAAAACATTTGCACAATACATTCACATCTCTCCACACCATTTGTTCACAGCCAGCCCCCAGATCACACTCCCACACACTCCTACAGACACACAAATGTACACAAGCCAACAGGAAAAAAAAAACCTCTTCACTTATTCACCACTCAAATTCTCCTCAAAGAACCAGGTCCTTCTCCATCACATTCGCAAGGTCATCCTTTTCTATTTCTACATAAAAGTACACTAATATTCCCCAACACCAAACCAGGGGGGTCGGGGGTGGGGGATTCCATACAACTTTTAAGATGACAAAGTATGCACACAAAAAGACACCATCATTTACTCTGGTTTACTTTAAGCAGATATAGATTATGCCTAGTCTAACTGGTAGTAGCAAAGGTGCATCACCAATTGAAATGCTTTTACGGCATTTTCACAGTAGATGTTTTGCAGACCCAGCGCCGGGTACGATTATGCGAGACTGTCCGAAACCTGTTTCCGAGCCTAATGATTCCTGGTCCCCCTAAAATGGCGCTTTAGTGTTTCATTTCAAGCAAATCCTGGTGTGGTCTAGAGACTGTGGTAGTTTAGTAAGTGTCAACCGATAGGAGTGATTTGTTTTGTCAAATTACTCCCAATTTTGACTAATTTACTAGTAGGAACTGCCAGCCCTTTGTTGACAAAAGCAGTTAAAAATGAACCTACTATTTGTCACTTTGCACATAATAAACAATAGTTTTTTACTCAAATGTGACATGGAATACTACACTCTGTGCATGGTTTAGCAGTAATTCTCCTGTGCAAAAACAAACCTGTCCTCCACAAAAAAGTCCAAATGGGACTATAGCATCCAGAACCAGTATGTAAAAACAGCATTAGATGTGTAGCGAATAAATTAATCTCAATAAAACAATCTGTCCTATACTACCTTTTTAAATGTTCTAATTGTCATCTTTGGGGCACATCTATTACAGGACTTGGAGTGCAAATTTATTTTTAATATGTCTTTTTTTTTTTTTTGCAGCATGTGTGCATACCTTTACTGTCTGCCTTGGGGAAGAGCTTGTTCCAAGGAATTTTGGGTTTCTGGGGCAGAGACTGCAAGTAGTTCCTGGCCTTCATGTTGATGATACAGTTTAGATCATCCTGAGAAGGGGAGCCCAGGATACCTAAAATAACACACACAGACACACACCTCCTTAAGAAAGTTTTTATAGCAGATACTTTTTTATTTTCACAATAACACAGCCTATGATGACCTTTACAGACTGGCATTATTCTTTATTTTGTAGGAAACTAAGAAGAAAAACTGCCAGCAGTATAATTTTTATGCCCCACAGACTGGCAGAGAGAACTGAGAGGAGGCTCCCCATAACTAGCATCTTACTGAAGTAACACTGTACTGATTTAGTGACAGCAAATTCACCTTTGATATGTGGTCGCAGTACACTTCTGTTATGCTTAACCACTAACTTGACATGTTTACATTCCAGTTCAACAGCTTCATAAAGAACCACATTTGGACCCCATACAATACTACACATTTGTAATGAAGCCCAAAGAAGTCTCACAAGAACTATAATTAACTTGTACAGTGGCTTCAACCTCAAACAAATCATGTTTAAATCAATACAGAGTTAACACATACATGATCACTAGAAAACTTGCCAAATTCACATTAACAAAACCACAGGCAAACTTGCAAAGCACGCACTCACACTAAACAGGCAAGCCAGCATTAGCAACTCTAATTGGCATTGCATGTGGTACATAATTAGTTTAGTCGGGTTGGCCTGTGCAGCACAGTTAGTTGATTTCCCTCCCTAAACACACTTACTAAACCTCACAATTAACAGATAAACTGTGCTAGACCCAGGATCATATTTTGACATCCCTGTTTCAAATATAAGAAACCAACATGGATTCAATGTATTTATCCCAATACTGGTTTATGCCTAACTGCAGTTCCTTTAATATTAAACATGAGCTAATTGCAGCATCACTCATTACACAGTGTTTGTACTGCTTCAGCGTGGGCAGGACATGTGCAGCAGCTCACCTAGAATGTGGTTGAGTTGATCTAGATAGTGCTTTCCTGGGAAAATGGGCCTGTTGGACAACATCTCAGCCAAGATGCAACCAACTGACCAGATGTCAATGGACTTTGTGTAGCCCTGTTAGAGAAAAGAGGAAGGTAAGTTACTCTTACATAAGAAAATATAGCACTTAGTACTCTTCTCGGGTTCTCACACTGAAACTTGAATGTTTCCTCATATTGTAAGTTGCTTTGGATAAAAGCGTCTGCCAAATGAATGTAATGTAAAGGTGAGAGACAGGGAGGAGGATCCATGCACCCAAATCATTCAGTATATTCATTCCATACACCCTCGTTTGTGACAGGCATGGTCAATAATTCTGCTTAAAAATAGCAAGGCAATCGATTACTTGCAAAAATAAACATGCAAAAAATTACGTATCAAATTAAATCCCTTCCAAGCAGCACATTGTTTTTGAGACTAATTCACTTAAATAAGCTCAACAAAGTCAGTACAATTCACAACACTACATTCTTAAATATTAATTAGAATCTATGTTTTACATCAATACCAGATAGTTAACAGTAAACCTAATAGGCCATAGATTAAATTTGAACTCCATTATAATTGGGAATGGTTTTCTAAAGCCGACCCAAAAACAATGTGTCAGTAGTATTGCATGTGGTTACCTAAGCACATAGATTTTTGTGGCAGTCTGTAATGTTTACCTTGGAATTGAGCATGATCTCAGGTGCACGATACCAGCGAGTGGCCACATACTCTGTGAGGAACCCAGTGTGGTCATGCTCAGGGTCAGCTATCCGCGCTAAGCCAAAGTCACAGATCTAAGAGGGGGAACAAAGGAAACACAAATACTTTTTTTTTTCTTCTTCCTGAAATATGAACATACTGCTCTTACCAGGACCATAGTGTAATACAAAAGGTGGCCACTGTAATGAAGCATAGCAAAACATTTACAGCATGGGAGGCATGCCGCAGCAGAATAACATAAGTTAGCATCTCTTCCCTGATCTTACATGTTTTTAAGCCTAGCCAATGAAAACGTCTGGGAGATTAAAAAAAGGGTCTTTTCAAACATTTCCTGCTCTGCATGCAAATGCTGGTTGCGGGAATAACCCAAGCCTTTTCATTGCACCTGTCCTCACTTTTGACACAAGCTTAGTCCACCTTACAATAATGGCTTGATGAAGAAAAAAAAAAAAGTATTTTTCCACTTACTCCAGATGAAGTAGAGAAAACAATATATGTTTGGTGCAGAAACTCAAATACAGTACAGAACTAGAGCTACGAGGCTTTTTCAGTTGTTTAACCTAAGGTCCTCTCAAGCCACATCCAGCTTGCAATTAAATTGGCACAGATATTTTGATGTGGTTTAGTATGCACCATGACTTGATGCAAACAAAACTTGACCATAAGCTTCCACCAGAGCTGGTACTCACAGAGGAGTCATTAGGAGGTCAGATCCTGGATCAGATTCCACCATATACATCACAAAACTAGATAAGCACTTCTACTCCTGGGGTGGTTTATGAAAACAGAACCTATTGCCTAATTCAGCTGTCTGTGGGATTGGGCTGCATGTCAATGTTAGGTTAATTACTGAAGTTCACAAGAAGTGTGACTATTGCTGTCAGGTGTTTATTAGTCATGTAGGCCTCATAGCACCAAACTAAAAAAGCAAAACCAAACATATGCTGGCAGATTAACAACATCTGGAGATAGAGGTAAACTGTATTTTCAGTTTTGTGTTGAACAATGCCTTTTACCACATTGAACATGGGCTGAAGCTCACCTTGAGGTCACAAGTGGTGTTGATGAGCAGGTTGGAGGGCTTCAGGTCTCTGTGGAGGACATTGGCGGAGTGGATATACTTCAGCCCACGGAGGATCTGATACAGAAAGTAGCAGATGTGGTCGTTGCTGAGCTGCTGAGTCTTCAGTAGCTTGTACAGATCCGTCTCCATCAGGTCCTGGACGATGTACCTGCAGGGAGTCAAGGAACTAACAGACCCGCAGCAGCTGACAGGCCAGCTGGGAATAATTAAACCAGCATTGGTTATTGACACAACCTATCTAATTAGTATTTTATAGAGCGTAAGCTGCATGCTTAAATCAAGCAAGTTTGGGATGATTCAAGCATGCACTTTGCACAAAGCTAACTGCTAGAAGTAAGCCTTAATCACTTGCTACCTACATTATCCTCATAGCTGCAGCTTTAAAGTGACAGACATTTGCGAGTGAAAATAAAGCAGTTATTTAACAGATGACCTGTTAAAAAAAATACTCATGTTCATAAACTCCATCCCTAGCCTGACCATTAAAAGCCCGAAATCTGACCCTTCATTGCAGTGCAGCCTGCCTCTCCAGGCGTGGCCGACTATTTGTGTAAGGATACACGTCCCGCATATAGTCGATGCGGCGTGCTCTCAGAATGTCATTGATACCGATGATGTTCTCATGTCGGAACCGCAGCAGGATCTTGATCTCCCTCAGGGTGCGCTGGCAGTAGGTCTGGTGCTCGAATGGGCTGATCTTCTTAATGGCCACACGAATCTTATTCACATTGTCAAATGCAGAGCTGAGAGCATTAATGAGAGAGCAGGACACAGATGATTGCACTTCATTCGGCTTCATTCGGGCTACAAAGCATACATCAAAAATCTAACTTTCTTGATTGAACCAGAAAAGAGAGAGAACAAATAAAGGTGCAAATGGCATACCCTTGGACACTGCCCTCTTCTAAGTTCATATGAGAATTGCCATGATGGCTAAATTTTTAGCTAACTATTTATTTACAAATGACTAACTGACAATTGAACAATTTTTACAACACAATAAATGCCTTTTTTTGATACCTTCTTTTAGGTATCTGCATTGGGGCCCACCCAAAAAACCCATGAACGTTTGTGGTAATGCTAATACAAATCGCATAATATCAAAATTTAAGTGATTAATTATAAAACTGCAAACAAAGTGTGAAGCGAAATGGGCTTTTAAAGTGAGACAACACACTGTCTACACTGTGACATTTCTATGTGAAATGCAATACCAGGGAGGGTCTCTAAACTGTTTTGCTTGATAAGGGTGGAAGAAAGGGGTGGTGAAACCCCTTTAATAATAATGGTTATTACTGGTTAACATTATTCGTCCACACCAGCTGGTGCACAGTGAGGTCATTAAAATTCAGATCTTTTTGAGGAAAGCTAAAGGCACTACACCCCAACCTAAACAATAAATTTGCCTTCCAAGTGATGCAGGATGTTGACCTGGGGACATGAAATATCAATGTAAAAATATGTTAGCTTTAGCTTTAACCTCAAATATGAAAATATATCACTTTCTGCACAATTGCAATTTGAATGAACCTGGATCCTGTAGCATTACAAGCAGGTGGTTTGTTGGGTTTGCATACCAGCAACTTAGTCAAAATATTGGTCTGCACAAGAGCAGAATGGGTGAAAATCTTTTCTGTTTGAGCTTTCACACACTTCTTGACATCTGGTGCATATGATCAACCCAACTCATCACCTTCACAAGTGTACTACAGAGTCTCTGTACATCATTCTCTCACCATAGTTACATAATTTGCCTTTCACTGCAACATATTTCTACGCTGGTGCACAGTGATGTCATTTAAACTCAGAGGATCTTATGAGGTAGGCTAAAGTTACTACACCGCAAACTAAACAATAAGATGTCAAGGTGTTGACCTGAGGACATGAACCATCAATGTAAAATAAAGATCTGATCCAGGTTGGCTTTAACTTAACCCTTAAATATGAAATCACATCACATTCTGCATAACTGCTATTGGAATTAAACTGGAAACAGTAGCATTTTAAGCAGGTGGCTTGTTGGGATTTGCATCTCAGGGAGCAACGCAACTTAGTCAAAATCTTGGCCAGCACATAACCGGAATGGGTGATGGTCTTTTCCTGTTTGAGATTTCACACTCTTCTTGACATCTGGTGCAAATGAGCAACCTAAATGATCAACCTAACCTTCACAAGTGTAGCACACATCATTCTCTCGTCATAGCTGCATAAGCTGCTTTTCATTAGGATCAAATAGTCACAATACGGTTAAGAAGGTACTACCCCACATCATATGGACTGTTTACAAACGTACTCACCCAAAGTTAACTAACAGGCAGCTCAAATGCACAGATGGAAATTCCAACTTCAAGACATTTTAGTAATAACCAGTGCCCATGGGAATCCTTGTCAGTTTATCCATCAAAACAACATCTATGTTCCCGTTAAAACAACATCTATGTTCCCGTTAAAACACCCAAATTAGCAGCAACTCAACCACGCCTTTCCTACAAAGCTGCATACACACGACATGTCAAACTGCTAACAGCTAACGGATTAGCATGCAGTTTTAGCTACTTGGGCTAAAACCTAGCACACCAGGCAAACAAACACCTCGGTTGGGGCACAAGACACCCCTACACAACCGTCCAAGCCACTCATACATATTCAAAAACGTAATTTATTTCTTTTAGCAGCATTGTTGACGATGCAGAGGGGAGGAAAATTGATAACTTCAGGTCGAGCTAGCAACTAACAAGATGAGCAACAACTGTGATAGCTAGCTGGATTAGCTTTCGTGCAGCTTGTTGTTTCTTTCAACTGAATATTGAAATTATTTTAGATATATAATAATCGTTATATGGGCTGCACTGGTGTGTTTTTATGGTTTACATCCCTCTTATTGTGCTATCGAACTGCAAAGCTAAGCTAGCTCTCTAGCTGCTGGTGCATTCATTATTGGTGGTGGTGAGGAAAAGAAAAACAAGAACAATAAATAATAAATAACTTAAATCTTTTAAGTAATCTCTTTATATGTGTTGCACTGGGCTGTTTTAAGGCTTATACCCATCTTGTTATGCTATCGGACTGCAGAGCTAAGCTGACTTGCGAGCTGCTGCCCAGGTGAGAAAAAGAAAAACAACAATAATAATATATTACTTATACATTTTCAAATGTTTTTATGTATGTTGCAATGGGTTTTTTAATGGTTTTTACCCCTCTTGCTGTGCTGTCGGACTGCAAAGCTAAGCTAGGTCGTTAGCTGTTGCGTTGGTATGGAAAAGAAAAAAATATTATTATTAATAATGATACGTCTCTCTCTACAGATACATTTCTCCCTTACCAGACCATGCCGTAGGCCCCCTCCCCAATGTACTGGAGGTCGGTGTAGCGAGGGCCCACATCGAAGTTCTGTCCTTTGACGGACTCCAGGCCGGGTTTAGGACCAGCGGCTCCAGGCGCTTCTCCCACTGGCGGTACCGGTCCTCCAGCCACGGCCGCGCTGCCGTTCGACTCGGCCGTTCCGGCTGCCACCACCGCCACGCTGCTGCCTGAGTCCGCCATCGCTCCGTATCAATACTTCGTGGGCGCTGTCGTTTCTCCTCGCCTCTCGGTAGAAGAGGAGTCGTTGAACCGAGGTCCGCCCCCCTCTCTGAGACTGAGCGACCGAGGATACCTCCTGCACGGCAGCTCCGGGGCGTGTACAGAGCTCAGACTCCCCTCCTCCCCCCAGCCAGAACCATTGTAAAAGGGGGATGGGAGGGGGTGCGGGTAGTGAAGGTAGTGGACTGTGAGGAACGTGCCCCCCATACACACTTTTCAAAATCAAAAATCCCCCCCCCAGAAATAGTGGGCACAAATTCCCAAATCCAAAATCTTGTGGTAAGCCTTCTAAGATGAGTAGCTGCAATGGGGGACCAACGCCACATTAAAGACTATGAATTTGAATCCAATATCATTTAAGTCCCTTTTGGTGTAACGGTCAGGTGACTTTTGTCAATATACTGTCTCCTCTTACCTGCTGCAGCTTTTATGGTATAGAGGAAATGTTGCAAAACAAACTCAACTTTAGCTCGGTTTGCCCACTGCACATAGACATTTTGGTATTTAGAGACGAATCAGTAGTTTCAGCAGGTGTAGCTGCTTCAGATTAATCTCCTCTCTAGTCATTTAGGGCCGGTTTCCCAGACACGGATTAAGCCTAGTTTTGGACTACCCTTTCCTTTTCAATGGAAAATGTCTATTCCCAGCACTACATTATCTAGGACTAGGCTTAATCCCTGA
>JBBPCW010000027.1:5047009-5059945 GCA_037974425.1 Phenacogrammus interruptus | reverse complement strand
TGTGTGTGTGTGTGTGTGTGTGTGTGTGTGTGTGTGTGTGTGTGTGTGTGTGTGTGTGTGTGTGTGTGCGTGCGCGCGCATAGTGCATTCCCCTGATTGTGGAGATTTGCTGTGGCTTGGTGGAAGAGATGGGTCTTGAGTACACAGGCATTTACAGAGTGCCAGGAAACAATGCTGTGGTGTCCAGCCTTCAAGACCAACTCAACAAGGGCAGTGACATCAACACTGCAGAGGAGGTGAGCACCTCTGAGTTTTCCTTGAGCAACGTAACTTACCCACACAATGCTCCCCAGGCGCTGTGTTCCTGGCTGCCAACTGCTTTGCTTGGTGAATGGGTTCAATGCAGAGGAAGAATTTCACACTGTTCACACTGTGTGCTGTGGTGTGCTCACATATGACAGAATGGTCACTTTCACATTTTAACCTTTATTTTGTATATTATGCACACAGATATAAGTAAACGTTTGGGTGCCCCTGGTTAACTTACTTGTTTTACAGTCTTTCGAAGTCAAAACGCACCTCCTCCACATAGAACACACTTCTGTGCATCTTAATACATTTAATATATACTGAACTTAACTATTAAATGTCAAGAGGAAAATAGATGCTTTCCTATATGTTGAACTCTGCACACAAATTGAAATGGTGGACTAAGATTTTAATAAAAATTCTAATTTCTGCCAGACTACTCTTATATGACCTCTGTAACCTTCTGTAGGTTTCTGGCATGGAATAAAACAGTTCTTTTTTAAACCTAGAAAAGATGTGCTGTCCTTTGAAAAAATACAGGCTTAATCAATGAGGCTGACAGTCCATGATTAGCTCCACTGGTCATGTTATATATATCTCACTGATGTTGGTTCTGGTTAGAACTTGTCTTTTGTCTCTTTTTCGGATCTAGCGGTGGCAGGATCTGAATGTGGTCAGCAGTCTGCTCAAGTCATTCTTCCGCAAGCTTCCAGAGCCCCTCTTCACTGATGGTGAGATGTTTAGATTTACTGGCACCCTGATATTTAGTGAATTATGTCCAAAATTATTAAACAGTTACATGTTCCGTTTAGTCACTTTAATAGTCAGGTGCCTACAAACAATACAACAGAAACAAGTTGTTTATTGGAATCTAGTTTGAGCAAAGACATTTTTCCAAGATATTCCATTAGGAAAAATGTCCAGGCTTCATGCTATAACTCTTAACATCTAACTTGACTTGAGTTGTTCAAGAGCTTCTGATTTGAGGAATCAACTGTGCATGATGGAGCTGCAGTAAAAACCGTCAGGAGCTTGTGAAGCGTCAGCCACTATAGAAAATAGTTTTTGTTCTGTGTGTGAATAAACATATTACTGTATTTTATCTCTTGATAATGTTACAATTTTGATTATTTTTATGTCATTTGCTTTTCTTCCAAACTTGTACTGGATTTTTTTCTAACCTTAAAGAGTATTAAGAGTATTTTAAATGCCATGTTAAGACTTATCAGGAAAGTATTTCCCTACTGGTCACTGGCTTATAGTTTTCTCTGTTCTTCAGACAAATACAACGATTTTATTGAGGCCAACCGTATGGAGAATGCAAGTGACAGACTGAAGACCCTGAAGAAACTGGTATGAGCATGACATCTTCACCAGCATATGCACTAACTTGCCGTTACAGGACCTTATTTTCACGTTTACGTTGTCTGTGTGTTAATGTCGGTAAATATCTCACTGAGACCAATGTTCTCATGAAGATCTTGGAAAAATCTATAAATGTGGGAACATTTTGTTGGTCTTCACAAGGAAACATTGTTTCTATACTAAGCATTGTATCACATACAGCACAGTATTATATAGTACTACACACGTCAATAGAATGTCCTCACAAATGTAGTAATAATAAATGTCATTTTCTGTAGATCCATGATTTGCCAGATTACTACTTCCACACGTTGAAGTTTCTGATTGGTCACTTGAAGACGGTAGCAGACCACTCTGAGAAGAACAAGGTCAGCAAAAGATCTCTCTTGATTATCTGTGAATTATTGTGTATATATACCGTATTCCTTTAACCTGGACTAGGTTTTATAAGAAACCTTATATCTACATTAGGGCTGCACTATATTAGGAAAACATGCGATATACGATAATGTTGTTGAGTGATACGTTGGCAATATCACATGCGATAAGTGAGTAAAAATTTAGCATTTACAGTGTTAATGTTTTTCTGCTTTGGATTTGCTGGTGATATGGACTCCAGAACTTGAAAAAAATGAAATGTCTATTCCAACATGTTTTTTTAAAAAAAGAATTTACATATATTGTGCAGCCCTAATCTACATAATTTTCCCTCATGTCAAGGCATTTCTTTCTGCATGCAACAAGATGTAACCACATGTACCAGTCTGTTTCTGGGTATTTAAAGGAAGGGTTTAAGAAAAAACTTTTCTATCTATCCCTGTTGTAGTCAGCCAAGATGTGTTAGGAGTCCCTGTTTTTGCTCCGGTTTTTGTTGGGTTTTACCACAATATCACTTTAAGTTGGGGGTGGGAATTTATTTAATGTATCATGGGCTGTTGTGTGTTGTTTATTTGAACCTACAACCGTCTGTGTAGATGGAGCCACGTAACCTGGCACTGGTGTTTGGTCCCACTCTTGTGCGAACATCAGAGGACAACATGACAGACATGGTCACCCACATGCCTGACCGCTACAAGATTGTCGAGACTCTAATCCAACATGTAAGCCTATAACCTGACACACACACACAAACACTTTATTTACAGTTTATTATGAGAGCGAATCTTCCTCATTTTCAAGTCTTTGAACTCTCTGCCTGTTTACGCAGCACGCCTGGTTCTTCAGTGAGGAACATGAGAAGGATGAAAAGGTAAGTTATCACTTTTGTATCTCTTTTGTGTCTTTACTGCTGACTAATTCCATTGACATTATTCCCATCTGCTGTTTACATACATTAAGGACTTTTCTTCCTGCTCTTCTTTCCCTTAGACGCCAGTGGACAAGGAGGATGTTCAGCCTGCCCCTAACATTGACCACCTCTTATCTAACATTGGCCGAACTGGCATGCTAGGAGATGCCTCAGGTGAGCAACCACCCGGCCCAACTTCCACCATTTGCAGCTCATCTCAAGCCACAGAACAGCTGAATGCCTAGTTAAGGTAGCCATGCTCCGCCCACAAATGTTGCAAGGATACTTGCCTCCAGACCAAGAGGTCATGGGTTCGAATCCTACCTTCAGCACCACCACTGGGTTCCTGAGCAAGACCCTTAACCCCAAGTTGCTCCAGGGAGACTGTCCCCTGTAGTTAGGGAATGGAAGTCGCTTTGGATAAAAGCGTCTGATAAAAATGCCGTAAATATTTGCCTGTTATAGCTTGGGGCAATATATGTTTACTTCACCTTAATATTTATATGGCAATTACCAGGCCAATAAAATGTCATCAGTAGATCCTCAGGAGTAATATGATGTAACCGATTATGAGTATGTAATTCAAAATGAATCAGTGCAACTCGTTTGTTCTTAGATCCACCAACACCACACCACAAAAGACCTAAACATTCATGGTTTAGTCTGGTCTAAGACCATGGAATATGTAAATGTAACAAAGCTGACTAGATTATGAATACGCATGGATATCAGTTCAGACAGAACTACGGAAAGTGGATAGGAATAGAAGTCTCTTTCAATCATGCAGATGCAACCTTTCTATGTTAGCAATTTTCTCCAGTAGCTTAGAAAAATACTGCCTTAAATAAAAGCATGTTTCTATACAAACAGGTAGGTGGGCAAAGTGTAGAGGCTGCATGTCAGTAGTTTCTGTTTAATTAGACATCTAGCATCTCTATCAAAAAACAGTTTTTTTCTGCATGTTGTGTTCTCTACACTTTCCTGTTTTTGTTTTTGTTTTTGTTTATTCTTTTTCTTCTCTGTTTTGTATTCATTTCTCCACTTTCTCTCTCTGTACATTTCTGCGTTCCTCTCTTAGCTGAGCCTGTGGAGCAGCCACTGCGGTAGGATGGGTTTCGCCTGCCATACCCTGTGTGTGTGTTTGTGTGTATGTGTATGTGTTTGTGTGTGCGTGTGTATGTGTGCATCTTTGTGTGTGTGTGTGTGTGTGTGTGTGTATGTATGTATGTGCGTGTCTGTGTGCAGGTGTGTGTGTGTGTGTGTGTGTGTTTATGCAGGTGTGTGTGTGTGTGTGTGTGTGTGTGTGTGTGTGTTTGTGCAGGTGTGTGTGTGTGTGGCTTTTTGTTTGAATGAATGAGTAAACATCTGTGGCGATGGGTGTGAATACATGAGTCGTCTGTGTGTTTTTCTCTGTGTCTCTGAAATCATCCTCTCTGCATTTTCCTGCTCCTGCTTCTTACACGGCTTCTTACACGGGTCGATGTCATCAGTATGTTACGTGATGTCATCAGTGTTTGCGGTTCTTCCTTAATGCTGCAGATTCGGACCGCTTGGCTTCCTTTGTAGACCCTGTTCACATTTGAAAACCTTTTAAAGACAATCAGTTTTTCATTCCTCGGACAGACGTAGCTCAGCGAGTGTCTTGTGTGAACACTGTCTCCTGTAGGAAAGCTTCATGCTGAATGACAGGCACAGAGGAGAGAAAAATGGTGTGATTGGAAGAAAAACATGAGTAGGCTTAGAAGGCCTCTTGATCCAAAACGGCTCGTGTCACACCCTTCTCATTTGTGCCTCTCATTTTATTGAAAATGCGTCCCTTTACCGTGATATTCATCTCTCCCTCCCTCTCTCTCTCTCTCTCTCTCTCTCTTTCTCTCTCGCTCTCCCTCTATCTCCATCTCCCTCCTTTCTTCTGTTTCTGTTTTTTGACTTTACAGACTCAACCAACAGTGATTCTGCAAAATCAAAGGTAAGAGCTGATAGTCTTTACTTGGACCCTGTTGCGTAACACTGATATAACCATGCTATATGGCACTTTGTTCGGTTATACAAGTGTCTTGTTGCCTTACTGGCAATTGTTTTAATGCTTGATGTCATGACAGCTTATGTCACATGCTTATCCATCAAGTCTGATGTCTGTCATCATGATTACTGGTGACATGACTTTATTATAAGAGAGCACTGCAAAAAAATGGTCCATTTCTCAGGGTTTATCTTTTATAGGTGCAAGTATTGAACTGAACAGCTTTGCCATAGTTTTTAAGAACTGCTGACAATATTTCTCCTAATTTCTCTTTAAAGCATAATCTTAAAGGAAATAACAAAACATCAAAATAAGATAAATAATGCAGTGTTCACAGAACTTTAATAATTTAAAGAAAACAAATCTCTCTTAATCAAAATGGCAGTATTTAACTTTGACTTACTTCTAGTAGTGTTTTGTCATCCAACTCGTGATAGCAGATGACATCTTTATGTCGTGGTTATATCAGTGTTATGTAGCAGGGTCCAAATAAAGTGTTAGCAAATTGACCAAAGTTTCATGATCATCCTATTGATTTATGGACTCCGTTTCAACACACTCATCAGTTATGCCAAATATGTTAAAAGCACAATATAGCATGACTTTTTCCACACGGATACTGACAATTACACAGAATGAAACAGTTTGAATGAACACTATGAATAATAAACAATTTTATGAATGTTTATTTTTATAGATGTAATTTATTGCCTCTCCTTGCTTTTTCCCGGCACTTCTTATTTGTGCTCTTGCTGATATGTAGTGGCAGTTGATATCTAGCTGTACACATGGTCTCATCACACTGCTAATAATCAATTAGTTTTGTTTGTCATGATATGAAATGACCCTTTGATCTCTCTTGTTTTTCAGGGGTCAGGGGGGTCAAAACGTGACCTTTTAGCCAAGGACTTTCTGACCACACTGTCCATCATGTCTGCTGTGGCTCGCAAGCGCAGGAAACGGACCACCTCCCGCCCCCTGGGTAGCAGCACTGATGACGACTCTGAGCAAGAAGCAATCAGAACTTGCCTCATAGGGGAAGGGGATGAGCAGGAGCAGGAGGTAGAACCTGTTCAGTCTGACACTGCCCCACGTGCAGAGGCGGAGGAGGATGAGGACGAAGAGGACGAAGAAGAAGATGAAGGCGAGAGAGAGACTGAATGTGTTCAGAAAGACAAGGCCACTCCCAGCATACCTGGCAGCGAAGAGGCCCAATCGGTACTCTTAAGCGAGGAAGAGGAACAGAGGTCTGAAGTCAAAAGATCAGGTGGTTGGCGAGGGGAAGATGCCCGCTCTATTGTCTCAGGCTACTCCACCCTCTCCACTTTGGGGCGGAGCTTAGCCTCAGAGGGGCGGGGCGAGGACGCAGATGATGAACAGAGTGAACTAGTGAGTGAAACGGATAATGAAAGTGGCTTTGCCTCACGCTCTCTTACCCAGGAGCGCCCTGAAAAACACACACCCGCACCCACATCACCCAACCGTACACAAACCTCACAGGTTTCACCAGGGTCAGCTGCACCACGCAGTTTCCTCTACACACACTACAAATCTACACCCGTTTCTGCTCCTGAACCCATTCCTTCCTCCACCAAAAGCAAAAACCTGAGCCCAGACCCCACAGAAAGGGTGAGTGAGGGTGCAGCACGTTCCTCCACCCCCTCAAGTTCATCTTACTCCTCCTCTGCCTCCCAGCGCCTTCACAGCCGGCCCTCCTTCAATTCCCATCGCTTGATCCAGTGCGACACTCTAGCCCGCCGTAGGCTAAAGTCTGAGAAAGACAAAGCTCGCTCAATGGACCTTCTGGAAATGTCCAGCTCTTCAGCCACAGAGGAGGATCCGCGGCCTAGTGTTGGACAAACAAAGATACCCGAGTCCTTCTCTTCGCCTTCGTCAAAAACCAAACTGAACCGAGGTGGTAGTCAGGAAAGTACTCAAGCCCCCTCTGACTCCAGCGAGGGGCGTGCCTTCTCCCTGGCAGAGCAGGTACGAGCCCGTCTGCTGGGTTCCGCTGAGGACTTGCGGCCCGCAGGCCTGAGGAAGCCACTCTCGCCTGAAACACGCAGAAAGAGGAGAGCCTGGAGGAGGCACACTGTGGTGGCCTCACCAACCGATAGCTCCAGCAAGGCCCTACCCCTCAATTCTTCAGTTGCTGCCAGCAACAACAACAACAGCAAGCCTCCAGCACCTCCCCCTAAACCACCTGCGGCAATTGCCCACACCGGAGCACAGCCCCTCCCCCACTGCTCAGAGGTCGACGCCCATTCTGCACGCCGGGCTCCGCCTACCTCCCGTTTTCACGAATGCCTGTGACAACATAGACGATGCCCAATAATATATGGCTGCAGTTGCCACTCCCACAGTACCTCTCTCAAGCTCTTTTGGTTTAACACATGCGTGTAGATGTGAACACTGCTCTCACTGCTTTATTTTGTTTGGATTATCATCAATAAGTTACTTCGTGCAGTAAAATCAGGGTTGCGAACTGTCACAGTTTTGGCATGAGACTCAGGTTTTCTGGTGTTTTCTCAGGCTCTAAGGCTGAAAAATTAGAGCCAGAGAAGCTGTTATTGTTCTTCTGTGGGGAAGAATAAGAAAAACAGTTAAATCACAGTTTACATTATTACCTCCTAAAGAAATCGCGTTACTAATTATTTAAATTTTTTAGGAGGGAAAATTCATTTCAGAACTATTTCTTACCAAGATGCAACACAAAGCCAGTTACAGTTAGAATATAAAGGCATGCCAATATCCCTGCTCTTGACCAATCAGGACCGGTTTGAGAAAGACGGATCTTAATGATAATCAGGATGAATTGTGGTTCAAGTAAGTGTTTTAAGCAGTGTAACAACTGATGTGCACTTCTTTCTAGACCCTGAAAATCTCGTCTTGCCAAAGTTGGCAACCCTGATGAAAGGGTTCTCTAGGAAACATTTTATGGCTAACAGCTAGCTAGCTATAGCTGGTTAAATGTTAGTTAGCTACTATTATGTGGTTATTTGGTTATTTATACAAGTGCTTCCTATCCTGACTCCAGTTTGTGTTTTATTTTGACCTATTTTGGCTTTTAAAAATGCACATGATCAGTGCTAGTTACCAAAGTACTAACTTTTACATATATTACAATGATTTGCTGTTTTCTTTTTTAACATCTGTGCCTCACTTTGGTGCACGAGCCACGGGGGGTATGTGAGAGTGGTGCCTGCAGCCGCGTCATACTCGACAAAACACCAAGAGAGCCGCACTGGAGCTTTGTAACTGCTGTGTTTTTCAGGATCTGCTGTGTGTGAACTGTCACAGAGGACATGCAGAGTTCAGTCTTTCGCATCTGCCTCTCTCCTACTCTTTTTTTCCCTTAACAGTTGCTTGCATAGCACAGGGGGTTCTTCTTTTAGTGTTGCCAAAGTTTCAATGTCTTTTTAACGTCTTTTTTAACACAGTATTCCAAAGGGGCCAGTAACAAACAGGTCACTATTTGTTTTTTTTTGTATGGAACTGCCAGCTCATTTGCCATGCACTCACCTTCAAGGTTCTCGAGTGCTTTGGTGCTTCCTGTGCGCTCCCTTTTGCTGTAGCGGCACGGGAAACACATTTGTCCTCTCACTCTGTCCGGTGGAGGGCATGCCAAATTCAGCTTCCCAGACTGCAATACTGGGCCGGGTTTGGGACACCCAGTCGGGACACTTTTTTTCCATGATGATGCTACCTGGTCAAATGTCCAGAGCTGTCACAGCAAGCCTGAGACAACTAACAAGGGCACACACACACACACACACACACACAATGTATCTTTAAACACACATACAGTACATTTAAAGGGGAATTCCACTGATTTTGAAAATTGAACTGATCATAAATCAATAGATGAGCTGTAAACAAAGTCATTCATAGTGTTTTTTCTGAAAAATTGTTGAGAAATTTACCAATTCAGCCTTTCATGTGGTGATAGAAGTCAGGGGCCACAAAGTCTTTAGACATTTTATTTTCTTTAACATGTTTTGATTAAGAACAAATATTAATGACGATAAAATAGTGGTAAATCTAACAAAAATGTTTCTCATGGACTGCTTTGTCTCACAGTACCCTGCATGTACTTCTGTGCCCTGAATGGATTAAAAACTTTAATGTGAGGGGGTTTATAGACACTTCAGACTTGCTAAGTGTCACATCTAACCAGTTTGAACGATTTTGTTAATGTCTTAAGGCTTTAATTATGCATACATTTTGGAAAATCGTTGGAATCCCCCTTAATCAGAGGACTCATACAGTATTAGTGAGGTAGCATTCGCCAACAGGAAAAATGTTCAAGCTGAAGACCATTGATCTTTGACCATAGACCCCATACGTAATCTTACCTCTTTCCCTTTGCGCAACTTCGAAAAAGACTCGCTGTGGTCAACACACACACATACACAGAGCATACACTGCTCAGTCTAATCATTTCTCATCTGTGTGTTTGTGCGCGTCTGAAATTGTCTGTGTACAGTGTGTATGTGCATTGAACTATTTTGTAACATTTGTACAAAGCCTTGCTAAGTTAACCTTGTAAATATACATATGATATCATGTTTGTTTTTTTTTTTTAATTCTTTTTTTTTAGTTTTTATATGGTTTACAAAAGTGCACTTAGGTGCACAGACATTTCTTTCAAGATGTTACTTGAAATGTTTTTTGTTTGTTTCCCTTAATGTTTTTTGTTTGTTTTGTATACAATATATTATAAAATATATATTTTGTATGAACATAATAAGTACTTTTATTTGGAATTCTTGGAGTGTACCGGTTTTAAACAAAGCAAACAGAACTAAACTCCAGTAGACTGTTCTTTATTTCCTCATCAATGGCCTTTCTCTGTGACTTACAAGTACTATGCAGAAATCTGTACACCTCGATGCAAAGAGAAGAAATTTAACCTGCAAAACAGTGTCTGTCAAACAGTCTGTCACATGCTATAATAAATCCCTTATTGCTGGGCATGTTTTGTCTTAGTTTGTTGAAGTCATGCAAGATGACATAGTACTGCTGCTAATGAGGAGTGTTAGTGTGTGTGTAAGTATAAAAGGGTAATGCTACACAAAAATGTGGTAGCATTTCAATAAAAAGCCATAAAAAAGAGGAAAACTGGTCATTTCCTGATAAATTGTAATATAACTAAAAGGTGAGGAAACACTGTGTTAAAATGAAGGGCGTTAAAATAAAATCGTGTTACAATAAGGTCAATACTTCCATGTACTTCCATCTCATTGCAGTTTATGGAACAGCTCTAAGTGGGTTAGCGGAGTGAGGATTGCTCTAGTTCCTTTGTACTAGAGCAATCTAGTGAAAGATGAAAGATCTAGTACTCACTAGACCTTTCATGGCCCAGCAAGCCAAAGTTGACTCCAGATGGATCATGAATTTCTCCAGCAGCTTCCCTCAGAACCTCTGTGGGCTTTACAGGATTAATGGCCTCTCTGGGAATTAAAAATGTAAGGGCTGTTGGAGGATTTACATGGGTAGCCACCCTTTTGGGCTTTTATAAAGGTTAGGGCCCCTTTGGGGTTTACAGAGTCAAGGGCCTATTTGGATTTATACATTTAAGGGCCCCATGTGGGTTTTACAGGGTTAAGAACCTAATAGTCTAAAAGTGAGTGAAAGTGATCATTCGGTCATACGTGAACACACCACTGCACACAGTGTGAACAGCACAAAATTCACCCTCTGCATTTAACCCATTCACCAAGTGAAGCAGGGGGCAGCCGTGAACACGGCGCCCAGGGAGCAGTGTGTGGGGACAGTACTTTGCTCAGGGTACTTCAGCGGTGCCTAGCAGTCTTGGGAATTGAACCTGGACTTTCTGATCACAGGTCGAATGCCCTAACCACTAGGCTACCAACTGCTCAACCATGGATGCTCAACCACAACAACCAACTTGGTGCATTAATACAGAATTTATTTGATCTGTATGGCCATACACAACTTAAACTGCTTTATAACACTCTTATACAATTCTCTTTTAAAGCTGTAGTCTAAGGGATAATGCAGACATGCTGAATGAATGAGATCATTATGAATATGAATAGAAAAGTGGCTTAGATTACAAAAATGAATGTACAGTACTGTATATAGTATACAGGAGGTGTGATTCTTCAGGTCACCACAAGATGACACTGGAGGCAAAATACAGCAAAAACCTTTGATGAATAAAATGTATTTGAGAAAAGCAACATTATAGTAAGTAAAAAGAGGCAAGATGTACATAAACGAATCCATATTGGCAATTGTAATTATAATTAGACCAAACGGACATGATCATAATAGCATTATATAGTTTAAGGAAGTTTGCATTGTTTGTGTGATAGTTTGGGCTGTTTGTGTGCATTTTCTTCCCTTTACGGGAAGTAGTACTGCTACTACTACTACTGCTACTACCACTACAACTAATATAATAATAAAAATAAGAAGAAGAAGATGAAGAAGAAGAATCATAACTTTACGTTTATAAATAATTATTATCATTAGGAGTAGTAGTAATACTATTAATCGTAACAGTAGTAGTAATAGTGGTAGTAGTAGTGATAGTAGTAGTAATAATAGTAGTAGTAGTGTTAGTAGTAGTAGTATCTGGAGTAGTGTTAGTAGTAGTAATAGTAGTAGTAGTAGTAGTAGTGATAGTAGTAGTAATAATAGTAGTAGTAGTGTTAGTAGTAGTAGTGTTAGTAGTAGTAATAGTGGTAGTAGTAGTGATAGTAGTAGTAATATTAGTAGTAGTAGTGTTAGTAGTATCTGTAGTAGTGTTAGTAGTAGTAATAGTAGTAGTAGCAGTACTAGTAATAGTAATCGTAGGAACAGCTCCAGCAGTAGTCCTAGTACTACTAGTAGTAGTATTTGGAGCAGGATAGTGTATGTGGAGATTGAGTGTGAAATTGTCGTCCCGTTGTCTAAGTGTACTCGTTTTAGCAAAACCCATAACAGTTTAGTCTGACCCGGATTAGACGCAAAAACACGCAACTGGAGTCCGGGGCAGTGATTTACATTGTTCGAGCAGGCATTTAGGCTTCTGCTCGCCGCCCGAATCAAGTTACGCTTCGCTTCTATTAACTCCTCCCACGCGTTCCTTCAAGTGGCCCACGCGTTAGTTTCTTTCCCACCCATTTTGCGGAAAGACCCACCTCCTGAGCTCAGACTGGCCAGTGGATCGTTGTTTTTATTATACACAATATCGACAACAGCATTGGAACACACCTATTTTTCAAGGTTTGGGCTAGGCTCCTTACTTCTAGTAAAGGACAATCTTAATGCTTCAGTGTACCAAGACATTGTGAACAACGCCATGCTTCCAACTTTGTGGACACAGTTTTATGAAGGTTTTTAATTATTATTATTTCCTTTATTAGTCACACAGGTGGGAAATTTGCACACATATAGCTAAAACAATTAAATATATGTATATTGAAAATGACTACGTGACAATTGTCGTTTTGAATTAGTTAATGGAACTTTTGCTCTGTGAACTGACCAATCGCAGCGAGGTGGGCGGAGCCTATGCGAATACGGGTGTGGAAAACAATCCCAATTGTAGAGACTGCGTGCAGTGATTCATACGTGTGAAACACAAGTGAGCTCCGCTGCTGCCGTCACTTTTCTTCAGGAGCATTTCTTCAGGCCAGACCAGAGCAGCGAACAGAGGGACAGTCTGATCCCGGGAGAAAGGCTGACATGTTTGGGAGGAAGAAAAAACCGAGTGAGCCGAAATCCTTTGAGTCCAAGACGGGAGACCCCCTCCGGAGGCTTGGTGAGAAGGGCTGGGTTTCTGTCAGACTCTAGACTTCTTTCAACAAGTGGACTGGGTTGAAGACAGCTTTGAAAACCATATCCCAAAATATCTGTAATAATACTCGAATCTCTGTTGGACTCCCTAAAGGAGCTTATAATACATTCAGTCACATGCTGCCAGCATACAAGTGGTGTTTACAACAATGAGAATATTATACAGGGGTAAACACACTATACAGTTGTATCAAATAGAACT
>JBBPCW010000027.1:5010007-5024465 GCA_037974425.1 Phenacogrammus interruptus | reverse complement strand
TGTGTGTGTGTGTGTGTGTGTGTGTGTGTGTGTGTGTGTGTGTGTGTGTGTGTGTGTGTGTGTGTGTGTGTAGCACATGTCTGCGTCAGATAGAGTTACTGGATTAGTGACTTGTGAGTTTAACTGATTCCAAACAACACACAACTACATTACCTACCCTCAAAGCACCTTTCACGTGTCTCTCTCTCTGTCTGTCTCTCTGTCACCTTCTCTCTCTCTCACTCTCTCTATGCCTGTGTCTTTTGCCTGCTCACACTGTCATTAACACTCTGTGGATGTACACTGTTGGATGCATACATTTTGTTGGACATGAAGTCACACTTAACCTTCACCACTTTACAACTATTAGGTAAGTAAAGCAGTGCATAGTGAGAGTCTTGTGGGTGTGTATGTAGATATGAAAGTGAAACAGATCATGCATATATTTAAAACAGTCATATTTAAAAGTTTGAACCCCTCTGGTGTCATTAATGTTATTTTCCTAACTGTCAGTTCGGTAACAGTCATGAATATGTGTATTTGCTAAGTTTGACTTGCATAAAAACAAAATACAATGAGCCAAATAAAACAAGCCATAACCAAAATGACACATTTATTTAAAGTACTCATAACACCCTCTGGAATCGTGTGCAAAGACCACATTTTTTACATTTTTTATTATTGTTTCATAATTCTTAATTCTGCAAATATTTGCGATTACATGTGCACACATGTGTTCTCTGTAGAGGATGTTCTCCTATCCATATAGCATGTCATTAGACAAACATTGGCGAGTAACCATGTGACATTTCCATTTGTTTATGTGATGTTAATCAGACAAACACACACACACTGCTCTTCTGGTGTGAAGAGCTTGGCAGGGGGGAATTACCTGCTTAAGCTTTTTAAATCACTCAGGTGAGGCACACAGCACTGCAGGAACAAAGCTATTTAATGTTCCCAGTAGTGCTGCAGCACTAGGCCATCGTGCTGCCACAGTCTCTTCCTCCACTTTCTCTGAAGGTCTGTTAAAGATACACTATATGGACAAAGGTATTTTTCAGGGTTAGTTCTAGGCCCCTTACATCCAGTGAGGGGTAATCTTAATACTTCAGCATACCAAGACATTGTGGACAACCCCATGCTTCCAACTCTGTGGACACAGTCAGGGAAGAACCTTTTCTATTCCAACATGACTATGCCACAGTGCACAAAGCAAAGTCCATAAAGACATGGCTGGATGAGTTCAGTGTGGAAGAACTTGACTGGCCCACACAGAGCCCTGACCTCAACCCCATCCAACACCTTTGGGATGAACTGCAACAGAGATTGTGAGCCAGGCCTTCTTGTCCTGATCTCACAAATCCTCTGCAGAATGAATGAGCACAAATTCCTACAGAAAAGTCTTCTAAGAAGAATGGAAGCTGTTATAGCTGCAAAGGGGACCAACTCCATATTAAAGTCTATGTATTTGAATGCAGTGTCATTAAAGTCCCTGTTGGTGTAATGGTCAGGTGTAACAATACTTTTGTCCATAGATTGTGTAGTAGGGTCAAAAATAAAGCCTCCACATTTTCATCTTCACACCCAAAGTAGCTGATTAGCCAAGACATGTGTGGTATCTGAAGCTTCCTTCCTGTAGTTTTGCACTGGAGCTACAGTTTTGTATCTAAGAATAGTTCAAATCTAGGGAGAATTAAGGCATGCAATTTTCATCATAATAACTAATGCACATAAGTTGCCTTTACTTGTTAACTACATTAGCATCATAGCTTCATTGATGATTTTAAGAAGCAAACTTTGTCTTTGCTGAGTAATAGACTGTTCCTTTAGTGTATAATGTTGTATTAGTGGTCTATCATGTCTGTTGGTAGATGGTACAGTTAGATATTCATCAGCTCTGTTTTGTAGTGCAATATCACTAACATAAGAAATGTAATAACACTGAAAACCCAGGAGCTTTGTTCTGAATGCTTGGTTTGGGTTTGAAACATCAAGAGCAGTTGTGAAATGTCGGATTTACAATGTCGGATTTACAATAGGCCTCAGTTCAAGTCACATAAAGAATTAGTGTTAGCATGTTTGGTGTCTTAAGTTTGTTTCTTTTGTTTAGTGCTAGGGCTACAGGGCATCTAACTGTATGTCATTAGGCTTGCTATGCCTGTGCAACAGCACGAGAAACCTCAAAAGCAAGTCTGAGATTACTCAACCAGTCGACACGGTTGGAGGCATGAGCTTTTAGGCCTGAAGTTTGCATGATCCTAACATTAACCCCTATTACTTATTAGCTAACCTCCTAGCTTTGATACAAAACCAAAGAAGCAAACCATGTAAACCAATGAGATGCATCTCAGCACCACAGGAAGTAACACAAAATTAATTTTTTGTTTAACTTTTCCTTTCATTTTTATTTGTGGTGCTTTTAGAGTGCAAATGTTGTGCTGGACAATCGCCCTCTTTTGGGTGGTGAAATGAGTGACTAGCTCTAGCACCCTCTCTGTGCTTGGGTTAATTTCTAATGTAGGCATCAGTATGGCAGCTACAGCTGTACCAGTACAGCAGCTATTTATACCGTTTAAAATGTCTATACGTTTTTCATACTATTACACTCATACTGAACTTAATTAGCACCTGTACTTTTCTGTAAGCCTGCTTACTGCCAGTATAGGCACCCTAGCAACCAGTCACTCTACACTTATTCACTGTGGTTTTTCTATGTTGCTAACTGTCCTGTGCAATAAGAATATGATTCCAGTGCAACATATAGACATGTACAATTATATGAATATATAGTGCAATATTTTCATTCTGTCATACTCCGCTACATTGAGTACGTATTGTCTATTTATCGTACTTTTCTGTCATCCCTCATACGCAATAAATATAGTGCAATACTCATCACTCTAGAAGATTTCCATAATGCCCACACATGTTGTATATTTATTGTTTGTCTATTGTCCCGTCTGTTGTAACCTGCACTCAGTTGAAGGTTGTACCATGTTCCGTGAGAAACGTTGTCTCATCTCATTATGTACATGTAAATAGCTGCTGATGACAATAACGTAACCTTGAACCTTCAACTTTGAGCTGTTTTTAGTACCGCAACATTTGCATCAGAATCAGAAATCGATATAGATCCTGGAGGAAGGTACTTTGTCATAAAATTGCTGCTTTGTAAACATCCAGTTTTGTGGATAGCCGTAAGTCATGCGGAGTCAGAAACTACATGATTGAATCTGTTTGAGATTTCTTATCCCACACTTTGGGGCGGTTGCACACTTTACATGACACTAATTGATGAGATTAAGCTGTGTTGGCACCAACTCTGCCCTGGTACTTCAGCTACGCTTGCAGTCAGGGGAAGCTACAAGTTCTTGCTCCTCTCATTTTATTTCGTATGGCGGCAGTTAATCATGTGACTAAGCAGTTAATGCTCTCAGTGCCCCAAAGATCCAGTGGCCTTTGACAGAGCGGTACTCTGGTTGGGGACTGTGCTCCCTCTCCATCCTGGGTTAAGTACGGCTGGCTCTGTGCTCTATTGTTGGACGGAGCCTATTGTATTTCAGCTGGGAGCCTGGATAGGCCAGGAATGCTGACGCTAACAGTTTGCATATTTGAGAGTTACAGAGGCCCACACCCACTCCTAAACACACCCAAAATGCACACACACACACACACACACACACACACACACACACACAAACGGACAAATTGCATATTTATTTGATAGGAATCAAACTATGCATTTGTTTATTATTAACCCAACCACAGTAGATTCCCATTGTGCCGCCACTCCACACCTGAGATCCATCACCAACCCGCCCAGCCCATGTCAGTGTCCGTCTGATAAGCCAAAGATATAATTATTTATGTATGGGTCCTGGACCTTGGCTTTGTTTGTGTCGTACCAGCATCTTGACGACCAGGTAACCATGGGTGACCGCGCCCACACAGAGCCAGGAGCGACGGGGCGATTATGGCTCTGTGGCGAAAAGTCCAGCCCAAGTCCTGTTTAGGTAAAGGCAGCTCATTAAATCAGTTCTAAATATGACTAACAGTTGCTAAAATAGCACACTGCTCTTCCCTTGACCCCTGCATTTGCTCCACCCCATGCTCAGATACTTCGAGGATCTGCAGATTCATGCACTTATCACTGTTCTTCACAGAATGCTGTGGGATTAGGAGGCGCTTGGTCCTGACAACTGTTGATCTTTGTATAGTCTGTTTTTGATTGACAGGCACATTTTCTCTTTTGAGGTGCAATTAATGGATGAATGAATGAATGAAAAAGCCATGATTGAGAAGAACACCATTTGTTTTTAGTGCAAGTTGTTTGTAGCTTCTACCATTTCTGAGCAATTAGGTCAAAAGCAGAGTGAGCGCAGTTGTTTGAACTCACTCCACAGGCAGGGTTTACTGGAACTTTTGAGGGTCTGGGTGTAGCTTGGACTGGGTAATATAACATTATCATCATTAGGGTGAAAATTACATTACAATATCTTGGTTATCTTTTCCAGTCCTGCTATGGATATCATTAAAGCGCACTGACCGACTGCATGATTCCCTAATCATGATAATGCAATTTTAAATCTGCCTGATGATCTCTCTTATAATAAGAAACAGAACTTGATGGGCATGCCCATATATCTGTTCATTACTTTTCAAAGCATTCATATTTTTCTATTCCCAGTTACATGTTTGAGAATCTTTGGATTTTGTACATGTTTTTTTTTACATCATTATTCAGTTAATATCATATTATGACCTGATGGTCATCATAATTGCTAGGTTAGTCATTAGTATAATTTGGTCATTCTAAATATTTCATAATATATCATATTTTATATTATGCTGAAATTGTATATCAGAATGTAAAAATGTTTAATAGGGACAAAGTTGAACTTGGATTACTCAGTTGCTCTTAGATTACTTAGATTACTCAATCAATAGGACTGTGTGCGAAAATTGGAACACCGATGGTTAACATACACATTCTGATGATTTTCTGAGTGAAAATAAGGACTCATCCTCTACAGAGATCAGACATGAGTATGCTATTTATTCTCAAATTTTAGTTCACCGTTTTTATTTATTGCTGTAAAAAATACATACTTGTCATGTTTTAAATTAGGCAAATAGTTAACTATTTGTTAACTAGCAACTATGCATTCGTATCTGCAGAAGAAGTGTGTTCTCTATAGAGCCAGTGGATTTAATTTGGCTATAAAAAATGTAATTTGACCAGGGCTGCCAATACGACTGTATAACTGATAGCGAGAGCACTATATCACTTTGCCTCAAAGCTGGATAGTGACAGGAGAAACGAAAGGAAGGTGTTGTTGAAGAGGCCGCTTTGCTGAGCAGACGGCCTGCTGCGAAAGGTTGCTGAGCTGAGCTGAGTATCAAAGGTTTTGAATTACAGTGCAATGGGAGATTCCCAAATGCTAGAGCAGCACACCACACCAGGTCATCTTACCGAGAGAGAGAGAGAGAGGGAGAGGATGGAAAAGATGGATGGTTCTTTTTAGATGGCATGCTGTTTTGAGAATAGATGGAGGTGGGTGCTAATTTTATAGCTGACACATTTAACAGGTGGATATGGTTATCTTAAACCCTGAGTGGTGTGTGAACGGTTCGTTTTTGCCTCTTCTGAGAGGTTGGTTAGCACAGGCTGAACTGGTGTGTGTGTTAGGAGCGTGTGAACGTATGTGTTGGTGCAGTAATTAATGCTTCTTTGATTATCTGTAGACGTTAGTGAAGGGTGGCACAGCTGGTGACCAGTTTCTTCAGGGCACCAACGAATGGCTCTCTAATGAATGAGTACCTTTCGAGTTGATGAATGTTTGAGATTAAAGGATTAACTGACGGTTCTCTGATTTCTCAACAGTGCCGGGTCCTTCTGCGGCGATGGACAACTGTCTGATAAGTGGAGCCAACTCCTCTCGCCGCTGCTGATTGGTCAGGGCCTTTTGTTGTTTAGACTCCTCCCTCATCCCTGTTTGAAGTGTGGATTTAACGGGACTCCTTCAAGGCTCCTTTCATAAATGCTTCATCGACCTGCAGCAGGATCTACTCACTAGAAGATAGACAGGAGACAGGACGTGACGACAAAGGTCGAGATGGATGCTATGGAAAACACCGCCCCAGAGTCCAGAGCTGAGCGAATCGCCCGCTACAAAGCTGAGAGAAGGCGGGAGCTGACTGAGCGCTATGGCAACCAGGAGGAGGAGCTGCCGTCTAAGTGGACAAGGAGGGAGAGGGAAGGGCGTGGCAGCCGCCGTGACTCCGCCCCACTCGCAGACAGGAGCCAGTCAGGTGGGATAAATGGCATGAGGGCTCATGGCCCAGCGCCAGCTGAGGAGCAGCAACCTCCCATCAAAATTTCCAACGGATATGAGGGGGATGCTAAACAGGAGAATGCTTACCTGAACAGGTAAGGATCTCCCTCTCACCGTACGTGTGTGTGTTTGATAAAAAATCTACCCAAAACTTTTCTAGTGAGTTTTGTTTGTAATATTTTTTATTTAATTTGATTAATTTAATCTATAAGTAGTTTTCCTATACTTGTGTATGCCAGGGGTTCCTCTAACAGAGCCCAGGAGCTTAAGAGAAACTGAAAGAAAAGAAAGAATTTACATTACAGTCCCAATGGCACATATTATAGATACAGTTTAAGTGTGCATTTGTTCTGTGAAAAGCCCTAAGTAATATATTCAACACAGAATGAGTTCATTGTTAATGAATAGATAAAAATTATAGAATATTCGTAATAGCAATGTTAACCACTTTTAGATGTTCAAATTGTAATTCAGGTCAGGCGGAAATCAGTGCAGTAAGCAAGTGCAGCTCACTTGCAGCTCACTTATTAAACAAGGAAATTCCACATCATAAGGCAGCAATTCGTTAAAAACGTGAAAATGTTCTTCTGGAAAAATATAAATAAACTTCAACATGTGCTTCACATAACTTACCACAATGGTGCTCAGGATAACATACCCATGCTTAGTTTACTTATTAAATGGCCTGTACGATATGATAATTTTCCTCCAAGGTCCACTTTTAATGTCTATGTGGCTTTATGTATTATTTCACCTTACAAGCTCTCTTTGCATTATAAATCAAAGCTTTTTTATGCACTTTTCCATCCATCCTGCCATCCATCCATCTCTCCATCCATCGTTAACCAGGGTTATGGGGTGGGGGGTGGCGGAGTGCTGGGCGAAAGGCAGAGAAACTCCCTGGACAATTGCCAGTCTGTCACAGGGTGTACTGTGCCTTTAAGACTGATATATGTAAATGGATTCCTATCTGATTGGCTGCCCTGTATTGCAGTTGAATAAAAAAGCAGTTGTGTCTGTCATATATTAATTATAGCTTCATATAAGGAGTAGCTTGGCTGCCATGTGCTAAATTGGTGGATTCATGTAAATGCATTGGTTTTTGTGAGGATCCTAATACTAAGTTACATTTGTGCCTTTCACTATCCCAGGGAAACTTTACAAGGGGGGGTCAGGGATAAAAAGGCACGCTAAGAAGTAGGCGGAGGGAAACGTTTGCAGCTTAGTTTCTGTGTTTAGACTGTGTGGGCTTGGGAGGGGTCAGTAATTTTTTTAAATTATATTTGCACTTAACTTTTACAATTACAAGATGTCTCTTGGATCTGGCAAATTGTTTGTATTTCCAAACATGATGTTGCGTGGTGTGAACAGTTAATATGTGGTGACACATTTGGCCTACTTTTACATGCCTGTTTACTGTAGCTTTGTTAGTAATTTGACATTTATTTGACATATAGACATTTTAATTAGTCAGGCTGTATTACAGTTGCACCCATGTTTAGTTTGGAGCAGCTGTATATAGCAGTGATTTGCCAGTTGTCATCCAGAGGTCATAACTTTTTGAGGTTTTGTGGCCACAGAGAAACTGTTTAAAGAGATGCTGTTGATCCTGACGCCATTGATTGTCCATCATCCTCAGTGTTTCACTCTGTACTGTCCCTCGCATTCATCTCCATCCATTGCTCTTCTGCATGTCCGCTTCTTCTGCAGCTTGTCTCACCTGTGCTGTGATGCTCCACATTTTGTGTCAGTTCAATTAGAACAAATTAGAGTAAAGGTCTATTTGAGACAGTCCACTTTTGCCTGGGAAAGGCCTGCACCTGAGTTTTTACAGTCTGACTGCAGTTATTGCAGAGGGAAAGGTCTTCTGTTCTGTGCTGAAACTGGAGCTCCCTCAGTAATAATATGTTCTTAAAAATAAATGGCGCTTGGCTTGAGTGTGCAGTTCTAGGGAAAACTTAAAAATAAAAGTGTCAAAAGGACCTAAAAAGTTCTTTGATGTAGTGCCATACAACCATTTTTGGTTCTCTGAAGAACCTTCCTGTGGATGGTTTGTTAAAAAATCTGGTTCATATATGAAAGGTGCGAAGAAATAAAAAAAAAAAAATAAAAAACACAAAATATTTTAAAGATCAGCCTTAATTTAATAAATAAACCACATCACAGTGTTGAAATAACTAATGCTGGCCTGGGCTGACACATTAATTTAGGAGGACTCATAACTCCTTATAACATTTTTATCACTTTATGTCTTAAAAGAGGTCATTTTCATTTTATGCAGCAAAAATGAGCAATGTTCTCCGTAATGTGGACTTTTTAATACATAATTTCCATCTCTGGGATGAACTGCTGTAATGAACCTAAATTATGATTATAATGTTCTGAAATAATAAGGGAAGATATGAGGTAAAGTTTTCAGCTATTCATTCAGAGGCCTGTAAAATGCCTCTGCTAACAAAGCTTGGTAAAAGGCAATAAACCTAAAAAAGGCTGTATGTAATAAAGTGTGTGCCATGTTACTGAGTGTGGTGCCAGTTAACAACCAGCCTGTGATCTTTTTTTCCAGGCTCCTGTTGTGAAATCGGACTTGAAATTTGGGAAATTAGATTATACCTTGTGAAATTCCGCTAACAGTTTTTAGATGATCTAATTCAGCTGTAGTAGCACTTATTAGTAATCCACAATCCACCTTCACAGTCATGTTTTAAAGGAAAACAGCCTTTGTCTTTCCATCCACTTTTGTACAGGCTATTTACTAGATAAAGTCTCCTTCCTCTCGTTCCTTCTCTCTTGTGTTCCGACACCTTTTCACTGCTCTCAGCCTCTCCCCTCTCTCCATTGCCTCTCTCCAGGCAGTGTGCGTTGGATTCGTCCAGCACGCTTTCTGGGGGAGACCCTCCAGAACCCCGGGGCCCCTTGGCCCCAGACGTTCTCCAGCTACACACCCACGTATCGGTGGGCAAGCTGAAGAACACCCTTCTTCACCAAAGCAGGAGCTCAGCTCCCACGGAGAAAGTGTACGGACATGTGTGCTTGTCTCATTTCTTTGCACTTTGATGAACTGATGCTTGCTACTAGAACAACAGTGTCTGGATGTGTGTGAAATGAGTAACTTGGTGTGTCTAATCGTGTCTAAACTGGAGATAGACATGAAGCGCTACAAGATGGATGTTGAAAACAGTCACTTGGTCCTGTGGCTGTCATTAGTTTCGCAGATAACTCTGTAAATGAGCTTAAGTCAACTGTTAACCCATCAAAAGCATTAACAATTGTGGAGTAAATCCACCTTAAATCACTTCATTTCATAAAACATTTCCAATTGACCATCTCAGATTTGCCTTCAGGGTGTAGTACCAGTATGTGCTGTAGATGGTTGGAATTTTTAGAATTGTATCATTTATCTTTGAGACATAGAGGTTACAAAATGGTGGTTTTCATTTTTGCCATAAAATGAGTGCTATAGAAAAGGGTGAGTCAATAATTTTGATGTATGGATGTTGGATATATGCTCTCTTTGTATGTTTTTATTAGTTTAAGGGATCTTTAACAATCGGCAATATGTAGAAATATGTGGTTTTGTACATTGTGGCATCTGCACTATATGGACAAAATCAGTTAATTAGTTATTATTCAGGGGGTCCCTTACTTCCAGTGAAGCACAATCTTAATGCTAAGACATTTAGAGCAACTCCATGTTTTCAACTTTGTGGATAGAGTTTGGAGATGAACCTTTTCTATTCCAGCATTACTGTACCCCAGTGCACCAAGCAACTCAATAAAGACATGGTTGTATGAGTTTGGTGTGAAAGAACTTGACTAACCCACACAGGGATGAACTGGAACAGAGACTGTGAGCCAGACCTTCTTGTCCCATATCAGTACCTGGCCTCATAAATGCTCTACTAGAATGAATGGGCACAAATCCCCACAGAAACTCCAAAGTCTTGTGGAAAGCCTTGCAAGAAGAGTGGAAGCTGTTATCGCTGCAAAAGGGGACCAACTCCATATTAAAGTTTATGCATTTTGAATGCAATGTCGTTAAAATCTCTGTTGGTGTAATTGTCAGGTGTCCCAATACTTTTGTCCATATAGTGTATCTAGTGTATCTTGGCAAGTAATAAAGATTTAAGCCTATGATGAAGAGCAGCAAATAAATCTGACATGGTCAGTTGAGAATCCTTTGTGTTTTCACATGAATTGACCTTAGTGTTAAAGCTACTTGCACTGTGTTGATGGTGTCTTGTAACATTTAAGAGACTGCAGCTGGACAAAAGCAGTGATCCTGTCTCTCTTTCTTGTTTCCTCTCTCTCTCCCTAATCCAGTGGTGCAGATGGTACTGATGCAAACCTCGAGCTGATTCTGAAAACAGGTGCTGAGGGCAGTCGCCGGCGTACTCGGCGATATCTTCCCACGGGGGCCCCAGGGAGCCGCAAAACAAGCGAGCGCTTCCGAACCCAACCTGTTACAGCCTATGAGATGCAGGAGAGCTGCGGGTACGGATCTGTTTTAGCATGTCTTCACACAGGCCTGCGGTATGAGAGGCAGGGGGTGGGTGTTACCAAATGTAATCACTTTTGGTGGTAATATTAGTCATGTTACCACCAAATGTGACTACCTGCACACACTCATACACTCTCATTCTCACTCACATGCTTCTCAACAACAGCGTTAAGATTTGCTTCTTGGGGCTGCTGGTGGCCTGGTGGTTAGGGAGTTGCCCCTGCGATGAGAAAGTCGTGGGTTCCAATCCCAGGACTGCTAGTGGTACCACTGAGGTACCTGTCCCCACACACTGCTCCCACAATGGTGACAGCCCACTGCTTCTCTTGGTGAATGGGATAAATGCAGAGAAATAATTTTACTCTGTTCACACTGTGAGCTGTGCTGTGATGTATCCACACATGACTATAAGGGGGCACTTTACTTTAACTCCTTAAGTTTTTAACATTATATTATGGTTTGATGATGGAACAAATACAGAAAGCAGAGCCCATTGCAGATCGCTGCTGACCGGTCAGAGTACCCATGCTGACCCCTGTCCACAGTCCAAAACACCTACAGTGATCACCAGGATGCACTTTGGGAAGCAGGAAAGCTGGTGTAGTGTGCTGTTCTGGCCAAAGTTCTGCTGGGAAAACTAAAGTCCATTAATGTAGATGTTACTTTGACACATATAACCTACCTAAATGTTTTTACAGACCTAATACACCCCTTCATGGACACAGCATTCCCTAATGTCAGGGGCCTCTTTTAGCAGGATAATAAAGCCTGTTGCACTGCAGTCATTGGTTTGGGGCAAAGAGTTCAAATTGTCCTCCAACTTGGCCAAATTCCCCAGACCTAAATCTAATCATAATCCATAGTCCGATCCATAGAGACAAAAGGCAACTTAGCTGACTTAAAGGATCTGCTGCTAATTTCCTGCAGATATGACCGTACCTCCAGAGGTTTTTGTGGAATCCAAGACTTAACAGGACAGACTTGTTTTAGCAGCATAGGAGACACTTACACAATATAAAAGAATGTTATGGATGACTGGTGTAGGCCATGCAAGTATTTTACTCAATTAAAGGTGTACTTTTTGTTTTTCATCTTGGAGCTGCAATTTCCAACAGTGTCTTTACTGGCAAAAAATCACTTTTTTCTATGTGGTTTCTGAAGTTTTAAATGTGCTTAAAAAGTAATTGTGATTATGAAACATACCTCGTACAAAGTCTAAAAACACTAGTTTGAAGTAGATATATGTACTGGAAGTATCTTGAGCAACAGAAATAAAAACGCTGGATACTGGCTGTATTTGAAATGTTAAATGTTAATGTTCATGGTCATTGACAGTGTAGGACTGATACAGTTGACTGAACTGATAAATACTGGGTAATTTCTTTAGGCTGCATGAGTTGTGTTTAGATAGGATCTGACGAAAGTGTCAGCTGTTCCTACAAAGGATAAAACCACATTACCCACTTCATCTTTAAGACACTAATTCCAGCCATCCAAGCTGTTCTTTCTCGCCCGAAGCGAGTGTGAGTGAAAGCTCATCACTTTATTATTATTATGTCTTGGTGTTAACCTGCATGGACGTGTGTGTATGTCTGTATGTGTCAGCTGCCCTGAAGGGAAGGAGCAAGGTCATAAAATCAGAGTGATATCATCTCGTCTTTTGTCTGAATGACTGTGTGTGCGTGTGCGTGTGTGTGTGTGTGTGTGTGTGTGTCCGTATGCAGTAGAGTGTGAGTTTTGCCTCGGCTAACTCAGTCATGATCTCTTCATTCTATAGAACCATGGAGAACAAGGAGCAGGAAAACCCAGGTAAGTGCTTCTTTTAGGATAAATATATTGTGTGTGTGTGTGTGTGTGGGCCTGTGTGAGTCTGACACACTCTTTCAAACAGCTGTTTTCTGTATGAATGTCTGGCTTCCTAGGGCTACCGCGAGTACTTGATCATTTTTATTTATTTTTTGATTAATAGACTCGCTTTATTGATCCCTTTTTAATTAATTTTTTTTTTATTTATAACCAAGGTAACCCACAGGTCATTTACATTTACGGCATTTAGGTCATTTGAAGTTTCTGCTTTCTCTGGAGCTATTAGCACTCATTAATGGATAATTAAGCATCAGCATCATCTCAAATCACCTGATAACAATCAAAAGAGACAGCCTAATTTGTTTATGTCTTGCAGTCCTTGTAATAAGGCTGGTACTAAAACATTAGGCCCCGAATGGAGGTTGTTGATGAATAGAAATAGGGATCAGAGCAGTGGTGTAGTGGGAGCCGGAAACAAGCAGCGAACATGCAGACACGCATTGTGTTGAAGAGGCTGCTGAGTATTAAGGTCTATAATAAACCTCTGTCTATATAAAGCCTCCTGGCTTATTTTAGTTCTGCTACTGGGGTGTAGACCAAACACCCTACAGCTATTCACAATACTTGACCAGATCATTACGGATAGCACAAGAAAGTGTGTGTGTGTGTGTGTGTTTTTTGCTTTGGTTCATCAGATGTGTTAGTTCCAGATTAAACTGACGGGGCTGGTGCCAAATGATGAGTCAGTCAATGTCAGGCAGTCAGTGACCTCACAGGTTGAGGCTGAACACAGTGATCTCATAGTGTAAACACGTGTGTGTACAACTACATGTTTTAGTATAAGGAAGAGGGCGTGTAATGAATATATCAGTTTATGAGCATTCGTTTTCCCCCTTAAGTCCATTTATAACATTAGCATGGCTTTATTATACAAAATATATCCATAATAGCTTTTAACTTGACCATTTTCCAACCTGCCTTTATCACAGGCTGATTTCATTACTGGTACATGGGAATGGCTTTGGTTCTTATTTGTGCTTGCGATGTCACAACCATGAAGGGCAGATTTGTAAAGTGGGGAATGAAGCTTTTTGAAACTGTTTTATGTAGTAAATCAAACTGTTTTCATGCAAGTAATTTGGTTGATATGGGCCCTTTAAGCCCAATGTCAGTTGGAGGGGAGGTCATGAACGATTCTGCTTGACTGTCCGCGCTCACTGCTTTATTGAGAATGTTTACTTAGCTGAAAGTGATGAATTGTCCAGCAGAAATGACTTTGACTTTGTCTCTGGAGTGCAGTTGTGACATCACAACCATGTAGTATGGGCTGTGGGTTTACAGATTAGTGGACTGGAGAGTGAAACTTTCCCCTCACATTTCTCCTGCTTTATGAAATAATCTCCTTGAGAACTGACAGTTCTTGTGAAGAAGGGATAATGCTTTACTATCCTTTTTTTTTTTATTTGAATTTGTGTTATTTTGTCCTCTGTACTGTTTGTCCAGCTGTACTTTATATTCCCCCTCGTCTCTTCTAGCTGATGCTAAGACAGACGACAGAGCCCAGATGAGTGTTGCGGCCAAGATGTCCCTGTTTAAAGTAAGTTCTACTGGAAAATGTTTAGCACAGTGAAATAGGAGCCATCAGTGTCTGCAGAGCAGGCTGCCACAATTCTTAAAGAGAAAAGGTCACTGCTATAGAAAAGAAAAGAAAACAAACAAAAAGGCCCTATATTCTGATGGGGTTAGATTATAATAGATGTGGTACACACACACACACACACACACACACACACACACACACACACACACACACACACACACACACACACACACA
>JBBPCW010000027.1:4951248-4976129 GCA_037974425.1 Phenacogrammus interruptus | reverse complement strand
GTGTGTGTGTGTGTGTGTGTGTGTGTGTGTGTGTGTGTGTGTGTGTGTGTGTGAGTGTGTGTGTGTGTGTGTGCGTGCGTCCTGCGGTAGATCTATAAGTATTTGAACTTTGATTATTCACATTTTTGTAATTTTCTTCCTGTATACACCACCATAGATTTGATATTAAACAATCAAGTAATGGAAGTATAGACTTTCAGCTTTAGTTTATGCCATAGCTGTCACGGGGGCTGAGGGGAAGGACAGAGCAGCAGGCAGCATGCTTTTCCAGAAAGGCCTTCTTTATTTAGAAACTAAAGTTCAAGCTCTCGAAATGAACACAAATGAAGACATAGAAGTGTCTCCCTTCTCCAGAGGACCTTCACTTCACGTCACTTCTACAGTATGTCACATGCTAATCCCCGGGTTTTCCGGAGGACCTTCTCTCTGATGCAACCCAGATAGCTAGCACACACGCACGCACGCACACACACACACACACACACACACACACACACATGCACACACAGTTCGAGAGCCTCTTGCTCCTCCTTGAGATGGACACTATGTAGAAAGCCCCACTCCATGTGAGACCGTGGCTTGCCGTGTCACTCCTGCACGGGGACAGAGATCAGTTCAGTGTACGTGCCACTCATCACACTCATCACACTTGCACTCCCCGGCTCGGTGGTACTCCTCTCCTCGTGTTCTGTCTGAGACACTGCCAGGTTAAGTTCCTCAGCTCAGTCCACTGGAGCAGGACAGTCTCTCTGTTTCAAGTTCACAATCACACCACAGCCACATACAGTTCTCACAAAACCCCCCTTTACACATTCTCTTACAACACACAGCAAGGATCAGAGGAATACTCTTTCTACCTTGTCTTCCAAAACGCAATCCCTCCAGCCTCACACTGACATTTCTAAGTTGTAAATGGGTGACAACACACTGACTCTCTGTCTCAGCCGGGCGATAAACACACACACACAGCCAATCATACGACGGAGACACTTACAGCTTAAACTTAGGTACAATTAGAGACAGGTGGACATGTGGTTAGGTGCCTAGCAACCCAACTACTGTAGCTTCTCCACACCTGGACTCCACCAGCACCTTACGACCACTCACACACCACACCCACACAGAAACCCAATGCCCAGAACTGTTGGCTGCATCCGAAATCGCATATTACTTGAGTAGATACTACATTTAAATTAGAACGTACTGCTCTACCGTTAAAACAGTATGTTCTATACAGTATGAATGAGGGCAGTATGAATGGAATTCGGACGTACTGTATCCGCTGTGTTGATGTTGTCACGTGTCGTGTTATTTTTACCTTTACAGAGGGCATTCACTCACAAGTGTAATTTAACCACAATGAACATGTAATTTAACGTTTTCTTTAAGGTACTTACACTTGAAAAGAGCCGCGTCTCCGTTTTCTGCCATTTTTTGAATATGACGCCGCCTCTCCTGCTGCCTTATGGGATAGTGCAGTGCCCATCGAATGCCTACTACAGAATTCGGCTGGAAGCAGTAGGTCATCCGGGAACTTCTCGCCGACTGTTTTTCCAATACTATGAATTTGGACATACTACTCGCCTCGCATACTGTTTTTGCATACTATATATGTGTCCTACTACTCAGGTGACTGGCTTCTTGCTAAACGAGGTGGAGGCTTATCAGACGTCACAATAGCATTTATCTTTTAGAAGTGACAGACATTTTTTCACAGACTCTGTCCATTTTTAGAGGCTCAAAAGTAATATACAATATAATATAATATAACATATGTGTTGTTTTAATACTTGGATAAAAAATCCTTTGCAGTCAATGTCTGGAACCCATAGACATCACAGAATTCAATTCAGTTAAATGTTATTTATATGGTGCTAAGTTCTAGGTCTGAGCCCCTAGTGAGCAAGCCAAGAGTCAACAGAGACAACAAAAGACTCCCTAAAGCTAGAGGAAGAAACCTCAGGAGAACCTAAGACTCAAAAGGAGAGTGAAAAAGGGATGCATCTGTGGAGAAAACTAACAATAGAATGCTTTTGTGTAGAGCCTTAATTACTACTAAATAGATGTCAGTCTATGGCTATCAGAGAAGGTAAGAGTCAGTAGTGGTAGCTTTTGTTAGTCAGTGTGAGAAGCAGTTTGAGGGACTTTAGTCCACAACAGCAGGACTGACACTCTCTGCTGGAGCTTTGAGGAGCTGTCACCCTTGAATGTGGGAGTAGGAACACAAATGGGCAGTCCAAAGCAGCTGAACCGGTCAAGGACACTTGGACAGCAGACCACAATGATCATGTAGGGATTGTGCATTTCGTAGCAATATTTCTAAGATAAAGAGAAGCTATTTTAATAATAGTATGTATATATGTGCATTGAAGGACAGATCTGGGTCAGCAGTGACACAGATTTTTTTACTGCTGACACAGGAGAAGCTGAGGAGCAAGCAAGGTCTAGCATTAAATCAGACTGTTTGTTCCTGGCAGCTTTTGGACCTGGAAAAGGGACCTCTGTTTTTTTCTGTTGAGCAAGAGAAAGTGTGTGACATCCTGTCATTTATAACATTTACTCAGTGCTCAGTCTTATTTAATCTATATTTATCATCTGGGTTGGCAAGCTATAAATTGTGTGTAATCTGTGCAGTAGTGGAATTGTCATTTTGGGATAGTCATACTTAATGGCACCATGTACAATGTAAATAAAAGAGATCCTTAAACAAAACCTTGCGGGATCCCATGATGATTCCTGTTCACACAAACTGATAGCAGTTAGTCAGCTCTAGGATAAGGCAGCTGGTAGCCTAGTGGTTAAGGGCATTCGCCCTGCGATTGGAAAGTCCAGGTTCGATCCCCAAGACCGCTAGGCACTGCTGAGGTACCCTGAGCAAAGTACCGTCCCACACACTGCTCCCCGGGCGGCGTGTTCCTGACTGCCCCCTGCTTCACTTGGTGAATGGGTTTAATGCAGAGGAAGTATTTCATGATGTTCACGCTGTGGTGTGTTCACATATGACAGAATGATCACTTTCACTTTTGTGAGACTCCGACCAGGTTTTGTAGTCTGTCTAGAAGAATAGACATTTATTTAATCGGTCCGATGGAACCTCATTCCAGAAGTGTGCAGTTTTTATGGAATAAATCCAATCTGACCTCCCTGTTCTTCAGTGGTACCAGAGGTCTGCATTGAGGTTAACCCTCCATATTTACATTCATCATGCTGTCTCTGTATTGTAAACTTTGACATTGATATGCTTCCCTCCTGAAGAGTACTCTTGACCTGGCTAGATGTTGTGAAGTGGTTTTTCCTCACCAAGAAAAGATCATATACTTGTGTTGACTTCTGTGGTCTGCTCAGAGTTCACCAGTGCATACTGTCTTTTTAAGGGTGTATTAAATGGTTGATTTGGGCACTAATAGAGTTTAACAATCTGATTGATTTATTTATCATCTCCGTTTTTTTCAAGCTATGGATGACCTCTTTCACTTGCATTGACTTCTTTGGACCTCATGCTCAAGTTCAAACGAATAGCTACCTCAAGCAAATACATTGACTTGGACTCCAGACCTTTTATCTACTTATCATGGAATAATGAGGGAACGGCCGAAACTGGTGATGAAGTCACTTTACTTTTGAGGGGACACTGAAAAACGACTGCTATTTCTGAAAGGTTAACAAACTGAAAGAGAATAGTTCCATCACATTGTATACTTATTTAGATACATACAGCCATTACTCAACATTAATTCTTTGAGTAAAATATTCTTTTCGTATAAAAACACAAATAATATGTAAATCCAATCATAGGGGTGGAGGTAGCTCAGTGGGTGGCATGCTTGCCTCCGGACCAAGAGGTCATGGGTTTGAATCTTACCTTCAGCAAACCAACACTGGGTCCCTCAGCAAGACCCTTAACCAGGGAGACTGCCCCCTCTAGTTAGGGAATGGAAATCACTTTGGATAAAAGCATCTGATAAATGCCATAAATGTTAAATGTCTAATAATTCTTCTGACAGTGAATGCAACTTTTTATAGTCTTGCGTATTTTCACATGTGAACTATATATATATATATTTATAAATATATAAATGTACACCACACACAAAATCTGTTACTGCAAATAAAATCAGCTGAATTTACGTCTCACTCAAGTACTGAGGAATGGCTTTGAAGAAAAAGCAAATCTGGGCAGCAAAATGTTACTGACTTCTTTTTGTAATCTATAGTAACTTAGTTTCAAAAAATGCAGAGATCTAAAGACTATTTACTCTCTGTCTCCCTCTGTTTGTGTCAACACTTTCAATCAAACGCGCAAACACACAGAAGCACGCTCAGACAGCGGAGAGAATCGACTGCAGTGTTCAACATGACCAGCGAAAGGTCACTGCTGTTTTCTCCTTTTCTCTGTGCTCCTCAGGTGGGACCATTATGACACTTTGTTTCTTCAAAGGCATCAATCAAAGGCGTCACTAAGCGATTGATTGATTGGTGCAGCTCGTTAAGCCCCTTTGGTCTGGGTTCTTATCAGGACTAAGCTCCAACCACCTTGGCATAAAAGCCGGAGAAAAAGCTGAATACAAAGCTGGAGGTCATGGCATTGCTTTACTTACTTTCAGAGACTCTGTAAACCAGATACAGAGAAAGAATTTACTGTTAAATCGTATAATATTTTAGGTATTGATTTATAACTGAAATCAAAATTGCCTAGTTATGCTAAGTTGGGGGAACACGAGCCTAAGAATTTCATTACAGTAATGATGCTACACTGTTATCTGTATATGATAATAAAACTTGATACTTGAAACTTGAAACTTCATACTGGATTTAAAAATCACTGTTATTACAAATGACCAATATCATCTCAATGCTGTAAGCCGTTCTTCCCGTTCATGAACACTGAGATGGTGTTATTCATTCTATTTACTTTTTGGTGTTTGGCGCCTACACTCTCCCTCTGTGTCTGACGTTTGTGTAGGTGATTTTGGCCTCTATTTGCATACCTGCCCTGAAGATGTTGCTGGGGATGTGAAAGCAGAAATAGGATATAAAACTAATTAAAATGCTTTAATGCCTTCCTCATTATCCGCACAAGGTTGGCCCAGCTATCTCTGCCAAGAGTGAAATTACATGGCACAGGCATGTACGCATGAGGACAAACACTATCATGTTTACCCCAATATAACAACTGTCTGTATCTAAAACCTTGGTGTAATAATTACACACATAACCCAAGGCTTACAGTGCTTGAGCCTTCAGGGTTTTATCTTGAGTCAGAAATTGTTCTGCTCATATCAATCTTCACTGTACAGCTTTTTTAAAATCCAATCCGCATTGAGTATGACAGCCATTTCATGTCAGTGTCTGTCCAGTTCTTACACAAGCACCTCATTCTGCTTTATGAGGGACTAATTAGTGAACACCTGAATCAAATCTTATTTAATGTGGAAAAGTATAAAAAAACACTGCTGTAATCAAAGGTAATCATTGCCATTTTGTTTGAGAGAAAAAGAGATTTGCTTTCTTTGAATTATTCAAACTCTGTAATCTTTGTCTTATTTAGATTTTTTGTCATTTCCTTAAAAATTATGCTTTAAAAAACAATATTTTTATTTGGAAATAGTCATTTCCTTAAAAATGATGCTTTAATAAACTATTTTTATTTGGAAATAGTTAATTTCTTAAAAATGATGCTTTAAAAACAACATTTTTATTTAGAAATTAGGAGAAATATTGTGAGCAGTGAAAAACGGAGGCAAAGCTGTTCAGTTCAATACTATAAAAGATAAAACCGGAGAAACTGAACATTTTTGCAGTGATCTCTTATTTATTTCCAGATCTGTATTTACACGAGCGTGTAAGTTACTTGCATTTAAGGGTGATTTCATTTTGTTAAACTCACTTTTTTCCCTGTTTTGATTCCAGAACTTCCATCTGTGTTTTCAAAGTGACACAATTTCTGCAGTTGTTCTTCCAAAGATCTAATTTAAGCAGATCCCCAAATGTAGTCGATCAAACAAACCACACTGATTTGGATAAATGAGATGTTGTCTCAGCTATCATTCCAACACAGTGCACAATTTGGGTGTAACTATGGAGATGAATCAGGAACAGACACTTGACCTCCAGCCTTCAGCACTGCTAATCTGAGGATTCTCGATGTTGGCATTTGTCTTTGCCAGAACAGTAAAGTCTCACTTCAGGTCATTTCCTCTGGCTGACTGGCAGTGTTGGTCCTGGCATGTCACAGAACTGTTCCAGCCTTTCCGTTACAGAATCCCTCCCACCACCCGCTTCTGTGTTCATGCCCTCTGTCTCTACCCTAGCTCCTTTTTACCCTTTTATTCACACTTTCATTTCTTTTTTTTAACCCTAAAGCACTAAAGCATGATAAATATTATCATGACTGAGATCTGTTTGCAGTAGATCATCCTAACCAAAATCATTCAGCATAAAACACTGAAGAATGTTTATTGGTTCTATGCAGCAGATGATACTAGCAGATACTGTCACCCAAATAGTAGTTCCCGCAGCTTAGACCTTGTTTACACTTAGACTGCCTTGCAAAGGTATTCACCCTCCTTGGCTTTTTATCTATTTTCTTACATTCCAACCTGTACTTTCAATGTTTTTAAATCTCATTTTATGTGATGGATCTGCACTACATTGTGCAATGAGACAAATCTGTATATAAAAAAAAAAAGTTAAAATTGGCATGCGCATATGTATTCACCCCCTTTTCTCTGAACTGGTGCAACCAATTACCTTCAAAAGTCACATAATTGGTGAAATGAAGTCCACCTGTGTGCAATCTAGTAGCCCTTTCCACTGCACTGGTTCCCGTGCCGGTTTCCAATTTTGGAACCAGGGCCACGCCCTAAAACAAGCACCAAACCAGCCTCTAAACTTCATAGCAAGAACCAGTGATGTCACGAGCGGTGGGCGGAGTCTTGCACGTCATCATTGTCTATGTCAATCACTTTCAACAGTAATAACCCGCTGAATAAGCTGCATTTGGACACTGAAATAAATCCTCAAAGTCTGGAGAATAACCAGCAAGCAGGAACTGAGTTCGGCCATGTTTGTTTCTGTTTAGTGGGCGTGGCCTGTCATGTATTCTCATGTGGCTCCCGCTGAGCTCCTGTCTGGTGTAAATGCGGGCCAGTTGTCGGCTGGTTCCCAGTTCAGCACCAGCCGAGCACCAGAGCCGGCTCCTGGCACCAGCACCAGTGTAGTGGACAAGCAGTGTCACATGATCTGTCAGTATAAACACACCTTTTCTGAAAGCTCCAGAGGCTGCAACACCACCAAGCAAGAAGACCAAGGAGCTTGCCAAACATGTCAGAGATGTACAAGACCAGACAAGAGGGCATTAACGAGAGAGGCAGCACAGATACCAAAGGTAACCCTGAAGGAGCTGCAGAGTTCCACAGCAGAAACTGGAGTATCTCTCCATGGGACCACAATAAGCCTTACACTCCATAGAGCTGGGCTTTATGGACGAGTGGCCAGAAAAAAGCCATGGCTTAGTGTTAAAAATAAGAAGGCACATTCTGAGTTTGTCTAAAAGCATGTGGGTAACTTCCTAAATGTATGGAGGAAGGTGCTCTGGTCTGATGAGACTAAAATTAAAGTTTTTGGCCTCCAAGGAAAATGCTATGTCTAGTGAAAACTCAACACATCCCATCACCTCTAGAACATTGCCACAGTGAACCATAGTGGTGGCAACATCATGCTGTGGGAATGATTTTCAGCAACTGGGACTGGGAAACCGGTCAGAGTCGAGGGAAAGATGGATGGAGCTAAATACAGGGATATTCTTGAGCAAAGATCTCAAGATCTCAATCTAATTAAGAATCTGTGCTCAGACTTGAAGATTGCTGTTCACAAGTAAAAACCATCCAACATGAAGGAGCAATATCCTATGGTCACATTGCATTTACACACATAGATCCAGTCACATTACATGTTTGACTGGCTCGGGATCAGGGTGACTAGATCCAACCACTGTTCTAATACATGGCTATACTTAACCTAAATTGAATGCATTTCATGAGCAAAGAGGGTCTGTAGGTCATAAACCTCCATGCATTAATTGTTGTTTCTCCTTTACACATGACCATAATGAGGTAGGTTGGTGATGCAAGACATGGCCTTATAAAACAGAAGAAAAATTGTCTAGCCAATCATTCGGGACTAAAGTGACCAGCACAAATGTGACTAGTTATGCACGAGCCCCTCTGAAAAGCTTTTCTGGAGAGAAAACAGAAATCTGACTCCTTTCCAAACTCAAAGGTGCAGGAGAACAAGTGTAGGATGTGAATTAAACAGTGTGCTGATTAAACATGACCAAAAAACTCTGTTATTTGGCTAGCAAGTCTGGCTGGTTATCAAAGTCTTATTAACTCCCTGGATTTTGTATAATTGGTTGCTAAAATAAATAATGAAATTGAATGAACATGAAGGAAGTTTTAAGTAGAAAAACAGACACATCCAGGATTGAATGGACCTTCTGAATCTAAAGAGAGTCTGTTCCTGCTCTTACCATTGAATACACCTTAAAATATACACATAGTGTTTCTACATGGATGAAGTTTTACATTTTAACTTTATCTTCAGCTTCCATTTTCTATCCTTCAAGCGCCAGTTAGACCCTGACATTGTGCTTATTGTTCCTTATCCAAAGGCCTAATTATGAATTTGAGCTGAATTGTGTATTTGTAACCCTGTTATTGAAATGATTGTTCAGAGACTTGTTTAGAGTGTCTTTTTTGTATCGAAGCCATCCATATAGACAGTATCAAAATCCCTGGCCTGGATATCAGAGGCTGTCAAGAGGCTGTGTCTCAAATGGCTCCCTACACCCTGCATAAGGTAGGGTATAATATGTTTAACAAAAAAGCGCTGGCGATTCAGCCATGCATGCGGAGTTCTATTATGGAAAAAAATTACACTTTAAAGGAAGTAAGGAGACATTCCAGATTCAAAGTTCATTCAGCCGAATGTACTGTTAACAGCTCCGTAGTATAAGAGAGGCAACAAGACAGTATCAGATCAGTATCTGTATTGGCAGATACACAAGGTTGCAGTATCAGATGTGAAAAAGTGGTATTGTGGCATCCATAGCAGTAATGTAGGATTATTCATTAGTCATTCTTGTAGTGGATTGTGATTTTCATTTTTTGACTGAAATAATATTAATAATGAGTAAAAGTGAATAAAAACAGAGGGACTCTTTTATTACTACCTACAATATTTGGTGGGTCTTGGGACAAGCCAGGATCACGACATGCTGGCATGAACAAATTTGGAAACCTGAGCCTTGGAGTAACAGCTAGTCTGTTGAACAATACAAGCAAAACGTATTGTGGCGACCAGTGGAATCAGGCGATACAGGAGCAGCGGAATCCATTTTCTTTGTCTTTAATGAAAAATCAGCCAGCAAACACACCGCACTGCAACTCTCCTAACTCCCCAACTACTGTGCCAAGCACCGCCCCTCCCTCTTATACTCCCAGGAAAACCCGCCAGTTACCATGGTGATGGGCAGGTGCTGCCTATCACCCCCACCCCCCAAGCACACTCTAACCCCAAATTAACCCCTAATCACACACACACACACAGTCCACGTGGTCCTCCAGCTCGCCACAGTATTGTTGAAACATTTAATGATGAGACTATAGGCTAAAAGTAGCTTCTCTACCCCCCTTGCATATGAATGTTGGAAAGAGGCACATTTTGTGTTCTACCCAGCTACTAAACCCAGCTACTAAAGATTTTTTTGTAGATTTTGCAGCTGTGCCTTGTTTTCCTATTCAGTTTTGCACAGTTTGCTGCTGGTGTGTAGTTTTGAGCTCAACTCAATGCAGTCAGCACCCAAGTCAAGTAGGTTTTTATTGTCATTTCAACCATATACACAAAGTACACATTGAAACCGAACAACGAGCCTCCAGGACCACAGAGCAACACAAGAACAGAACAGAACTGAACGCCACAAGACCACAAGTGCAGACAGGACGAAATAGTGTGCAAGAAAAACAAAAAAACAACAATACAACTAGATAAGACAAGATAACATTTAGTGCCCTTGTCATTTTTCTGAGCTAACCAACAAATCAGATAAGGTTTGGTTTGACTTCAATAACACTATTGTAAAGCAGCTACTTTTTAAGTAAAACAATATTTTGCCTGTATGAACTGCTACATTGCATGTACAGCAGGACCTTATCAGTGCGGGGCTTGAAATTGTCTGTAATTAAAAAGCAAGTGGTTTTTACTAATTTTAGCTAACCATTTAGGTTAGCAACAGGGAGAAGCACAACATCCACCAGCCTTCAAAAATGCAGTCATGTGAATTCTCCTACTCAAAAACAAATGGTATTTAGCACCTAGTTTTTCCACGTTAGCAAACAAAAACAAAGTCAACACCAAACTGCAGCTACTTCATTTTGATTATATTGCCAACAGCAATGTTCAGCTCGTAAAATCAATACGAACGTAAACCTCAGCATTACATAGCAATAAAGTTAAATGTTGAAGTTAGCCGTGACATTGAATGATATTTTTGCCTTACTGTGACCAACTCTACAGCAGTAGCTGTGAAAGAACACATTTGTGAGTGGAGAGATTAATTGGGATGATTTTTGCAGAAGCCTGAACACAAGTGTCCCGTGTTGTCCTCTGTCACAGTGTTTTGTGTGTGAATGACAGTAATGGTCAGACACTGTTCTCTCTTTTCTCCTTGGCCGAAGCCCGCGGCCTGATGGGCCACATTATCTCCTATTAGCTAATCACCCAATCAGAGACAGAAACACTCCGCGGGCGGATTCTGGCTGATGTGTATCCATGCCGACAGTGAGGCCGTTACACATACCGCACCGACGCTCGCCCTGCAGAGACTTCATCACACTTTATTCCATCTGACTGCACGTCAGGAGTGGGATTAAACGGATGTTTAGTGCGCCACTAGCCTCCAGCGGGACGTACATTAAAGCAGGACACTTATGGAGCAGTGGGGACTGACATGAAACTCTTGAAACTGACCTTCACTCTCTCACTGCATCCTCCACAGGGGCAAGTTACTGCTCCATTATTAAAAAACACAACCTCCATCGCCCCGGCATGAAAATCACTTCTTTTCAGTTCATTATCATCTAATCTCGCTTTGCTTAAGCTATAGCTTAACAAAAAAAACTCCCCTTAGCCCAAATGTAGTGGATACACTGGCTGACGTTTGTTTTTGCTGTGAGGCTAATGTAGCTAAATAATTGAAGATTGTACAATAAAAAATTAGCATCATACAGGATGCGCGCCTAAAGGTACATACACTTAAAACCATGTTGAGTGTATTAAAAAGTCAGACCTTGCTTATGTGGTTTCTGACACTGAATGACAAGGGATGGAAAGGAGCGCATAAATGCCATGCATGTTACATTCCTTTTACAGTTTACAGCTTTTTCCCACGAATTGACTCACTGCCTCTGATTTTTTAAACCTTGTTTTCACTGAACACAGAGGGACTTTCAGTCTGTCAAAATGTTCTTCTCATTTCCTCCTCCTTCGCCCACCAGTTTCACTCACAACATGTGAAAGGAGCAAAAGACACTATAGCATATCAATTATGCACCACGCTGCTTCCATTATTGGTAAAAGTCATACAATTTGACACAAAATGTGAGCCGAGTTCTGACAAATGGTGTAATTCAGAACCATTCTGCTACAATTTCTAAGAGGAATCCACAGACGATGTAGCTCTATCCATGACTGATAAATAACCACGAAGTACCGCACTGGGCTTATAGCTAGAAAATTAAGATTTAATGGAATGTTATACTAAAGTCATTTCGGTGCCTTTCATTTCCTTTTAGAACTCATAACTAGTGTTTTACAGATGGAGCTGCCGTAATGCAGAGCAGATCTCACACGTAATTCACGGTGATAAAAGGGATGAAAAGATTTGCTTCGTTTATAAAGGTAGTTGTCCTTCATTCTGCAGTTATGTGAAAAGGTACCCACTGAAGTTTGAGATTTACTAAACTTTTTTTTACTATTGCATTCCTGAGTTTGACATACTCTTAGTGTGACATATTCTCCTATACATGCCAATGCCTTTAAGTGTTGTGTACGGTGGCATTGCATTTTCTCTCCAGCTGTTTACTACTCAGACCGCTGCTTTTGTTTTTGAGATATTGTAGCATCGAACGGAGAGAGAGATCGACAGGACTCAGCAAATTCTTTCTCTGAGGCTTTTATTGTCCAATAGACAGCACACAGCAGCACCTTCTCCTCAGACAGATACACCAACAACTCACAAACACCCACTAGGCACCTCCCATAACCACCCAGTTTCCCGCCAGAACAACAGGTGCATCTAATCTACCCCCCACACAGTTATCCTGCCTAAACACATTGACCCCTAAATAACCCCAAAGCACCCCCCAGGGCCCAACAGATCCAGTCCAAGCCCGCCAGCTCGCTACAATATGCTAAAAATACTAAAAACATTTGTACAAATTTAGAACGATAACAGTCATTTACACACTTACAATCACTTTGCCTAAGTGGCCATTTCAGTCCTCCTACAGTTTCCCAATGATAAAAAGAAAAAGGACAACTGCAGTCACATTTATTTGGTTCCAGTCATTCTCTGTTTACTTTGGGAACTATTCAAGTCCATAAACACAGTGGCATCGCGAGATCAAAACAGGTTGTGCAGAAAAAGAGCGTGTGAGAGATAAAGAGAGAGAGAGAGAGAGAGAGAGAGAGAGAGAGAGAGATGCTGGAGGTGATTTAAAGTGATTTGTCCATATGATAAGGGTGATGCTTCCCTTTGTAAACAGCTGTATGTCTTTGTGCTGCAAAAACAATGCAAAGTGATTATGCAGCACAGAGAGCGAGAAGATGGTGTGAATAATGCGATTAACAAAGTGACAATAGCTGGAGCAGCAGGACACTGGCAGAACTGACATGTAATTCGCAACCTGATGTTGTGTCCACTCACACCTCACACTTTATACCACATTATTAGTGAAATGTAAATACATAACACCATAAATAATGGCAGTTATAAATAATTATAAAGCATATCATAATAAAGGATGGCTATTATCCCTGTTTACACAGCGATTATTCAAATTCTAATCATAATAAAATCATTTTTACATTTTACGGCATTTATCAGACGCTTTTATCCAAAGCGACTTCCAATCCCTAACTACAGGGGACAGTCTCCCTGGAGCAACTTGGGGTTAAGGGTCTTGCTCAGGAACCCATTGGTGGTGTGCTGGGGATAGGATTCGAACCCATGACCTCTCGGTCTAGAGGCAAGTATCCTACCCACTGTGCCACCACCACCCCTATCATCTTCTGCTTACAAACACACAAGCGATTTGAATTGAAAGTTTAGATAAAGCTGAGATGGAAAATTAATCTGAGACTATATATAACTCCAAGAGGATAAAATTAAGAAAAAAGAAGAAAAAGAAAAAAAAAAACACTGACGCGAATGATTTGAGTAAAGGAGAAATTTTGGTGGCCTTGACTTTTTGTCCGAAGTGAAGCTGGAGGGGACATCGCCTATTTTTGCAACTCATCACTTTGGTGCTTACACAGATGGCACCATGACAAGCTTCTCCATTTAAAGCATGTTGTTTCTTTTGAATCCTTTGAAATGGCAAAATGTGGCTGCCTCCCACAGTGCTGGACTGCCGAAGGACATGCCGCTTATTATGCTCTGTAAGAAAAAGCATAGGATTAAAACCATACATGGGGCATCTGCCTGGAGACAGATTTTATATTTAAGAAAAACTGCATCCCAGGAACTTCTGATATACTACAGTGGACAAATTCACCAACAAGGTGCTCTAACAGCAAACCTGCTCAAAAGGGAAGTAATGCACAATTCAGGAAGTCTAATTTTGAAACCTCATGGCACGCCAAAATGTAAAAAAGCAAAGGACCAATCAGCTAAAAGCTCAATGTAGCAACATTTTGCAAGTTGTTTGCACGGTTTTCATCTAGCATTCATATCTCGGGGGTGATTTAACTTATAGATATGGTTCACGCGTCAAAATAATCAATGAGACCCTCTCTAGTGAGCTGTTTCACGAAGGTGTTGCAAAGCATCAGTGAGAAATCTAGCTCCAACAAACCCAATATCCACTCTTTATTAAATATCCATGTCAATTTGCTTATCTTGAACCTAAGGGAAATAGTCCAAGGCCTGTTTAAAAAATTCCAGCAGTATAAATCCAAGAAGAGAGAAAAGCAATAAAATATATAGCTGCCTTACGATCATAATTTTTTAGGCATAAGCCATAGAATGAAACTGTGAAAATTTGTATTTCAGCTCACAGATACACTGCAAGGGTGTTCAGTCAAGGGCTGGTGTCTCTGTCCACGTGTACAGTCAACATGATTAGTTGTTTGATGTCTGAGACCAACTGATTAAACAAGTTGAATCAGATGAGCTCCTGCTTGTTTGGAATGAAAACCTGCAGCCCTGCCGGGCCTTTGAAGATGAGATTGGACATCCCTGCTCTAGTATATTCAATTCAAAAAAGATATCTGAACAAATGACTTGTTGGACAGTCTGTAAAGGCAAACATTCCACCTAAAGGAAGATGGTCAGTTCGTTTTTTTTAATCAAATATGTTCTAATTACAGAAAGATTTTAAAATTCTACATTCCAGATGATGACATATCTGAGTAGCTTAGCATTTTCTATAAATACCATTTTTGACAGCCTCATGTAAATTGTCATTTTAGTTGTGAAAAAACACGGAAAATCAGGCTATGGGTTCATTATCATATTCCCACCAATATAGTCAGACGTAGCAATGCCCTTTTATGGCCAGGGAGTGGAAATATAAAGGAAAAGCTTTTAATAACGTCCATGGGGAGTGTTGATGTTTCCTTAGTGTGCTTTTGATCTGATTTTTATTTTCATCATTCATTTGCAGCACCACTAAACATTCCAGATGCCTCCTAGGGCCTACGATATGTGCTCAAATCATAAATTATTTATGTCAGATATATTTTATCTTCATTAGGCAAAAAGACATGTATGTTTATTTACATTTATTGCATCCGCTTGCCCACACCACTGTAAGAACAAAGCGAAGAGCTCTCAAACCTCTATAGAGAAGAGCATCTCATCTGCTGTTATTGAGCACACAGACTTTAACCTATCGATCGTTACTCTTTATAAAATATCTTCTACTGGGTTACAAGGTGTAAGCACAGACAGCATACAGAGAGGGTCAAGAATAAGTAATAATTAAGAAGATTTACTGTAATGCTACACATTATTATTTAAAAATGAATTAATATATCGATTTGTCAGTACATAAATGCAAATGCATGTATTCAGAGCTTCTGAGTGCAATGAGATGTATGGTGCGTTAACTACAGGAAAGTTTTGCAGCTTCTTTTCATTGTTCTAAATACAAATAATGCTAGCATACAGTTTGAAGACAAACTTCTAGTAGGCATCGAGCCTTCAATTTTACAAAGGCTCTTCAAACATCTTACACATTATTTAAAGAACTGTTCACTAAAACATTCTTCATGGAGACCAAACTGGTTCTTCTATGGCAGTTGTTGCCACCTGTCATCCTCAAGATCTTCTTTCCTCCAAACCTATTGTCCTCCATCTAACACACTGACCCCTCATCCCTTAACTACCACTAAAGTAGCTGATCTAGCCAATCAAAGACTTGTGGAGAAGATGATTAGCTGGAGCAGGTCTGGCAGATTGCGGTCGGAACTGGACTCTGCAGGAAGGTACAGGGCCTCGAAAAAGTATTTCCCCCTCCTGATGTTCTCCATTTTTGGCATATTAGTCACACTGGCCTCAGATCATGATACGAAATGTAACATAAAAGAAATAATGTAACAGCAGGAAATACATAATATAGTTTTAAAACATTTTTTATTGAATCTAAAAATAGAGCATGTAAAATAAATTGCACCAAACTTAATAACTGGTTGTGTCAGCTGGTTGTGCAGCAGCTACATTTCAAAACCAATAGGGTTGTTCATATTACCCTAGCGTCGCTTTGGTCATTCTGGATTACTCCTGGAGTGCTGGGATGTTTTAGCTGCTCAGTTAACCTCTGCTGATGGGATATTACAAATGCTGAGAAGTAAAAAACTCCCAAAATGCACCTGGGTGAGCCATATTTTCTGCTTATCATGTGTGGAATTTGTGACAGGATCAAACACATACAAGTTTGGATTATATTTGTTACATTAGCATTAGGCTGGTAGCTATGATAGCTTTCTTAGTTTTTTCGGTGTCACAATTCCTGCCTGCGTCCATTTCATGACATTGGAGCATACCCTCACCCTTTCGTATTTTTGTTTCTCATGTCTGGCCCCCGTGCTTGTTCGGTTCAGTTCAAGTGTTTAATAAAACTTCTCGTTTCTTGGAAGTCTGTGCCTGTGCCTCCATTTCCTTTCCTCAGTCCAGACAGGACTGTTACGTGTCAGGTACAGCAGACTTCTCATCCAGTCAGTCATTCAGCTCCACCAGTGTCTCCCCCATACCGGCCGTAGTCTGTCTGTTCACTGGTACTCAGTTCTTGCACCATTTGGATTTAAAGTTGGTTAACCTTAGTTCATGTTGTTGAAGCATACCCTCACCCTTTCCCGGTCTGTGTCTTCCTTGATTTTTCGTATTTCTGTTTCTCTTGCCCCCGTGTCTCTGGCCCTCGTGTCTGATTTGCTTTTGTTCTGTTCAGTTCAAGAGTTTAATAAAACTTCTCGTTTCTTGGAAGTCCGAGCCTGTGCCTCCATCTCCTTTCCTCAGTCCAGACAGTACCGTTACGTGATATTCTGTGTCTTAGTCCTGCTGAAAGTAAACAGCTGTCAATTCTAATACACAATATATTACTTTTGCTTTCACACCATCTTTCCAAACTGTCGCTAAAATAACATTATTAAACAGCTCAACCCACTTCTCAGCTATCAGACTCCTGCTCTTGCTGAGTGGTGGGGGAGAGGGAGGGCCATCTTACTCATCCTACCGACCCTGAAAGAGGAAAGACGAGTGAGCTTTCTGGACTCTTAACCACAGATGACTGTTGCGTCAAGGTTGATCTATTTCAATTACAGGGCCAGCCCAGACGTAGTCCTCTCTGAATTTAATGTTAATTTCTGGTTTGTCTCCCAGATCCTTTTTTTCACTGTATGATTGAGTGAGTATTCAATCGGAGAAGTCACAGTTATCAAAAGCACAAGAAAACACATGACAATAAAAAGTATAGTGTAATTTTATGAATGATTTCTCACTCAAAGGACACAAAAGGAAAAAGGGAAGATTCTAAATTTCTATTATGATTTGATGAAGCTATTACTGTCAGTTCCATCTTGTTATTGTGGAAAGAAACCCATCCGTTAAAAATGCCCATTTCTGGCATCAAATGAAAGAGAAAAATAGTGCAGACTCACACCTGTTGATACAGAATACAAATTTTATTGGAATGTAAGTGATCATTTATCTCCAATGTTCCTGGCTGGCCGCTGCTTCACTTGGTGAATGGGTTAAAAGCAGAGGAAGAATTTGTGCATTGCGAACTGTGGTGTGTTCACGTATGACAGAATGGTCACTTTCACTTTCATATGAACATACATTACATGCCACTCTCATTATATTACAAGCAGTATAGCGAAATGACAGCAGTAACCCCTGCCGTTTAACTGCTGTGTATATCCACGGTGGAATTTCAATCCAAGGTGTTTACATAAAATCCTCTGGTGGGTTGTGTGTGAGCATGTGTGTTTAGAGCCAGCACTGATAGATGTGTATGTGTCAGTGTGTGTTTAGCGCTGTGTGCAGGTGGGCCTCATTGTCCTTCAGGATGATCTGGACTTTCAATGTTCCAGCAGGAGCCAGCAAATGTGAAAGGTGAAACCAGTGCAACCAGACACTTAATTCATTCTTTAGAATGACTCCTGAGTGTTAAAAGAGCTCACTGTAAGCCTGTGTATTATACTTAAACCTCAATAAATAAATAAAAATATTCCACCAATTCCAACTAAATCCTGCATAGAGCAAAAAAGGTCATTCAGACCGGTCTGATGTGAAATGGTTAACTGTACAGAACTCACAGGCTCAGATCTTTTTTTACAATTGTGGTCAAAGGAACAAGGGCCAAGATGTCCACAACAACAAGTATAGCTTTGTAAAACAGAAAGAACTACACAGACTAGCCTAATATATGGTCATATTTCTGAAAGAAAAAGTATATCTATGTTTTACAGCAGCAGTTGAGACCTCTGGGTGCCAACTATGTCTCCTGCAGTTGAAAAGACATGCTTACTTGGAACAAAGATTGCAGGGATGGACAGGTATGCTTGTCCACCTAGCGATTTGTATGAGGGAAACAAGAGAGATGCTGAGTGCAGCGAATGCACTCACCCCCACCTCCCAGAAAAACACTAGGCTATAGTTATGGCTGTGATTAGACCCTACCGCTGTGAACAATTGAGCTGGGAGCATTTCATATCAAATCATTCTGAATAACACAACAACCAATTGTATTTCATGAATTTATTAAGAAATATTCCTTCAGATTGACTGTTCTTGTTGGTTGCAGTGCAAATGTTTTGAACCAAAAGATGCTTAGCAAAATATAAAACAATAAAAATAGTTTGATTGTCAAAAAGCCAATATTATCAACAGTAAAATTATAATATTTTAACAATATTATATGCAAATTACATATAATTATGATTACTGCCTATAATTATGATTAATCCCTTGGTGTCATGGTCAGTGGCAGCTAGGGCCACTGTTTTCTGTTTTGTGATGCCCTGTTCTGTTTATTTCTGTTCTGGTTGTCTAGGGCTTTTATTTTGAAGTATTCCTTGGTTCTGTTTGTGTCACGTGTCTCCTCTGTGTTCACCTGTCCTGTGTTTCCCGTTTTGATTTTACTGAGTATTTAAGTCTGTATGTTTCAGTTCATCCTTATGTGTCCATCGCCTCACCGCCTCCTTTCTCCTGCTTGTGTCCTGCCTGTTCCCCTGTTTTCTAGTTCTTGGAGGCCACCGTGCCTATTTGTTTTGCATTCTGTTTTCATTTCATAAAGAAACCCCAGCATGAACTTCTGTCTGCCTGCCTGTCCTTCACCCTGAGGTAAATCACGAGGGCCAGTTACATCCAGCCCTCGTGACCCGGTGTTTCTGTTTTTGTTCTTTGTGTTGCTCTTTGGTCCTAGAGCAAAGTTGTTTGTTTTACTGTGTACATGATGGAAATGTAAATAAACCTGCCTGACTGGCTTGACTTAACTACTTCAGTTCTGTTCTTGTTTCATTATTAAATGAGTTAAACTTTTCAACTTATCACAGAGACAGCAGATACAACTACACAGTAGGGGCAAAAGTATTGGGATGTCTGACCATTACACTATTTCATTCAAATACATAGACTTTAATATGGAGTTGGTCCCCCTTTGCAGCTATAACACCCTCCACTATTCTTGGAAGACTTTCCACAAGATTTTGGAGTTTCTGTGTGAATTTGTGCCCATTCATTCTAAGCATAGAGTATTTATGAGGTCAGGAACTGATGTCGGCTCACAATCTCTGTTCTATTTCATCCCATAGGTTTTGGATGGGGTTGAGGTCAGGGCTCTGTGTGGGCCAGTCAATTTCTTCCACACCGGACTTATAAAGTCATGTCTTTATGGAGCTTGCTTTGTGTACTGGGGCACAGTAAACCTGGAATAGAAAAAGTTCTTCCCCAAACTGTGTCCACAAAGTTGGAAGCATAGCGCTGTCTAAAATGTTGAAGCATTAAGATTGTCCTTCACTGGAAGTCAGGGGTCTAGAACTAACCCTGAAAAACAGGTGTGTCCCAATACTTTTGTCCATATCGTTTAAGTGAGCTGCCTCATTGTTTAAGCCTTTAGTATCTGTAAATGAACTACAGTTGGCAGTTAATTAGTAGATTTAAAATTAGGAAAGTGGAATTGTTTTGATTTTCAGTGAATAGAACTGGTTTCTTACGGGAAAACATTACACTAGGCATTCTGGAAGTCCTAGATATGTCACTGACTGAATACGAGCAGCAGGCCAACCAGTGGGGTTCAGTCAGATGGTGAACATTTATTAGGATATTTATAGCTAAACTGAACTCTAATTATCATTTCACCATTTCACTGGCATAGAACTTCTACATTGTTTTAGCTCTTTCTGCAGCCTAGCAGCAGAAAAAAAACCAGTTTGAATATTTTAATCAATATAATGAAACAATACAAAGCTGAACTATGTGCTGTGTGTGAAATTTTCTGGCTTTGCATTGAGCTGCTAGTGAGCAATGAAGGGTGTCATGAGAAGGTGGGATCAAATGAACAGTACACAACATTTACAACTATATTCCTTTAATCACTTGTTGTCTAAATTATTCTTTAGGGAATTAAAAGTGGTTATTCTATTGCATAAGAACTACTTCTAAGGGTTTAAACCTCACTAGGAATATTGTCATCACCGTGATCAAACCTGATAATTCCACTTTTTACAGTGTTTAAACATGCCAAGTCCATTTTGGATTCTGTGAAAGTGTCACGGTGGTCAAGAATGAGAGGCCGTAACACCCTTGTTGCGTGGCGGATGGGCCCTGGCGTGACTGGCACGTGAGAGCTGGTAAGCCACGCGGTTTACTCTGAGAACGCTCTTGTAAAGGAGTTGAGACCCGCACCAAACAAGCCCGCGTTCTCACTCTCACACACAGGGGGGTCGGGGATAGCTCCGAGGAGCGTGAGTACTCACGGAACCTGATCTGGGTTGGGTTAGGAACACTGGGCATGAAGCTTGTAACTTCAATGACTGTGCGAGGTCTGTATACAGGTTATCTGCTTTTATACCTGACGTGTGGTCATTTCCGGTACCTCGTGACCGCACGTGGCCCGACGTGCGTGACAGTAAGTTTCAATAGAAAAAAGCAATTCCAAAATTATTTGGAATTGCTTATGTGACTTAATTTACATTAAAATTATTTACATTAAAATTTAAAAAAAGTATTTGTTTTTTCTTCTCTTGTGAATGTATTATTTTTGGAATCAATGGACATAAGAATGGACACATTTTTTAAATAATTTGACCACATTTAAAGGTTTGAAGATCAAGCTGTATTACAGACCAGTCCATTACGTAGCTGGGCCAGACTCATAACTGCCAAGACGCTTGTAGACTTTCGGAATATTGTCCGGGGTCAGAGGAGTTGAACCAGAACTATAGAAGAACCATTCAGCAGAGAGTCTTTTATAAAGTAGTGGTCACCAACCTTACTACTAGAGTTTAGCTCCACCTTACATCAAAAGGCACTTTTCCATAAGCACACAGGAACTGTGTTGTACCTAAACTGTACTGCGATGGCACAGAAGTTGCAGCACGTTTTGATTTTCCCATGTATTTCAGTCTGGTAAGTGTGTTGCTGACATGGGAGAACAATGCTCTCCCCACAGTTTAATGTGTCCATGGAGTCAAGCCAGCGGAATGTTTTTCTGACAAGGCTTCCTTCCTTTGTGGTCTTGTATTATATTTTAGACTTATCTGAATGTTTTAATTTGTTCTTGGTGTTGTTTAACTGTGTGATAAAAATCTAACACAGGTACCTTGTTAGTGATGTCCTGGATCACCTTCCCACAGCGTAATAAATTTGTTAGGGTCCTAGAAAACACCTGCTGAAATTCGACCAATTGGTTGGTTTGGCTGTGGCCCTCTTTCAACCCTGCCGTCAAGGAGCTCGGCTAAAACTCGGATACAGGTCACTTAATTTGTAATGGAAAAACACTTGTCCATGTCCATACTGCCTGTCTTACTTAACGCTCCAGTGAATTATAGATTTCTGAAAAAGTTCATTTTTCATATTTATCTGTACAGACAATAGAAGCATATAGGGGTGTTTTGAATCATGAAAAATCATTGCAACAATCAGTATCTCATGGCTGATTGCCTTATTAAGTGTAGTATATCAAAAACCAAAAGTGTTTTTTTAGTCAGAGCATGGCATGTGCATCAGCTGAGACAGGCAAAGGGGAAGCTCTGAGAAACAGTAGTGTGTTTCTCAGAAGTTAACAGACTGCTTTCATGGCCATTCTGGCACTGATTACATCCCTGGTGCTCCTTATGTATTGGTGATAATCTGTCGCTGAGGTGCAAAAACCAAAACACATTGACCATCTGAGTCCTGCTCGCACGCATAAACACAAGATCCCTCCATCTGGCCTTCTCCTGTTTCACTCTTTACCATTGAACCTTTCTGTTTACCTCCTTCTTTTCCTACCTCACTTCATTTCCTCTGCATGGGGTTGTTCGGTGAAGCCGTCGCAGTCTTTTTTTTCAGACTGCAATTACAGAGGCCCTGTCCATGGTGCTGAAATCAACTGATTTGTATCTTTTCGCTCTTGTTCTTTCTCTGATTCCAGCCTTTCCCTTTTAACTGTAATCCATTTCGCATCTCCCCTCTGCACTTGTTTTCTATCACATAGTATTTTGCTGAAATGCATGTGTTTCCAAAATTACTGCGTGGCTCATGCGTTCCTTCCTCTTCTACCCAAAAGCTCCTTGAACGATGTAATTATCTCTTTCACGCTGTCCACCAATCAGATACCTCTGAACACCACCAGACCCCGTCGTGATTAACAAGTGACCTCATAATGGCACACTTCGGCAGGAAATGGGCTTTTCCTTTGTGGGTGATGATTACAACCTCCAAAGCTCCTGTAATGAGATGGTTAGTGTTGGGACTAAGTAAATGCTAAAAAGGTAAGTCAGAATAAACATGTTTTCCTTTCTGAATCCATTCAACCATAAGGTAAGGTGAGGTGAAGCCCACAAAGATGTTTTAAGGTTGAGGTCAGGACTCCGGATGGACGAGTTCTGCTGCTGTTGTTTGTCTAAGGAGGTTGCATGACATTATGCTCACGCAGCCGTTAACAATGAGTGGCTTATGTAATTTGTATAATGATTTTTTTTTATATTCAGGCTCCCTACTGAATAAGAACTGATGCCCATTTGACTTTGTAATATATTAATGTTACATAATAATATGCATTTCATATTAACGTCAAATTAAATGTTAATCACATAAATATGAATTGAACTAAACATACTGAGTGCAATTCCTTTAAAAAGTGGTTTATTGTCTTTTGTTTATTGTCTTATGTGCATTTTTATATTGTCTCTACTCAAATCTCAGGATTTGGTCAAAAGTATATTTGGGTTTTTTTTGTTTTGTTTTGTTTTTTTTCCCCTATAATCCCTCCACATTTGATAGAAAGTTGAATCGTTTCTTGTTTTATTCTCTTACACTCTTTGGATTTGGAGAACAATGTAGTAGTCTGACTGATGTTCAGCTGATCTGATCTGTGGCTTGTGTGAAATCAAGGCTACGTTTTTGCCTGACTGAATAAGGGTCGGAGCAGGTCAAGCGAGTTTCCTGTCTGCCTGAGTGGGCCGAGGGAGATCAGTGGGCGGGTCAGAATATTACAGTGGAAATAGAGACCGGTCATCATCATATTGTTTATGCTGCACGTGTCATTACAGCTCCTACAGCGCCTCGGCCTGTTGCTCATTCATGTTCATGAGTTGTGAGAGCTTTTTGGTTTAATCTGTTGTTTTCCTTGAGTCTAGGATCTTCTTCACAAACTCACATTGGTCCTCAATACCCCCCAACCCCCACCAAAAAATATACAGTTATATCTTCTTCAATATACAGTTCATAAATTTTCTCTGAGGAATGTTCTCCCCAGTCACTTTTTTTTTTTATCTAAAATGTTCTTCATCCATTCACACCATTTCTGTAAACCAACCCCCAGTGATGTACTGGGATGTTCCCCCCAGTCACACTGTTCTAGAACAGTAGAATATTCCTGTAGAATATTCTCCTGTCTTGCTGTTCTAAAGGGCTCTCCTCAATTCACACTGATGTCCTTAACCCATTTATGTCATTCCTCAATATTCCCCTTCTTCTCTAATCACATTATTCTGGAATGTTCACCCTGTCACTGTTCTAAAACTGTTCTCATTCTCCTATAGAAAGTTCTCTCCTGTCCCTGTCCAACTGTTGTAGAACTGTTCTCATTCTCCTATATAAGTTCTTGTTCTAGAATGTTCGTTATTTTCCGCCGTTCTAAAACTTGGTTCTACTATAGAAAGTTCTCTCGAGTCACACTGTTCTAGAATGTTCATTGTCACACCATTCTAGAACCGTTTCTAAAGCCCTAAAGAAAGCTATGTCCTGTCGCACTGTTCTTATTCTTTTAAGCTATACTCTTCTAGAATGGTCACATGGTCATAACCCCTTCTATTCACTTAAAAAGAAAGTTCTCTCCAGTCACACTGTTCTAGAGTGATCTCCTCATGCCTGCTATTTCTAGCACTTCTGAATCACACAGTACGCAGCATTTTGTGGGCTAGAATTTAGGATAATAATTTCATTACATTGTTTTATTCATGCGACATCGAGTCCGTCTCAATATTGCATGAATAAAACATTGCTCAAGCTGCATGAATAAACAATGAAAGGGAATGACTGTTTCACAGACGAACCCACTTGTTCCAAGAAATGTAATTCATCGAAGACTAATGCACCTGCACATCAAAAGTGCGGCAACATGTCGATCTGTTTCACAAATCCATTGGCTTTACAGATTTTGGTGAAGAAATGTACTAAACATTTTGATCTGGGCCAAAAAGAAGGAAGAAAGTGAGGCGGTCTCTTAAATAGAATTTATTCATTTCAAAACTATGGGATGAGGGAGGGGTGCTACACAGAGATGGTGAATGTGAATGCATGCACACATGGTGTGTGTATGTGTATTTGTGTGTGTGTGTGTGTGTGTGTGTGTGTGTGTGTGTGTGTGTGTGTGTGTGTGTGTGTGTGTGTGTGT